>JBAMIE010000022.1:6172121-6201664 GCA_037177295.1 Kaempferia parviflora | reverse complement strand
TGCATCATATTGGGATGGTTGAAATTGTTCCAATCCTAAATATCTTTCACCTTCTATTGAAGAACTCCATTTCAAGGACCCTCGACAACTTATAACAATGTACCTTAAAGACTACAGAAGGAATCAAATTGGAACAATTTGGCCTCTCTCAATAAAAATAAACCTTCACATATTTAGTAGATAATCTAGACATGCTTCTGTTTTCCACTGGTTAACCATGATTGTGGTCCAACCAAAATAGGACCCCAGATCTAGTAATTATTATTCCATAGCTTTGTTAGTTTTCTTCTGTACAGAATGCCCTGTTTTCTTTTATCCCTTCACCTTTTCCACATATTTTTATTAAATTTTATAAATTTAATTTATTGGGTAGGCTTTCAGCCTTCCTCTTCTCTCCAAAAAAAAAAGGGAAACTTAGAAATACCTCTTGCATGAAGAGTAGAAAATATAGGTGGCCCTATTGCATGGATTTCGAAAACAACTCATATAACCAATATATTCAAATTGGAAACATAAAAAAGGAATTCATTTAGACGATATCAGTGGTACAAGCATCACTAATGGATTGACGTTAAGAATTCAAGAACACTTCCCTTTCTACTCCTTTCACTCTCACCCTAGTTGCTCATGTTGGGGAATTGATGCGTCCAATGGTTTAGGAGGTTTAGCCATGTTATTTTAATGTGTTTGGAAATAATTTGTTACATTTGACCAGTGTTATTATTCTATACACAAAGTGAGTAGGGACTTGAAATAGTGCTCATGGAACTCCCAAAGGTTGGTGCAGTCAAGTGGGTTTATGCTCAACAACTTGAAAGTCTATAATGAGAGTTAGGGCTTTGGAAGAGCTTGGAAGATATTCAAGGGCATGAGCATTGAATCCTTGCAAATGAAATCGGCGGTTAGAAGGCTCAGAAGCTTGTTACAAGTTGGACTTAGAATGAGAGGAGGATCAAATGGAATGCAGCAAGCTTGGGGAGGTTGGTTCATCCAGCCCTAATGCAAGGTGAATTGTAGGACAACTCAAAATGAGATAGACTCAGAAGCACAGAGGGTTAGATGGCATAAAGCAAGCTTTGAGCATTAGATGGATTGGAGGCTGGAGAGAAGGTGGACTCTATGTCAAGAGGGATTGATGAGGTTGAACACCTGAAGGTATGAGAGCTAAGAGATTACGAGAGTAATTTGCAAACTTAGACTTTGAGTTTCGTGTTTTTGGCAACAATCATCAAAGAAGATGTGTTTAGTTAGGTAGGGATAGTCGTCTACCTAGTGGCTTAGTTGAAGCCTACTACCTAGTGGCTTGTTGAAGCCTTCACCGAGGGACTATTGTCCAAAGTTGTTAACTTAGTTTGAAATTTTGCATAGGCTTACAAGTGCGTAAGCCAAGTTAAAGAGGGATCGCCAATTGGATTTAGTAATTGGAGCATGTCAATTGACCTAAGAGTCAACTAAGTGCAAGGGTTCAGTGAAAAAGAACATTATATTCAAGCAACAATCATAGATACGGCTTCAAGCCAGCTAGAGGGCTGAGAAGTCGACTCGAAATGTAATTGTTGTCTTCCAATATAGTTGTGAATGTTGGAAATCTTATTATGAAAGCACATGGGGGTATAGTTATCAGCTTATGATTGGCAAAATCAGCTACCTCACTTATGCCAAGACTAGATATATTGTCTGGAGTAGGAATAGTTATTCCGTAGGTAGAGTCGATGTAAAGTTGTGTTGAAAAAGGCTCCGGTCTTTTGATGTAGACTATATTGGATTGGCTAATTGACACAAATCTACATCTTGGAATTGCACATTCGTTGACGGAAACTTGTTTACGAGATTGAGTAAAAAGTCACTCTATGTGGCAAAAGGCGAATACGCTCGCCCCAGCGCCCTCACCAACCCGTCCTAGAGCCAACACGGAGGAGGTAAATCACGGGTGACTACTAGTCATAAGTGCAAATGGTCAAGACATAGGGGAGGTATATGCTCGGGCGCGTCGAGATTCGACCTCTAGACCTCATGTGGCAAGTTCTCATGTCTTAACCACCGCACCGCCCCGAGGGGACGGGTAAAAAGTCACTCTAGCAATTAGGACGAGCTGCTTTTTATGAGCATACCAAATATATTGAGGAGGACTATCTTTTCATCATTGACATTTCTCTCCAACAAGATTGGTTGAAGAATAGTTAGAGAATAAGTTTGCAAGTCTCTAGGAGCTCCTCATTTTATTGATAGACTATTGGGTTAACATTATTTTATTTTACATTCTTATGACTATTTTAAGTCATACCATTTGGATGTTACACTCTCCCTTCCTTCATCACATGTATAAAGTAGAGCTTTGTTCAGTAAGATGAGATCCAATAATTCTTCCCTCTATTCCCTCTTTAGAGAGAGAGAAGAGACATGGTAATAATTAGTAATTACTAAGTACCACAAGTATAGTTTTTCCTAAGACAGTCTATCTGCATAAGCATAGTCAATATAACCTAAGACATGGATCAGACAGTGAAGCTCACCTTCAATGACAATTAATTTTCTACCCAGGTGTGACTCAAGATATTCCTCACAGGAAGGAAAAGATCTTTGAGAAGATAAAATGTCAGGATTTAAGTATCCTTGGAAGCAGAATACAAAATTAAAGTGATGGGAATACTAGATGATTGAAATTTACGTATATGAAAAAAATACTTAAAAACAATCAATGAACTAGTTTGCCATGATTAATGCTAGTTTATTATTATTGAAGTGATTTAACGCTTTCTTATGAGCATATCTAATCCTCATCAATCTAGGTTCTCCAACTAGGGGACATTTTGTGTTAAGCAGAAATTTGGAATAGTAAAAGTATGAATTTTGATACATATTCTATTTTCATGAAAAGTACTTGAGTTCTGTAGATGAGAATTTTAAATCAAACCATTTTGCTACTGGAGAGTTATAACATACAAGTTCAACACGCAAAAATAAGAAATTGCCCATTTCAAATCAAATCTTTTATTTTGATATGATGATCTTAGATAGAATTGGAAGTCTAAAATGAATCAGGACTTACAGCCAAAACTAGAAAAGGAATCACTTCCATGATGATGAGTGTTGACTTAACTCCAACGGCACTATAGAAACCAATTGATCCAAGAACAGAGAGCAAGACCAGGACTACACCAGATAAGCCAAGAAGCACCTAAAGGGAAAGTATATTAAACAAGCATGAACAAAATGAGTATAATATAATTCAATCTAGCATTTCAAGACAATAGAAAAAACATAAAAAAAAGATATCATTCACCAATGAATACTATGCCATGCTTATGCTATTTGACATCATGCATTAAATTTAAAACTACAAAGGCAACAATCAAAAGCTAACATTTCTTAGAAAATGGAAAGTAATTAGATAGTAAATAATCTAAAAAATTACCACAAAAGTCCATGTTTAAAATTTTGTGCAAATCATGACTTTCAGGAAATAGTATAAATCATGAGACATACAAGAGGGTAGAGACAAGAGTTGAGAATTATGATACCTTTGAAGAAACAAAAATGGAAGATAACTGATGTTTCTTTCCCAATGTGATGGATATATAAGCAAACATTACAAGATAGCTCACCTGCATGTATTAGAATGAACCTTAGAATACTACTGCATGGGCATTTATCCAGATAAACTTCCTAGTGGAATGAAAAGCTTCCATTAACAGTAATATGCTTACAAAAATAGTTATAGCATCAGCAGTGCTTTCTCTTTTCAACTCTTCCTGAATGGAACTTTCTGACGAAAATGCAAGTGTGAGGTTCTGTGCTTGTACTATTGGTACAATTTCATCCTGTCACAATTTTTGTGTTATCAAAATTTTGCCAAGAAAAGACAATGGTAACAATATTCAACATCACGTACGATAGAATATAAAGAAAATGATCAACATTTTTTTTTTTTTGAGAAAGATTGTAAGGTAAGTGCCTACTAGTATCTCATTAGAAATGCATGCACAAATATATTATACATGGATGGAGTTGTGCAGGAAATAAAAAATGTCAAGCTTCAAATGGGTGTACAGAGTACAGAAATCTAGAAATAGTAATTACAGGGCCTTTCAACCCTCAGAGTGAGCAACAAGCAATTTAAAGAAATTTGAGCATTGAAAGAATCATACAGAAGCATAAATGATTAAGTGCGAAGGAAAGATGAACCTTGATTAACTGAATGAAAGACTTCTCCCAGGCAACAGCACTTCTGAATTCAGTGCTTGTCTCATCAAGCACATTGTTCACAGGATAGGTTATAACAAAAGCTGAGGCCTGCAGACAGAACAGTCAGAACACTGTATTATAAGAAGCAAGCTAATATAGTTGTACCTCAGAGTAGTTATTTCCAGAAAATCCTCCTAAAGCTGTGCTTGGATCGAGAGGAGCAGTGAACGCACTCAGGCAGGTTTGATCAGAAGAGAAATGCTGAAACAATTTGAGATGTCATATGATAAACTAAAAACCATGTGTAATAAGCAAAGTGCAGAATAACAATCATGTGGTAAGAGAGATCAACTTAAGTAATTTGCATATATTTATAGCTACCTCTGACATCAGCTAATTATAGCAAAAAATTAATGAAATGCAACATTTTTAACGCCAGATATATAAAAAAATAACAAAAATCTGCATCCAAACAGTTTGAGCTTATCTCCCATAAGACGTGACAAAGCTAACAACTCTTCCCATGTAGGTTCAGAATATTATTCATACGCTCTAGAGACAAGATCATATTCACCTCCTCTAAATGTGCACTTCACCTCGAATCTTGCAATCTATCAAACCACAGTCCAGAACCAAAAAAAAACAAGCCTCATACCTCTTTAATCATGGTATCAGTCCAGATTTTTTACTTCTCTTCTACATGGTATCAGAGCAAGGTTAACCCTTCTCTGACCTAGCTTTTCTTTTCTCCTTTCTCTGCCGCCACTACCAAAAACGCTAATACTGCTAAGCCTTAATGCGTCACTACTAGCCCTCTCCTTTCGGCCTCATCTAATCTATTGAATCTCACGCATTTTGAGTAAGTAGTAGATTGGAACTTCTTGATCAACCGGTTGCTTGATCTCAAGTTATGCTAGATTGTCGGAGAGGGAATCAACCAGCATTGTTCTAATCTATTACTACTCTGTCTCTAAATTTCTCCTATGATGATGTCTTCATAGTCTAAACCTAATTTGGCTACTTCTATCAAATTAAATGAGATCAACTATCTCCTATGGTCACGTTCGTTTGAACTATTCCTAGGTTCTCACAAGAAGAAGGATCATATTCTATCCAGCCCTCTTGACTCTAAAGATCCGAAATATTCAGATTGGATTTCTGTGACTGTCCTGTTATGGCTTAGCTTTTCAACGATATAGAGGAGTCTGTGAGCACTAATGTTATGTTCGTGGGAACTACCAAAGAGATATGAAATGCTTTACGCGACATGTATTCAAATGAAAAAAATGTTTCTCGAGTCTTCGAATTATATGACAAACTCTTCTCTCTTCACCAAGAGAGTCAATCTGTGTAACTATTTTGCTACTCTTAAGGGGGTTGTCAAATTCTATTATACCATGCTCTCTCTTGTGACGCTCGGACTCCCGTTATTCTTCATCTTACTTCAGCTATTGGCGTCCGGGGTTCTTTCGGGGTTGTCGTTGTGGAACTGATATCACCCAGAAAGGTCGTCTGTGGCCGGTCCAACCATGCCTTCGAGAAGTGTTGGCCGAAGTTTGGTAAGTCTGACTGGGTTAATAATGCATCTACCGAACTATCGACTCCATCACTGGACACTGAATGACATGATCTCTGTTTCTCGTACTAATTATAAGAAATTAGTTTGCTCTTCTGCTAGCATTCCCGTGATGCCTCATCTTCCTCTTTTGTTTCCTCATCTTTATCCTCTGTTCATCTAGCCAATGGTACCTATTCTCTGATTACGATAATAGGTGTTGTCAAGCTCAATGCAAATATCACTTCTCTTTGCACCTAAAACTAACAAAAACTCACAACTGTTCAATATTGTTTTATCCATCCTATTGTATTTTTCAGGATCTACAAACGAAGGGGATGATTGGTGGAGGACATGAGTGTGATGGCCTATACTATCTGGATTTGGTTACACCAGTGAGTTCCAGGGCACTCTCAATAACTGTCTCCTTATCGGTGGCACTGTCATCTAAGTCACCCATCTTCCGCTGTAAAAAGTTTAGTTATTGTTCAGTCTACCGATTTCAGTGCGAGTTCGGCAAGCACTTATTTTCCTTCTAGAATTGATAAGCGTGGTTCTTTTGCATTTGAACGTGTTTGTTTCGGGACCTAGTAGAGTTGAATTTAGAGGGGGTTTTTAGTATTTTTTTTAATTTTTATTAATGATTATTCTCGCATGACGTGGTTATATTTACTCAAAATAAAATAAAAACCCAATATTATGTTGTCTTGCTCATTCTTCGTGCCGAGAATGCACTCGAGTTCACTCAGAAGACTGTGTCTATATTCTATGATTCTCATGGCATAATTCATCAAACCTCTTGCTCATACACTTTCCTACAAAATGGTAATGTTTAACGCAAACATAGTCATATTTTAGTTGTAACTCGTATTCTTCTTTATCACATGCATGTTCCTAAGTTTTTGTGGGATGTTGTTCTATTGTGTTACATGGGGATATCCCCTTCTCTTGTCTTCATACAAATCTCTTTTCTCGATACCTCCTCGCGTATTTGGTGGTGCTTTCTTTGTTCATAATTTTACTCCTAGCTTAGATAAAGCGTCTCCTCGCTCTATTAAATGTATCCTGCTTGGATATTCTCGCACACAAAAATAATATCGTTGTCTTGACCCGCTGACAAAAAACAGTTATACCTGTGTTATGTTATATTTTTTTAGTACCAACTATACTTGTCTCCACGTCTAGATCAAACACATAATACATTAGCATCTCCTCCATTACCTATCCCATCATCCATATCTCCCACTACAGATAGTTCGTTTACTAGACCATTGCAGGTGCACACACGGCATGCTCAACCAAAACCAGATCATGTCCCTCACCTCCTCTTCCTGCAGCCCTGATGCTCCTCGCCCCCTCTATTGCTCTTCGTAAAGGTATTCACCCTTTGTCTAATCATATCTTGTTTGATTATCTTGGTCCTGTATTCCACACTTTTGTTTCTCTATTATCTACAGAAGTTCCAACTTCCTCCTCTGAGGCTTATCAACACTCGGCGAACTGCAATGGAGGAAATATCTGCCCTTATTTCTTGTGGTATGTGGGAGCTGATGGTTGCACCACCTTCTATTGATATTGTTACCTGTTGGGTGTTTACTCTGAAATTTAAAGCTGACGGTACTATTGATCGATACAAAGCTCATTTGGTGGCCAAAGGATTTACAAAAACTTATGGTATTGACTACTTTGAGACTTTCTCTCCTACTGCCTGCTTGAATTCAATTAGAGTTTTGTTCCCCTTGATTGTTAATCAATCTCGGCCAATGTATCAGCTAGATGTGAAGAATGCCTTCCTTTATGACAATTTGCACAAAACCGTTTTTACGGAGCAACCTCCAGGTATGTTGCTCAAGAGGAGAATGCTACTATGGTCTGCAGACTTAAAAAGGCTATTTATGGTCTTAAACAAAGCCCCAGATTTTAGGTTTGATAAATTCAGAGTTATTGGCTTCAAGCAAATTTGATCATCTGTGTTTATACGACAGAATGAGATTATTATTCTTATTGTTTATGTTGATGGCATCCTAATATCCCGGAGTGATATATGTGAGATAAACAAAACTAAGAAGTATTTGCAGCAATGTGACGAGGGATATGGGACGTCCTAAGTATATCTTGGGAATTGAAATTGCTCACAACAAATCTGGAGTTTCATAATGCCAATGGAAGTATGCTACAAATTTACTCAAAGAAACTAGATTGCTTGAAATAAAGCCGATTGATACGCCTATGGATATCAATTCAAGTGTTTGGAATGATACTGGAAAGTTCTTTGAGGATAAGGTAAAATATAGACTTGTTGGGAAACTCATCTACTTAACAATAACGAGACATGGCATCTCTCTTGCAGTCGGAATAGTCATTCGTTTTATGGATAAGCCGAAGCAAGTTCAATGGGATGCCGCTACCAGGATTCTTAAGTACATCAAGGAATCTCTCGGAAAAGGATTGTCATTTAAGAGAAATGGGTACCTAAAGATCGTAGCTTATTCTGATGCCGACTATACTAGATCTAAGACCGACAGACAGTCCACTTGGGTATTACACTTATATAGGGGGAAATCTAGTAACATGGCGAAGTAAGAAACAGACTGTTGTTGCTAGGTCGTGGCTGTTGAAGCTAAGTACAAAGCATAGCTCACACCGTAATCGAAATGTTATGGCTAAAAAATTTGCTTGAAGAATTAGAGTTCACCTACAATGAATCTCTAGCAATGTACTGTGATAACCAAGCAACTTTTCACATTGCAAGTAATGCGGTTTTTTATGAGGACATCATATTGAGGTTGACTGTCATATTATTCGTGAGTGTAATGAGCCATAAAATTACTACTTCATTCACATCATCATCCAACCAAGTCGTCGATGTCTTCACCAAAGCATTAGAAGGAAGATGAATATGATTGACATATATACTCTAGAGGGGAGTGTTGAATACTTCTAAAGATTCCCTTGATTGTAGGGATTATAATTGATTTGGATTCCCTTGATTGTAGGAATTTAGATTGATCTTGATTGCATTCCCTAGATGGTAGGGATTGAGATTGATTTTTTCTTTTCCCTCATATATATATATACCTACATGTAAGTAGATTAATCATAATAAAATAGTTAAATTAATAATTAAGTAATCAGTTAATTAGTTAATTTATATAATTATTATATATAAAATAGCATCTTTGTATTAATTTATATAATTATGATTATTTAATTGGGCATTGGAGAACCATAAAGGCTACCTATGCAAAATATTAAATTTTCTTTAAAGAAAATTATATTTAATTATTTTTTTCTAATGATATTAAGTTGTTTAATAATGAACAACTTATATAAAATCAATATACAATTTATTTTTTAATTGTACACAATAAATATATTTATCTAATAATTATTATATATAAATAAAAAATACTGTATCGGCACGACACGATATGATACCGAAACCGTATCGTTCCAGTGGGACCGAAAACTCGGCAAAGGTCGAAATTTTAAACCTTGGTTGATATAGATTATGCCCTTGGAAAACATGAGCTAGCTAAACCCACTTCTAGCAAGAGCTGTATGCTAAGTGGGAAAGCTCAAATAATCTTAATCTTCATCCATGAAAAGGTCTGCATAAGCATCTTCTTGTTGAATTTCCAACTAGTCATAGTACCAAAGACCTTGAAAAAGGAGCAAAAAGTGTTTTATTTCTGATAAGCTTGATGCTAATAACTTAATGAATGGAATAATTAGCATGAAAACTAATGATGCAAGTAAAGGGATTACATATTAACAATGATTGTTTGTACAGGAAGCTAATGGATTGTTTCTAAACCATGGTTCCAACTATTTGAGATTAGCTGACCATGTTCATCCATTGAGGTCTGCAAGTAGGAGTAATAAGAATGAGGAACGGCCAAAACAGAAGTCTAATTATTCATGTTTGGCCAAAAGTGAGATTCAATCCTGGAAAACTATATGTATCGCCAGGTCTTCTATAGGTGGTTTGTATAAATAATCCTGAGAACATAATAGAACTTCAAATACAAAACCCAAAGGTCTTTACCTCAAAACAGTACTCAGCATGAGCTAAACCACCATAGGTATCATAGTTTTGAGGGTCCATTTGGAAATACTGGAAAACAAAGAACACATGGTCAGATAAAGTTTTAAAGAAATATAATTAGTCAAGCAAAGATTTACAGAAATATATTTAGTCAGGTAAAGATTTCCTTGTGAAATCAATTGGAAGACAAAGCATTGGCAAAATCAACACATGAACTGATATTTGACTTAATCCTCTTTCTTTTGCTCAATAAAATACCAAGAATTAGTATCCCAGAAATCAACTAAGGTCCTATATTCTAATGCAATATGCATTTTCCCTTATCTAAGACAAATTCCTTTTACTCCTGCTTATGGTGGTTACTGGTTTTAATGAGACAAATCATGAATGTGAGCACATATATCAAAAAAAATTTAACCACAAAATTCTATAGTAGCAAATAATATCTAATTGTTTGTAAAGCATTAATTTTGGTAATATTAGGTTTCTATTTGATATTTTGTCTTAATCATATCCTTAAACCATTTTGAAGATTTCAGAACTAGAGAAAGCCTCAAGCCCCTTCATTGTTTTCCTTGAAAATCCAGTATAATCATAACCATATTTTTTTTCTCTGTACAATGAAGCTCTGCAGTAGTAAGATTTTCCATTAGATATTTATCATAAAAAAAATGCACTGCAGATTAAACACCATTAATTTTAATGATCATACAGTTATAACATCTTCAAGCTCTCAAAACTTCGGATCATAAAGCATGACCATTTCTTCTACAATTTTTGCCTCACAAGAACCGGAACTTTTCCTTTTCCCTTAAGAAGAGAAAAGTTGAGTACAAACAGAATATGATCTCCTGATTGTGGTAAAACTCTATTGATCGTTTTGATATTAATTTTCTAGATCTAAGAGAAATCATGAAAGAAAAAACATATTGCACCTGTAGAACACTTTGTGTGGCACAATCGTTACCCAGTGGCTTCAAGCATATATCAGAAAGAGAAACCATGGATCCAGAATAGTTTGCATGAAGATTATCAACCTTGAAAGATTGGTGGACAAAGACAATCACAACACTGCTGATTGTCAATGAATTGTAGATTTAAGGAATTTAAACTACCTTCTTTTGTATTTCAAAAAGCAACTTCAGATTTTGTTCAGTAACAATACTGGGTGGCCTCTCACCAACTGAGGGTGAAACGCTTGCCAGCAGAATCTGCAAAATAACATTTTCCAATTGACTTGGCCAGAAGAAAATTCAAAACACAAATGAACTTAGATAAAATGAAAATTTCTTACAAGGCATGACTAAGAAAATTATTCTATATTGTGAAACAATCCAAATTAGTATCAAATGATAACCATTATTAGCACGACACTCTAACCAACTGAGCTAATGGACCAATAAATGATGTTCATGAAAACAGAAAATCTTAAAATTCTAAGATGTATAAACCAAGGTTTGAAATTTCAATCCATGCCAGAGTTTCGTTCTGACCCAAACAGTATGGTTTTGATACCTTAATATGCCCATATAATTTCAATAGTTACATGCTTCTAAATATAAGTCTACACCAATTAAAAAGTAGTTTAAATTTTCCATTAACACCTATTGTCTAATACAACTTTATCATGCTATCAGCACCAAATAAACACACTCAGAATTATTCTGGTTTCTAGTTTAAATGATATACTATCCTGCATAACACACTTAAATTTTTACAACTTTAAAGAATATACTGCAGCAAAGAAAGTGATATTTTACAGTGAACAATGTTGATTATAATTTTTTTCAACTTGAAATAAATTATAGGATTTGATACAGTATTTTTTTAATCAACTAAAAATCAATTAATGCAGTAATTCACAATTGAGTAATTAATTAATGAGTAATTAATATAGTCATTTAGACCAGACACTTATTCACCTTTTAAAATTCTTCATATGCATTTCCATGGTTCAAGATTTTGGCTCTTAAAGTTATTAGAGAGACCCCAATGTAGTTGATGGAGGATTCTCTGCAACCTCGACAAGGAGAGCTGAGCTCTTATTTATACTTGTTTTTATCATGTGGTACAAATTGCTGGATATCTGATGTGGAATAAAATTATTTGCTTTTCTTGGCTCTTAAATACATGCATCCATGCTTGACTGTACATAGTTTGGCAAACATATAATCAAAGTTTTTAGGACAAGAGGATGGAGCATTGAAGGTATTGCATAAGCGGATCTCATCTCTTCAACTCTTGAGTTGTTAAGTCAAATATAAGTGCAAGCATAGCAATCAACAATCTATATTATGGTTCGAAATCTCATGCTCTGCAAGGTGGAACGATCGAATCATATCATTCCGATAAGTTACCAAAACTGGATACTAATTTACACAAATAATATCTTGTGTGTTGTCGTCTTAATTATGTGGAGATAATATTATTAATTGTTAGCTCATGTCCATACAAGATAGTATCAAAACTCATTCCAAATGAACAAAAAGTAATAATAATCTTCACCTCTAATTCACTACCGGTACCATACATCTGAATATTGGCACAACTACCAAAAGAGTATCATTCCAAAACCTAATTTCCATTTCAGCTTAAGATTTTGAACCTTGGTTTATACATCAACTGAGATGCTTGATCCTCAGTCACATTTTGGAATATACTGCTATTTCTGCTTCTCTTAATTCTTTTCAATCTCTTTTAGGCACTCTGCTTTCAGTTTCCATTGATATATTTGAGTGAACTGTGTCTGCTCATAATTTTATACCAAAAATGCATATACACATTGTAGATTAGCATGAAAAGTGGATGACTAAATAATGGGCTAAAAGTGGTGTCTAACAGAAATGAAGTATAAACTTTGATCATCTTAAGATTTACTATGGACACCCCATTGTATAAATAAAGCCATAAAATCATATACACTTGACATCTTCTACCTAGTACTTAGTTGTCACTGCTTTCTGTCTTTCTTCAATATTAACAAGATATATAGCTTCCATGATTTCACCCAACCACACATACAAGTGAAGCTTGTTAGATGATAAAGGACCGAAACTTAAAACTATTATTATATATACCTGTTCTATTCTGTAGAAAGGAGCAAGGTGGCTATCAAAATACTGTTTCTCTTTAGCAGCCCTGCTTCCAGGCCCAACCCACAACTGTAGCATCACAAATCAAATCACGTCAAGAAATGAGTCAGGAGCATATACAAAACAAAACTTTCCACGACCCAAAAAAAAAAATATATTTGACTTAATTAGTAGTGACTACTAATTACAAATCCACAACCCCAAAAAAAAAATTTACAAATCAACATCAGTCAACCAGCAGTTTCTACCAATTATATAGAGTTGGCCTCCATAACCATTATTCCTCCATTGAAGTTCATACAAGGTTATGTTCTGGTAATATTAAAATCAACTAAATTTTTATTACTAAGTTAACTAAAATTTTAATAAGTCCTTCACAATCCTTACTTTGTTCACTCAAATCTATTCTATAACTATCAAATATATTAATGGATTTTGGAAATGTTTATATCATATCATTATAGTTTTTCTCACTTTATCATCTGTTGAAGCTACTCCCATGGATTTAAATTTCGTGTCGACCAGCACCAACACAATACCGGCACTGTGACTGCGAGGTCACCGAGGGTGTCGTGACCCCGCGGCGGCACTCACGGCTATTAATTATAAATATATATTTTTAAAAAATCTTTTTAATCATTCAACTCAACCTAGCCCTCGGGTTTATAGGCTTGGTCTCATTGGTTTGCCCGCTCAATTCAATTAATCCACACTCTTGATCTGATCTTCATTCACTAGATCAAGATGTGCCCACCTGCCTAGTGCTACGGGTTTGACAGCTCATTCCAATCAATCCATCTATTCGATCCAACCTAGTCCACCTATTCATTCTGATTGGTTGTCCACTCAGTCTAACCAGTTCACTTTTCATTCCAATTGGTCCAACTGCTTTGCATTTCAGGCCTGTCCAGACCATCCCTCTCATTTGGGTCATCCTACAATTGTGCTGGTCAAGCCTGTTCGGTTCATCCCACTTGTTCAACTGTGAATGAACATGAATTTACAAATTCATAACAAGAACAATAAACCAGAAAATACATTGATAACCATTAAAAAAAAGGTTTTCAAATACTTCAACAATGCCAGTTACTAACATTGTCCAAAAGTTGTCCTAAAGAATACCTTCTGAGGACGTGTTTCCACCTTGAAACGAATAAGACCTATGCACAGAAGAAGAGGAATAGCCAATGATAAGCATAAGACAAGAGTTGGATTCTTGGAAACAAAGGTTCCATACTTCCTACAAAAGCAAACAATTTGTTGAACACATTGCACAGGAATATCAAATAATACAAAAAACATAGATCTAAGTTTCCAACGTAGAAAAGACAGCTACCTGAAAAAATTTGACATGTATAGCTGAATGACAGAGGGATCGTGCACTTTAAGACCGGAAGGAACCATTGCAGGTGTCTATAGATTAAAAATGAGCCATCATTAAGAAGATTAGCACATAGCAAAATACATGCTCATAATTGCAGCCAAGTAAATTAATGGAAGCAATAAGAACATAAAAATAATGCATAAGATTCAATTATTTGTGAGGCATATACATTTCGTGGAAAAATAATAGTGTGCAATGCCATTAATAGTAATACTGAAAATAACATGTAATCAATTCAAAAAAGAAATACATAAAGCTTTAAATTGACGGAGGTTCATTGTTGTAGCAGCAGCTGAGTGTCAGCAATAAGGTGACATTGTAAGAATGTTCTGTCTATCCAACAATAGGTCAAAAAGACCATTGTGTTACGCAGATATCAAATAAAAACATCCAATGTGCCAACTGTTCACATTTGAAAATTCAAAGTTTCAAACTATCCCAAATGGAATTATCATACAATGAGAGAGACATTGCAAAAGAACTCAAGAACCAAATAATCAATTGGCTCTATAAGCTAACAGAAAGAAAAGTAGCATGCCTGATTCATATACACTCTAACTAGCTATACAGACGGAGGAGAATGCCCAACCCTGCCACTGTAGCCACCCCTGTTTTCCCAACCCTTTTTTCTCCTTTTTGTTGTTTCCCCTTTCAAAGGTCACTACTTATGAGGAGTTAAATTAGCACAACTTTTAAAAATAAGGTAACTTATGTAAATCCCTCAAACTAACCAATAAGATGTGAATCCAAGGTGGAAGTTGTTGTGCAAAAATTTAAAGTGAAATATGATTACTATAAATGGTGATAAGAAATACAAAAAAGTAAAATCACCTATCCTTTTACCAAAGTACCTAACTTTTCATAGAGACATGGTAGTGAGGGATCACCCATGGTCAATATCTATTTGTGTGAGACTCTTATATCATTGTATATCACCGTCCAATCATTCAGTTCTTAGTAGATATATTGTAAAAATTAATATTTAAAAGTGGTTAATTTTATGATAAAAGATGATGAAAATCGAATGAATTGAATTATTGGCGATAACAAACGGTAAATAATGAGTGGAATTAGTGTGATACTAAATGCTGATAATTAAATTATATAAGATAAGAATGATAAATCTAGGTTTTGAAATTCAAATTATGATTAAAATTCTTGCACGTATTTTTTGTATAACCACCTTTACAAATTGTGTCTACTTTTCATATTCCTTGGCCTCTAGTTTTTGTAGGCAAAAGTTGATTCTGAAGTCTTGATTGGTTTTAGCAATAGATAGAGTAGTTGATAGATCCTCGACTTGCTAGAAACCAGGTTTGTTTTATTTGCAGTACTTTTTGTTGTTTTGTTTGTTTGACATTTTGCTATAGTATATCTATATTGTACTATCTTTTAATAAAATAAATGACTATATCTGATGGAACACTTCTGGTAGTGACAAAGCCAATTCTTAATACCATTAATATAATCCTCCAAACCATGGAAGTCAGAAAATAAATACATTTTCAGCTTGCAAATTCTATCAAACACTATGTGCATTTGAATTATAGGTGCATATATCCAAAAAGAGATAAATAGTAAAACGTGATAAAAGAGAAAAACCGAATCATTCCTACAAAAATTTAGATGATACTGATAATCCATAAATAATTGTTCATGCTTAAAAAAAGAAATAAAATTCAGACATTTCACATGTTGAGAATTGAGAGTTAAGAAAAAAATAAAATCAGAGAAAGCACCTGTGAAACATGTGTTTCCTGTTTGTCATTAGAACTCTCACCCTTCTCATTCAACAATGGCTTTGTTCTAAATCGACCTTCTTTCTTTTTTCTATAAACGAAATTCCAGACTAGAAAAGCACAAACTATGAAGAGGTATATGATTACTAATGAAAAATCCAAGCATTTGACCTGCATAAGATAAGGATAGTTCCTAATGGATCAGAAAATGCCACTTCTGAGAAAAATCATACAGGCTGAAATCGAAAATTTGCAACTCATCAAATGATAAGCATTTGAGTAATATGCATTGATCATCGTGTTTAAAATGTCTGCAAACTAAAATCTTTGGCATTACAAAGATTATGAAGATTAAGCCTTGAGAACAAGCATAAACAAGCAATCAATAAGGAGCTTGAAAGTCCTCCATTTTGCAAAACTAGAAAGTTTATCCATCCACTGAATTCAAGAATCTTAAGCTTCTTGAACATTCTAGAAGTATAGTGTATGAGGCATTCCGCATTTGAGTTCATTAAATAAATGTAGCACTCACACATCCAATCAAAGTGGCCTAAAGATTAAATGGCATGACCTGTAACTGCCCTATTCTAGCATCCAATGTGACTTTGTTTACTTCATTTTATGCTAAGGAAAATGCAAGTAAAACGGGACAAGGAAGGTGAAAAGGGTTAATTTGTGATGGAAGTTTCAACTTAAAGGAGAATTAAAGTAGAAAACTAAAAATTAAGAAAAAACAATTTAAAAGTCAAATCATGTGAAACATGAATTACATGCAACAATTACATGCAAAATATGTTTATTCTAAGAATCTTTACAAACAAAAGTGCCTCAATACAAGCAAGCCAGGTTCAATATAATGAATCGGCATCATGAAGAATGATCAATGTTATTAGCTCTAAAATAGATCCATATTTTAGGGAAATTTTGGATTTTTCCTTTTTTAGGCAGGAGGGCATGATAAAAAATCAAACTAACACAAACATAATATTTACCTTTAATGAAATTAATTTGATTGAACATGATTGCTTCATGTGTGGTGCTGGGGACAAAGAGTCAATGCACACAGCAGATGAAGGACAGTCACCACAAGAACAGCCCATAGAAGAGTCACCACATGAATAAGTAGTTGCATTCATAGGCTTCATTCCAGATAAGTCACTGATATATGATGTGAATGTAATTTGATAGACCGATCCAGGCTCATTAAGATTTGTTTGATGACCCAAAAAGGTAAACCACTCTAAACAACAATAGAATTTTAGCAGAAGCTTAAAAAACAAATTCTAAATAGAGTTGCTAATTAACTGGAACACGTAATTTATACCAGAGTTTCACTGGAGAAAGAGTATTGCAATTGTCTTATTGCTGTTATTGCAAAACCAACCATTTACAGAAGGGGCATTTAGTTGCCCTTTGGTGGCCTCAATTCAATCCACAAGTCATAATCCAAGTGAAACATATAGCACTTTCAAGGAATCAAACTATTGAAAGTTGCCTATTAACAGAATGTTTCTAAGGATATACAAGCTGAAAATAAGAGATTTTATGAAAAACTATGACCCATTATTGGTTAATGACCGATGTTAAGTAAGAAAAATTGAACCCAAGAATGAAATGAAAAATGAGCTGTGTTACAATTTCATAAATATTATTTTTTGTCAAATGACTAATCTACTAAGATTTTGTGTGATTTAAAATGTAAGGCAAGTATTATAAGATATTATGAAATGTGTTAAATAATAATGTGTTAGATCTTTTAAAAAATAAAAGTACATCTATAGATCTGTTGAAAAACTTGGTTCTAGATTCACTAAAACGTCAACAACTCAAGCTAGACTTAGCAATTATCCCTATTACTATACTAGGGGACGTTGCCTTCTAGCTTGATGCTTTACGAAAATTTGTACATACAATGAAAACACACTTGCAAAAAATTTACCGTGTCTCAACATGATAGTAAAAGGCCATCAGTATAGTTCTTGTGTTGATAACTAGAGTCAAACTAACCTGAATAATTTTGAGCTCCACCACCAACAAAATCCATTGAACGAGTATTCATAGTACCAAACTTCACATCCTTACATGAATTAAATAGCTCTTCTCCAAAGTGATGAGTGACGAAAAAATCTAGTGAATCAACTGTCATGCTACCATTTACCTGCAAAATTTAAAAAAAAAAAAAAAAAACAAAATCAACATAGGCTTTACTGCAGGGTGCACATGGATAAGCATATAATTACATTTAGAATAGTACACTAAAAAGGTAATAGAAAGAAAAGAAGAGGAACAACATATGAATAATAATAATATGTGCAGTAGACTAACAAATTGCAAAACTCACTTACTGTACATCTTTTTTGATACAAGGAAAACAAGAAATCACCTGTTTGGCTGATGTGACATTAAGGAAAAGACTTTGGTCTGGAGAGCATGAAAGCTCACAAAATAGATTCAAAAAGTTCCTCAGGCATGCTGGACAACCAACAAGAAGAGGAACTGCCTGTGAAAGATATTCATAACAAAACTGATGAAAACAATAACCACAAAAGGAAGAGAAAAGCAATGGATGTGAGAAAATATTTTTGCAGAGAAGCAGGGCACCTACAAATAGCCATAACAATCCTTTACAAAATAATAAATAAATGACCAACTGCTAGAAAACAAAGTACCTCAAAGAAATAGAAGCTGAATCAGATTAAAAATAAAGGCATGTTAGCTTAACAACCTAATTGTTAACTGTTGGGACTTAATTATAGATAGTTAAAGGAGCAATAGATGTTCGAGCTAGGTTCAAGATATTATGAAAATCCAACTTGTTACAAATGTATTTAATACTAGAACTACTTAAAGACTGAGTTAATAGATCTGCAACCTTATCATTAGAGCTCAAAATTAAAGTGGTCGTCTCCTGTGTTGCCTGGTTTGCATTCATTTATACTACAATCTATTGGGGACTTAATTGTAAATAGTAGGACCAAGATGACCAAATCATATATGATAAAGGAGAATATCTAAGGTTTATTTCTAATATATTCCCCAATTCAATACCATAAAAGCACACTCCAATATATTGCAATGCATCTTTCAAAAACTTACATATGCGTTGTTTGTTAAATAAAATTGAGTCAAAACTTAGAAATTGAACCGGTGAAGACACTACATTATTTTGGACATGGTGGAATATAGAAGTTTACAAATACGCGGTTTAGCCACCATAATGGGTTGCTTTAATTCCAAAGAGAAATCAGAACATTTATCGCCAAATTTGTGTATCTATTGTGGGAAAAGGTGATAACGCTCACCCAGGGCCCCTCCAAGACCACCCCAAGCCCATTGGAAGGGAGTAAATTACGAGAGTCATTCGGCCAGCCAAGCGGCCTCCTAGGTGAGGTGGCCTAGCACGGGTAAACTCGCAATTCGAACCCGAGACAAATTTGTGTAGCTATTGAATCTATAGTTTGTAGTGCTGCTCTCTTCTACTCTTCTGCTTCATTTGCAGCTGTAGCTATCTGCGGCACTGCATTTTCCAAGCGCTAGTAGTAGTATCTATAACTTGCAGAATTTCCGTCTTTTCCCATATGATTCTGAAAAAAAAGGAAATTACAAACTACAAGCATGTTGTGGTCGAGAACAGTAATTACGGACATCTACCATCCAATGTTTTATTCTCCAATAAATTCTGAAAGAAATGGGTTTCAAGTGTTTCCAGTTCCTTGTCATTTGGCACAAAGGCGTACAGTGTTTGGATGAGATCAAAAACCCAGAGAACTACCTCAGTCTTTGTTCCTGATATGAGTATGTACAGGGAATTGCAAGAGACTGAGCAGTTAAGATTGACTACAACACCATAAAAGAATCAAGAAGGAAACAGTACACGGTCCTGATCGAACTACTTAGTTTCAAGGACTCCTCATCCCACCTGCTGTCTATATTGTAACAAGGACAGTTGCAAATAAAATTTGTCTATCCACTATAAAAATCTAGTGTTTCCCAGGTAATAATAATTCTAAGAAACAACTAAAAGCTGCAAAATATTCACTTTGGAATATTTTTTGGAGATCAAGTCAACAATAATGCCAATAAAGTGAATCAGTGTAGCAAAGGAATAGAATAATCTACTATCAGGGTATAATCATTGTAGATTACAGGACGATACAAAAAGTTAAAATAATGGAATGTATTATAAAGCTAGTAAAAAATTCAGGAGGAATGGATCACAGGCATTCTTAACAACTGAAAACTGTCTTGGGTAGATATCTAACCTGCTGTACTTGCATGCGTAGTGTTTCAAACTGTTCTGCAGAGCAGCATACATTGCCAGTGATTGTTGGACACAAACTCTGGATCTTTGAGGAAAGTAATTCACCTGGCTGAATACCGAAAGGAATATATTAAGTTGACATCAAAGTGGAAATAATTTTTATTTGAGTTGGGAAATAGATGTGAAGCCAGAGAAAAAATACTCCATCAATTATCCATAAACCTGACTAAGCTACCGAATTGGTATGTTTTGTGGCCAAACAATGAAAGGTAAATCAGATCGATTTTCTAAAGTTACCTTGACAGAACGTGTGTGGTTAGGACAATTCAAAGCCTTCCCATCACTGCGTTGTCCGCATATACCATACATGGAACAATACCCTTTTGCATGTCTTTCCCTAAACAAACCAAGAAAAAGAAGATGACATATCAAAATATCAAATACCAGGAATAAAAGAATCGATCAATGAATATATGTCTATCAGCCTACGCCATATATCATAATTATATTATCTACTTCAAAGAAGATAAACCAATAGGATTTATGACATGACAGTAGATGGATGGAAATTTTAGTTTGAAAGAATATATAAAATTTTATAACAAGAAATGAGTAGCTTAAACATTGGAACAGAATCAGAAAGATGTTTAACATGATAGCATGCATTTAGATTTAAGATTTTTCAACCCTAATTATCAAGTAACAAAATTGTTAAGCTATCAAATTGCTCTGTGATGATACCCATGAAGCATGGGCTAATGCTGATTTGGTCTGAATCTGGTATGCCCTAGTATCACATCCAAGGCATTGGATTGTTGAGAATCACATTACAGACCATAACAAAGGTTTCTAGCACACAATTTGTCAACCCATTAAAAAGCAATGCTATAGCAATTAGCAAGATTTTTACCCATTAGTAATAAGCAATACCACAAAGAAAAATTGAAGGAATAGGAACTATGGGGTGCTTGGTAAAGGGGTTTGGGGGTTAGGAATGGGAATGAAATATTTCATTCTCATTCCTAGTGCTTGGTATACGAAACCTGAAGGGTAATCGGAATGAAAATTTGGATTTGAACCCATAAATTGATAACTCACTCCCCTTGAAAATCACCAAACTCATTCCCCCATTCCTTCTCCTTTTTTTTTTATCGAAAAACCTTCTTCTCCTCCCTTCTCCTCTGCCCCCTTCCCCTCCTCCTCCTCCTCCGCCCCCTTCCCCTCCTCCTCCTCCACCTCCTTTTCTTCTCCTCCTCCTTTGCCCTATCGCTCCTCCTCCCCCTTCTTCTTCACCTCCTCCCCCTTTCCATCTTCCTCCTCCTTCAAAAGTTTCAAACACATAAATTCAAATCATAGTCAAATAGAAAAACGTATAGATTTATCATTTCAAAACAAAGAACGAAAGACATTAATATTGTTCATGAATTTGTATCGTATTGCTGGTGTGTGTTGCTTCCCGCCTTTGCCGAATGACTCTCATCTGAATTTTTTTTGTTAATTTTTATGGAATTTTTGATTGAATTTACCCCTGTGATTTTTTGTTGAAATTTTTTTGGTAAATAAAATGGTTATGTCCATAATTTGTGTGATTTTTTTTGTATTTTACTTATACGGGTAGAATAAAAATTTTGACTGATTCTCATTCCATAATTTAATCTAAATCAACCAATATTAATGGGAATAATATCCATTCCATTATCTATATCAAACATCATCAATCCAGCAATCATTCCGATTGCCATTAACCCCTATATCAAACCTCATTACCATTTTCATTCCCGAATTTATACCAAGCGCCCCCGTTACTAAATTTTACAACAAGTTATTATTATAGAATGAAATAAAAAATTAAGCTCATGTTGTTTTGGTGAAAATGTGGCTACACCCTAGTATCACATCCAAGCCATTGAATTGTTGGGAATCACATTACATACGTGAGCATTCGATTAAAACCGAACCGACGAAACTGAAAATGGGTTAATTTGGTAACCAACCAAATTGACCAAACTTTTTTTACTCAGTCGATTGTTGCATCACCACTCAATTCAAGAACTTACTATGCTTAATTTGCGGATGTCAATCAACTACGCCACTCAACTGCCGGTCTTCCTATTCGGTTTATCACAAATCTGGTCCAGCAGTCAACTAATTATAAAACATCAATTAACTCTCATAAATCCAATTCAATTTAATCGGTTTAACGGAATTCTGAACTCTATAATTGGGACCGAACCGAATAAACCTACATAATCAAGATTTTTTATAAAAAAAAAAAAATCTTAATTAACTAAACTGAGTTTCCCAATTATTTCAATCTAACCAAGATTTTGCTCACCCCTAATGACAAGGGTTTGTAGCACACAATCTATCAACCCATTAAGAAGCAATACTATACCAATTAGCAGATTTTTACCAGTTAGCAATACCATAAAGAAAAAAAGAAGGAATAGAAAATGAACTTTATTACAAGTTATTCTCATAGACCAAAACAAAATTCAAGCTGATGGCTTCATAGATGGAAAATTTTGATGAAAACCCTACACAATAAGATAGAATAAGCACATTTAGGATTTTACAACCTAAATCATAACAAATGTTATATCGTCAAATAGGGTTGTGGATAACCATATGATACGGACCCATGTGTTTTTGATGTGAATGTGGCTATGCCCTTGTACCAAATGCGCAAAGCATCACATTGTCGATAATCACATTCTTAGTTTGAAGAAGTTACATTTTTAAGTTTGGCAAAAGTCTGGAAATAAGGATAGATTGAATAGGTATAAAGCATTTTAATTGAGACAAAAAAGATATGTAGCAAAGTTTGAAGCATATGATAAATTTTATAGAGACAGGAAAAAAATAGACATGATTATTATTGATTTTGATAAAGCTAATGATAGAGTCCC
The DNA here is from genome assembly GCA_037177295.1 of Kaempferia parviflora. Lineage (NCBI taxonomy): Eukaryota > Viridiplantae > Streptophyta > Magnoliopsida > Zingiberales > Zingiberaceae > Kaempferia > Kaempferia parviflora. The sequence continues at coordinate 6,178,491 of JBAMIE010000022.1, read as the reverse complement.
TAGATAATGATTGTTGAAAATTTTAAAGAAGAAATATCTACTAACTACATTAATGTAATAAAAGATATCCATGAAATGTTGTTAGCAGTGCCAAAGTTATTAAGAGGGTGGCACATGATCGCAGTCATAGGTTTAAATTAAGGGTTAATCTCCATATGATTACAATCGTATGAGATGAATTAACTAATCATATTTAAATCTCCTTGGTGTATATTTCGTTATGATATTGAACTAATTAATGAGATCTTATTTAGGTTTAATTTGAAACATAAATTGAGAAGAAAAATTTTAGAAACTAAAGGGCACAGAATTGGGATACATGATATATAATTTTTGTAATAAGAAAAAAATAATAATTAAAATGTATAGATATAAAGTTCATGTAAGCATTTTAAATCATCTTGGAATTATAAAGGATAGGTGGTCGAAATGAATATGAGTTTCTAGACTCTTCTGTGATTATATTGTCCCCCTTAGACAAAAAAAAAGTATATAAAAGTTATTGTATCAATGATGAGAACAATGTTAAAATGGTGTGTGGAGTTGCTATAAAACTAAAAATTACTAGTATTTCAAAGAAATGAACTGTAATTCAAATAGATGATATAATAAGAGGTAATAGGTTGAGATAGTACAAACATATTCAAAGACAACCAACAAAATTTATAATTACAAGAGTTGTACGTATTCTTAGAGTGGAAGGGGTAAGGTGTAACAAGAAGTAAAAAAATATTAGTCCAATGATTTAAGGAATTTAATATGGCTAGTGATATAGTCTGAATTCAATGGATGAAGGTGATTCATGTAACAGACCCTCTATAGTTGAGATAAGCACAACTTGGTGATGATGTCAAAGATATTTACATGCCATGCCAAACATTTCTACTCCAGCAATCAACAAGATTTTACTAGTTGGTGATAAGCATACAACAATGGAACATTCAAGGAATAGAAAATGAATTTGTATGACTTACTCCAATAGGCCAAACAAAAAAATTTAGTTTGTGGCTAGATGGAAGATTTTGATAGCATATCTCCATAATAAGATAAAAATGCACAAAGATTTAAGATTTTTCAATTCTACCTAAGAATAGTTGCTATATAGTTCAATGGGGTTGTGTTGGAAATCTACATGACATGGACCCCATGTTGTTTTGGTCTTAATGGGTATGTACCCTTGTACCATGTGCCCAAGGCATTAAATTGTTGAAACTTACATTCATAAACCATGACAAATGCTTCTAGGACAATTTGCTGACCATTAGGAAGCACTATTACGACAATGAAAAATTGAAGTAATAGAATGAGTTTTGCAAACAACTTAATATATAGACCAATATAGAAATTGTAGCCATGTCTATATGATGGAAGATTAAAATAACATATCTATAGACTGTTTAAGCAAGAAAAAATTTCTCTGAGTTAGATCACTAGAAAATATAGAAGCTTTCAAAAATAGAACATCAAATAATATGCCACAGGAGAGATAACATATCACTTACTGTGCATAGGATGGCTGAAAATTTCCTGAAAAGAAGATCAAGGTAACCTGCATTGACATGAGTTGGAAATTTATTATTCATCCAAGGAAGCACCTTGCTAGGTTGGAACCTAATGAAGTGCCTAGATAAAGCATCTAAATACTAGTGAACATAAGAAACATTAAACCCTTTAGCACATATGAGAGAACAAATTAATTTTGAAGCAAAATTCTTATGAGATAAATATAATTTTCTTACGAAAACACGACCTATGCTATCATATACTCTGTCCGTAAATAATCATCCCAGTTATCAAACAATTTTATGTAGAACTAGTTGGGATCATGGTTCTCAAATTAGTTCACCATGGTCGGCACATGAGAAACATCTCATTCCACTCAGCAAGTCAGACACAAAACTAAGCCCAGATATAGACATTCATGGCAACATCTACAATAAGTTTCATAGTTTCGATGCTTGTATAAGATACCTTCTCAACTTTGATTACTTCTTCGCTTGATTGATACAACTCCTTGACGCAACAAAAGTGAGAGGCGATAGACAAGTGATTTCAATCGTGACAGAGCACAAGCAAGGCGGGAAGCTTCTTCTCAGACTATTGAGAAACATACCACATGGGCCTACACGACTTAGCGTTGCTTATGAAAGCTCTTGGGGATCTTTAAGCTGTTATAATTCCACAGAATACATCTCTAAACCCTTCAATTCTTGTGCCTACTTTGCACAAAGGTCTATATGGGTTTGTACAAGGCTCAAGGCTTCAACTCAAGCTCTTGACAATTTCTTTTTCTTAGTTTGCATTTATTTTACTTAGTTTGCATCTCATCGTTTATATTTAAAAAGAGAGTTGTATTGTGGACACCCTGGGTAGATGGAAAGAGATTACATGAGGTTTATCTCAATGCCTCTTCTAAAGTGACACAATTAGTGGAATCTTTGTAGGGTGATACACCGAACTAGTCATAGGTCATGGATTAGCAGTGGAATCTCTAAACCACATTAAATCAAGTATGTTAGCATTGTTCTTATTCTTTGTATTACATTTACATTGCATCTATACTTGACACAAACACCTATACCCTATAAATAAGTTATAAAGATATAAAGTATCCCAAATAGTAATTGTACCTTACTAATACTAAAGCTTGTCGTCCATTAGTGGAAGCATTGATTCTTGTAGCATCCTAATGTGGTCAATATCATAGTTTTCCAAGGCCTAAATTAGACAATACTCTCACAACAACCTGAATTGAAAGTGGATTCTCCAAGTGTCAATACTCAATAAATATATCACAGTTAATTGAGAGTCATATGCCAATTTTCCTATGTTTAAACAAGACAAGTGCTTGTTGAAGAACATGAAGCTTCCCTCGTAAGCATGGAAAACTACTTCAAAATAAAGTGGCTTTTTATGTCCACTCACTTTGATTGACCAACTAAATGTAATAAACTTGGATAGATTTTCAAGCAAGCTGTTTAGTTAGCATAGAAGTTATTAAAATTTGTAAATGTACACTAAATATAATAACTCATAAAATTTGAAAAAGAGAAAAACAGAACTTGATCAAGTGAAAGTGTAACTTAGCTTGGCACTAGGAACATCAACAGTCTTGACTTCATTAACAAGTCACCTTAATGTAAGAACACTCAAAGGCTATTTAACAGGATGGTATCCATATAGAGTGGTACAGCAAGTTATGCGCACAATCCAAAAAAAGAGTTACGTATTGTGTAACTAATGAACAGTAATCCTCGTCGTATAGGTACGTATTACCCGTACCCAACAATAAAAGAAAGTTGTGAAGAGGAGAATGCACCCAACAATAAAAGAAAGTTGTGAAGAGGAGAATGCTACGCTAGTAGTTAATAAGGTTGGTCAGTATCCTATTTAACCCTCAAAAATTATGTATAAATAACTCAAATTTCTACACTAACAAATTCTTGCATAGGAAAGTTGCACCATATACTTAAATAATATCGGTTTAAGAGAGATTAAAATTATCATTTTTAATATAAGTGAACAGGAAAGCCAATCAACCCATGCCCCTGTGGCGATTTTGATTATTGGATAACAATTGGAGATAGTGTTTGGGATGAACAACTTATACATTATCTTGGTCTATATAACAAATAAGGCAAAAAAAATTATAGTTTATCTTAGTTTATTATAATTTGACAAATTTATCATGTTATAATTTGTTTCTATGATTGTACATGAAATATTTGTCTTATTTTATGTGATTTGGCACAAATATTCTCATAATACAAAACATTTATACGATAATGCTAGGCTGGATGGGCAAAGGCAGGGTAGGAATAACTAATAACGCTAGTTTCTGATCAGGCACTAGAATGTTGTGCAACATACCTGGGGAGGCAGGAACGAGTAACTATTTTCTAAGACAGGATGGGGATAGAATAGGGACAAACTAGTTCCAGCTTGCCCTGTCTAGATTCTTATCCATGGGTAGACCATTGCTTTCCTAATTTGAGTATCTTATAGATGAAAGCTGAAAAAATCAACTTCACAAAGAATAAGTACCAATACACAAATATCAGGATTAGTTCTCAGTGTAAACAAGACTTAACCAATTTGCTTGTTCTAGCCAAAAAATCAATTTGGTACTCCAATTAACAAGGGCAAAGAAAGCGTCCAAGTGGGAAAATAACGGTATCCTAACTCCTATTTCTGCAGCAATTCAGCGATTTTGGCAATCTCAGTATAGACCATTCCTAACATACAATCCACATTTAAATGTGGTGCCAAAAAGGTGGCATTTAGGCAAAGAAACCAATCTTTACCGGAACAAACCTGAAAAAAAAATTGGCGCATAGACATTTACTAGGGCAGTCTCTCAATTTTCCACGTAAAAACAGAGGCGCAAAACCAGAAACAATAAAGTCAGGAACAGTACTCAAGAAACAAGTACCCCAGAGCCCTTCAATGCGCCAAAATTTTGATCTTCTTTCCAAATCCTTCCGATTTAAAATTACGATACAAAAAGGATTCCTGATTGCCTGCTTACATACACTCCACAGATCACCGACTCCCATCTTTTTATACAGAGGAATACTCCAAAATCCGAAAGTAGCAACCAGTTAAAAGCACCCCAAATAAATCCTACGTTCCAAAATGGCAAGACGCAAGTACTCCATCCCAGCCCCACCACCCGATCACTTATTCATCAAAAAAACCCAAAGAGTTCATTCCCCAAAAAAGAAGAATCACGTAACAGAAATAGATCGCCTCCGTTCCAGAAGATCACAACTCCAACCGAGCACAAAGATGGGAAAAATTTCGAAAACAGTAACAGAAGAAAGAAGAAAGCAGCCAAAGAACAGAATCCGACTACCTGGATCGAGGACGACAGCAGTAAGAGGAACCCCCACCGACCGAACTCCATACCCACTGGCCCCTCGCCGCCGATACGTGAACAAACCCCGCACCGCCTCCGAGGAAGACTAAACAGAGCGAGCGGAGTGAAACGAGTGAAACGGAAGCGAGGGGGCGATAACTATATAGTGAGGTGACGTCACTCGACGAGGTACGTTTGATACATGTGGGCCTGGGTATAATGTGGTTGACTGAATCAGAACGAGCAGGCCCACCTGACGGGCAGGGGCCGTTTCGGAAAATTAAAAAGACGTCGGCGAACGAGTGGCTTTCTGCGCGCGACTTGGCCGGGTGGAGTGTCGCGCACCACCTCCTACAGCTATTACCGCACTATTTGCTATTCTGCCACATTTGCATAAAGACATCTTATCGACTTTGGGTTTTTTTTATTATTATTCAGTTATATAAATTTTTCATTAATGATCGGTATGAATAAGAAGTGATAACGAAGACTTGTACATCTTATCACCTTTGGAATTGTCAAATGCAATGGACAGAATTGCGATCGCAATAAAACACACAGATCACCGAGCTTATTTCCGAACCTAGGTGCGATCCCATAGCTGCGATCAAGATGATGACCCATAGTTTTGTTTTTTTTTTTTTCTTTTTATAATTTATAGATATTGAGCTTCATGCAATTAATTAATAATCATTCTGATTTTAAGACATTTTTTCTATTGAAATCGAGAATCACATATAAATTTTGACTAACAATTCAGTATCGTAATTTAAAAAAAAAAAAAAACTTTTCAAATACATGATGAGATTTAAATTTATTACTTAGAAAGTTCGCCGCCTCTTACAATAGATTTAAATTCTCATTGTCTACCAAGTCCATCCCATTTTTTACTCGTAATCCGGGGAAATAACAGGTTAGATCTTCTAATCATAATTTTATGGATAAGAAGATGGTCCATACTCTAATTAGAGTTCAGATCTCCTAGTTTACAAAATTGTGGATCAAGGGATGGTCCACGTCCATTTTGCGGCCGGATTGATTTCGTAATCTGGCCGTAATTGATTGCGGTCCATTAACAGGTTCACCCGCCGTTTTAGGTTATAGTTTTGATCGGGGTGGACGGTCGGAGGCCGCCCGGAGGCCGTCGAGGGTGGGAAGATGGCCAGACTGCCGGCAGGGGCGGAGCCACCCATGGGCTGGGGTGGGCTCCAGCCCCACCTATTTAAAATAAAATAAAACTAAAAATAAAACTTAGCCCCACCATCATATTAATAATTCCTTATTTTCTTTTAATTATTTTCTTAAGGATTCGTCCACGCATGTTAATTCCTTATTTCCTTTTAATTATTTTCTTAAGGATTCGTCCACGCATGCGTTAATAATTCCTTATTTCCTTTTAATTGTTTTCTTAAGGATTCGTCCACGCGTTAATGCTTTATTAAACCAAATTATTTAATTTGGTTTAATAAGAATTCCAAAACTAAAATAGGGCAAACATTAAATGCTCGGCAA
>JBAMIE010000022.1:6133114-6144021 GCA_037177295.1 Kaempferia parviflora | reverse complement strand
TGATCGAATTTTTTGCCGAACCTTTTTTTCTCGTCGAAACTTTTGCCGCGCCCTACCCTCTGTTCCTCTCTCATCGCCGATTCATCTCCTCAACTTCTCAGCTCTCACCACAAGCTTCCTCGCCGTCTCACCGACACCCTCCCTCGGCAAAATGAGCTCGCCGGCGCCCTCCCTTGAGCGAAGCCCTCTCTTGCCCTCTCACCGAGCGTTGAACAACCCTTGTTGTGCCCTCCCTCAAGCCGCTATCACTTGCAGTGACGAAGTAACCCACAAGTATATGAGAAATCTTCTAAAATTTCTATTTGTTTGAATGCGTATGTAGTTTAATATATTCGACTTTTCAAGTTAACGTAAGAGGGATGAGCCAAATCTATAATTTCGTCCCAGGCCTAATTTTTCTCAGGACCGGCCCTGCATGGTAGTGTATCTGAATTAGGTAAGAGTTGATCTTCAGGTGTCACTGTCTGTGATAGTCTCCATCTTGTATCTTTACATATGTGTATTTATATTTATCTTTTTTATATTTATAAGATATTTTAGGGTAGCTGATGTGACGGTTTTAATTTTTTTTATTCGTTCTTGGATGCTTTATGTAACTAGAATAGCAAATGGAGGTTAGACTCTGTAAGACGCTAATGAAGAATATAGTACATACGGGACACATATAGAAAGGGATGCGTCTGCTAACGAATTGTCAATTCTCACTAAATGCATAGGTACGATATTTGTTAGTATCTTTTTATTATAAATAAAATCTAAAAAAAATTATGAACACCTCTAAAAAATTCATCTCTTCGGATAAAAGATCTTTAACCATCATACAAAATAATAAAAAAAAAATACTAACGAAATCTTGAAGCTAGGTTGAAAAACATAAAAATTAAAATCAAATAAAAAAGATTCCCCATATGAAAAAGAGAAAAATAAAAAAAAAAACAAAGTCTTCTCTTGAAGAAATGCGTTGAAGGATATATAATATTTAGATATTTTTTAAAAAAATTAGGATACTAAATAGTATACATAAATTTGTATATTATAAACGTGGAACCGCCAAGTTAGTGGTCCTCCACGATTGTCCCACACCATTAGGAGGAGGTTCAGAGCAAGAATCCAACTGAGAGATACATAAATTTGTATATTATGCATGTACAGTCTTGGTGGTAGCTCAACGCCTCCAACAAAAGTGATAAAAGAACAAACTAAAGATGTGAATGAAGCACATCGTGATTGAATTAGTAGTTCAGAGAAGATGAAATTAGGTTCAGCTCAGTGAGTGGTTCATGTGGTTGTTCAACTAAGTTGGTAGATACGCTGACGCCGCTTCGTGGTGAGAGATGGTTAGTGAGCATGACAAAGAGAATTTATGTAGCGTCATAACTTAAGTAAAGGCAGTTTTTTTTTTAAAAAAAAAAAAAGGAAATCAAAGATTAATGATTAAAAATGGAGCATTTGGGATGCATTCACAGGGCCCGTTTAAGTCGAAGCCCAATAATAAAGGCAAATTCATTAAAAATACTTTCATATTGAAAATATATAAAAAGATATAATTTAAATAAGATATCTTCATTGATATAAGACCTTCTATTTCGAGTAGAATTCAAAAATAAATTCATGAGAGCTTAGGTTTAAAGTGGATAATATAACATTGTGGAGATATATAATTTTTTTTGTCCTAATAAGATATATTTTTTTAGTTCTAACCAGTGCTATCAGAGTCATAATTCAGACCGAATCATGTGGATGGATTGAAGATCCCAAAGGAGTGAACTCTAAACAGAAAATCAATGGTGGCCTGATGCTTGGTGGAAATCCTGAAAAGTGAACTTTAAGCGAAAAGTCAATGTTAACCAGATGCTTGGTAAAAATCTTGAGGAGTGAACCCTAAGTGGTGAAAAGTCGTAGAAGACTTTAGCAGGTCAATAGTAACCGGATTCTTGATGAGAGGTCCAAAGCAGGTCAAGAGCGACCGGATGTTTGAGGAAAAATTTGAACCATGAGAATAATAATGGTGTTCTTTTATTTGATAGAAAAGATTTTTAAGTAGAGCTCAAAAATAAATCCATGAGAGTTTAGACTGAAAGTGAATAATATTATACCATTATGAAAATATATGAATTCTTTTAGTCCTAAAAAAATAAGGCTAAAATTTAAAAAATATTTTTTTTATCAAATCATCAAAAAGATATCCTATGTTTTTTTATCAAAAGGGCACCAATCCTTATGAAATAACACAACTGTATTTAACTACTGTTCTCCTTATTATCATGTCTCTGGTGCAAAAATCATGTGTGTTGTAGTTGCTATTAAATTGTAGCTACTGCGCAGTTATAACAACTATAATTTCGTCCAACTGAGTTGTTACACAATTTATTTTTTTCTTGAAAAAAAACTAAAATTATTCGGAGCATCTGAAAATGATTTAAAGGATATTTTTTGAGTTTGAAATCGGGCTATTATGAGCTCCACCTGTAATCAATTGTAGATTTCTAAATGAACTTTTATTTGATGTACTGTGCTTTTTGTGATTTAACCCAACTTAAAAATTATGATTTCTAAAAGTTTGAGATTTAAGATTAATGTTGTAGCAAATATGATTTAGTTACTTCTACAAATGAGATACCGTACAATTACAATAAGTACGATATACCCTATTAGAAAAAAAAAAATATGATGACTTTTATCATGCACCACATTAGGCGCAAAATAAGAGTACTAACATGGTGGATGGACAGGATGAGGCAGCCCGTGGGCCGGACCGAGTTATTCACAGGCCGATTCCTATTTTTAGCCACAACAAATTAAGGGTGGGCCGGATGAGAATATGGAGCACTGCTCGAAGCCACTGTCGAGCGGCGAGCCGGCGACCTCTCTCCCCTTTCCGTTTCGAGCTGCGCGGGACCACGACCCCTAAGCCACCCGGCGCACGGCAGTGCTGTTCTCCCTCGGGAACCTGAGGTCATCTCTCCTGTTTCCTCCCTTCGGAAACCCCGGGTGCTCTTCCGTCTCTTTTTCATTTCTCTTCCGGTCTCTCTGTCGCTCGCTCCTGCTATCCGTATGGTGGCAGTGACTTCTCTGAGACCGGATCGTTGTGATGTTAGGTGAGTTGCTCAGGTAAGTTGATGGGTTATCCTTATGTCAACCCCTATTAATTCCTTTGTTGATCTTGCCGTGGTGCAGTGAGCGGATTTTTCAATCCGACTTGTCGGGTCTCTCAATCTTTAAACAAGTCAAGGTAAGGATTCCTTAGCTTCTAGTTCTATGCTTGCAATAATGTTTAGCTGTTAACTTCCAAGTTTAATACCTATTTGTTATCCAGATTGGATTGAATCTGATTGCGTACCTCCTTTTTATCGCCTCCTTGGTTAAGGAAGTGGTTTGGTAAGGGTTCTGTCTTATTTTATTTTTATTTGATTTGGTGCTAATGTCCCTGTTTACCGGATAACTTTAGGGGGATTGTGGGGCGGGTTATTAATGTATGGTGTTTACTTTTTAAAATGGTTGGTATTTGTGTGTTTCTAGATTTAGTATTTATATGGGGATGTTCTTGTTCATAATCTGAAATATGATATGATCTTTTAGAAATAGATAAAATGTGTAGTTTGCTATACAGTCTTGATCCTATGTTATTTCTTGTTATCCTTGATATGGATGTCGTTGTCTTGCAAATTGTCACCTGCTGTGGTAATTCCTTGCACATGAAAGTATACCCTAAAACGTGATAGTTAAATATTGTGTTTATTTCAACAAAAGTAAGAGAACTACAGAATAAAGATAATAATATCAGTTTTTGTACCCACAAAATAGATAGGAAGGAATTTAATTCCATCATTCTATTACTGGTCCCAATCAAACAAAAATGATAAAATGAAATTTAAACATCTAATAAATATACATAAGTAATATTTTTTCGTTTAAAATTTGTCCAAAATAAATAAGATGAATGAATTAGAATAGAAGTAAGATAATTATTTGTGAGATTCACAGGCTGTGTTAAACACTGTTATCTAATTATTTTTCCTTCACATTCATGCAGGTGAAAGTGAATAATATTTTACATAGCTGTCTCAATTGTAAGAACAATGCCCACTTCTTTGGCCCAATTTACTATTTTTCCAGTCAAGGACGTCAGAAGGATCAATAGTCAGCTACAGTACTTGAGGAGGGATAATAGGTCGGTGTTGCAATTTCACTTCTTTGCGGGCTTACAAAAAGAAGCTAGCTTGAGTTTTTTGTCAAGACCTGTGCTTGGTTTTCATTCTTCTGCTTCAGGATACTGCTTTATCCCACATGGAAAAGCTAGTCAGGAAGTCAGTGTGTTTGAACTTTTAACAGAGCAAGCAATTAAGATCATCACTATTTCACAAGAAAAAGCCAAAGGGTTGGGCCATGCATTTGTCGAGCCCGAACATATTTTGTTGGCTCTTACGGGTGACAAAGATAGTATTGTGACAAATGATTTTAAATCGATGAGAATTACCACAAAACATGTCGATCAACAAGATATTACGCTAAGTGGAAGTGAAAAATTTGTTACTGAGATATGTTCACAAAGTGCAAAACATGTTCTAGAACTTTCATTGAAAGAAACTCATAAACATGGTATGTTTTCGACATGAAACTATCAGTGGAACTTTTTTATAGGTTGAATTTTCAACTTTCTCTTTTTTAATTACACAAATGCATAGAGGTTCTTAAAAGAAGGAGAAAGTGCATTTATCAGGTCTCAACTTGAGACCATTTGACTCATTAGGCAAATATTTGACCATTTGCACTAATGAAGTGGTAACTCTACCTTGGATTGTTTCTTATTTTCTTCCGAACTACTATCTAAGCTTCCTTTTGTTGTTAGTTCACTTGTTTAGATTTTTGCTAGTTTTTTATTTGGCTACCCTTTGACAATCTTCTTGAGCACTATCTTTATTTGAAGGCTTTGTTTAAATTTTGCATTTCAAACTATGCTTATTCTCGATTAGTTGCTTCTCAAACAAGTGATTATAGTGTTTTCAATCATTTATGAATATAATCCAGCTGAGCAATGCAATTTCATGTAATTCTTTATAGAAAGCAGAGCATTCTTGATACATATTTTAAGAGAAGCCAGTAAGTGGTACCATTTGAAGTACACACCGTGTTTATTCAACGAATGATACATAGTGATCAAGCCAAAGTTTGAGTTGCATATGTTTCTGCAGTACATTTTAATACACAGAAAAAACACTCAACTTTGATTCTCCTTTTTGTCATTTTGGATAAGAAAGTAAGGAAATTGTTGAAATAAGTGTGATCTTTTGGGTCCTTAGTAAAGTTTTATGATCACTGTTTTCGTCCTAATTCAAATGATGGTGTTGGAAGCACAAGGAACATTTACGCACTGGAATTATCTTGTTATTTGTGAATTTTTCCCCATATAATTACAGAGGACTTGAAGGATCAAATTATTCAGATTTCAAGACAGACTCATATCTGAGGTTTCTATAGCTATAACAAGATTATTTCTTTTATTCTTGGTGTATCTTTGATACTAGACGAAATTAAATGTTGCATCCTAAAAGGATGCTTTTAGTTATTTCTATAGTGAAAAGAAATATGAGAACTGTTATTGTTATACTAGGAATGCAAATCATTTACTTTATACATTCTTTATAAAATACAGAAAATGATTGGGTACTAATGATAATTGTGTAATTGAAATTGATTCTAAATATGGGATCGAAGTTGTACATTGAAATATGCCAAATCTGGCCTTATAATATAGGACATTATTTCAGTGGAATAGGAGCTAGTCATATGATCCACAAACCTCATTCTATTTCCTGATTTATGTGGGACTGGCTTTTTTCCTTGAGCAATGACCTCGTTATTTTGGCTTGCATCTGCCTGATCTGGGCCAAAACTTGACTGAAACCTTACCTGTGTACTATTATCTTGAGTCCTTGAGGTCACGAGGAGATGCGTTTGAAGTATTTCTCTTTATAGTGTTATCTCAAATCAAGCAATCTACTCAACTGGTGGACAAACAGCAAATCTGTTTATTGCATAGCAGTTGCAACTTGCAAGAACAGTTACTCTTAAAGTTTGCTTTAATGACTAAAATAGCTATTGATATTCTTGCTTGACTGGTAACCGGGAATCTTTTCTGTGTTAATCTGGTTTGCAACTATAGTGACACTCTTATACTGGTTTTGGTTGCTGAATCTTTTCAGCAGCGATCATTACATCATTGCAGCTGTACAAAATAACACAATGATGATATATATCCACACATTTTAGTTACTTTCTCTTGGTCAGTGACGGTAATTATCATTGATTTTTAGGTCATAACTATATAGGAATGGCACACCTGCTTATTGGGTTACTTTGTGGGAGTGGCATTGCAAGTATTTCTGAACTGGAGAATCTCAGAGTTGATCCAGGCATCTTAAATAAGGTAAATAGCAGCTTATATTTGAAGAGTTTATCCAGACTTGGACTTATATTTGAAGAATCAGTTTATATAGGTTTTGATAGGGATGTGATTTTTACTATATTCTATATGAAAATAATTTTTCCCATCTATTTTTAAATAGGCTGATCAACCTGAAAGAGATAAGGAGCAATGGGACAAGATAATTGCTCTAATTGATAAGGCCAACAGGAGGAGAACAGTAGAGAGTGAGGCAGGTTCTTCAAATCTAGTAGTAGCAAAAAGCAACGTGAAACACATGGTGTCTTCCTCGACAAAAGCCCCTGTGGAAAATGCTTTATTTGATGGATCTAGCCTCCCCGAGATGGACAAGAATATTGGTAACCATGTTATTCCTCAGAATGAAACTATAAAAGACAATAGCAATGTGATACAACTGAAAAATCATCCTTCTCCCTTTATTAAAATCCCATCATGGGTCTCCTTGCATCCATCCCCCTCCAGTTCGTCATCCATGCCAGCTCAATACCAAAATGGCCGCCTTGAGAGTGTCCACCTTCTTTCCCTTACCAACCATGGTAGATTCAATGAAGCTCGAGAGTTCCTAGGTTTGATGGACTCTTCTGGCATCAGTATAAAACGGCATGTGTACCAATCTCTTTTTACAGCCTGTGGCATCTGGAAATCCATAAATGATGGAAGATTCTTCCACAATCACATGATGAAGAAAATTGGAAGTAAAAACCTTAATACATCTATTGCTGATTGCCTCCTTAAGATGTATGTTCGTTGTTTAGGCTTTGATGATGCTTATAGAGTTTTCCATAAAATGTCTAATAAGATGTTGAGTAGTTGGAACATCATGATTTCTGGTTTTGTTCACAATGGACACCTTCAAGAGGCTCTTGATCTTTTCTTGAGGATGAAAGACGAGGGATTTGACCCAGATATGAAAATTTTTGCTTGCTTGCTGCATGGATGCACAACAGACTTGAATGTTGATATTGGCAAGCAGATCCACTCTTACATGGTTAAAATTGGGGTTTCAAATGATATATCTATTGATACAGAGCTTGTTAATATGTATGCAAAATGTGGGTACTTGGATAGTTCTGCTCTTGTTCTGGATCACATGGTGGAGAGGAATGCCACATCTTGGACAAGTCTCATGGTTGGATATACCCAGGCTAGGAGACAATTTGAAGCACTGGTTTTGTTTAGGCATATGATGTTGGAAAACATAGAGTTGGATCCATTTGTGTTCTCAATTGTCCTCAAGGCATGCTCTGAGTTGGCAAATTGGAAGGCAGGCAAGCAGATTCATGGTTGCATCATTAAACTAGGGATGGATTCTGATGTTTCAGCAGGAACACCTATTGTTGACTTCTATGTTAATGATGGCAATATTCTTGAAGCTCAAAATGCTTTTGATAGGATCTCTCAACCCAATGAGGTTGCATGGAGTGCAATTATTGCTGGTTACTCACAATTGGGTAGACATGAGGAGTGCTTCCGAATGTTCAAATTCTTGAGGAGTAGAAACATTACATTGAACTCTTTCATATATTCTAGCCTTTTTCAAGCTTCTTCAGCATTAACTGATTCAAGTTCTGGTAGTCAATTACATGCTGATGCAATAAAGAAATGTCTCATTTCCAATCTTGTCGGTGACAGTGCTTTGGTCACTATGTATGCAAGATGTGGTGACATGCAATATGCACAGAAAGCATTTGAATTGATAGCAGAACCAGATACTGTTGCTTGGACAGCTATCATTACAGGTTGCTCTTATCATGGTCAGGCTTCAGAAGCTTTGGATTTTTTTGATATGATGATACGTTGTAATGTTAAGCCGAATGCCATCACATTTATTGGTCTTCTGAATGCCTGTAGTCACACTGGGTTGGTTTCTTTAGCAAGAGAATATTTAGATTCAATGTATGTGGGTTATGGTGTTGAAGCTACTGTTGATCACTACAACTGTATGGTGGATGTTTACTGTCGTGCTGGCCAACTGGAGGCTGCATATGAGTTGATCAGCTCTGGTTCCTTCAAACCTGATTCTATGAGTTGGAAGATTTTGTTGAGTGGGTGCACCACCTACCGAAACATGGGCCTTGGTAAGATTGCAGGTGAGAATCTTCTTAGACTTGATCCTAATGATACTGCTGCTTATATCCTCATATTCAACATGTACACTGGAGCTGGAAGATGGGAAGAGGCAGCCTTTGTTAGAAAAATGATGAATGAAAGAGGAATTAGAAAGGAAGTTAGTTGCAGTTGGATAACTGTTAGGGGTACCATTCATAGATTTATTGTGGGTGATAAACACCACCCCTTGACTAAACATATTTATTTCAAACTGCGTGAGTTGGAGAGATTAGTAATGCTTTCTGAATCTGAGCTTTCCACTAATGAAGATGTCAGTTTCATACACAAGCAGCGAATGGAGCAGCTTCTTGACCATAGTGAGAGGCTTGCAATTGCCTTTGGGCTTATGTCATTACCTACATGCTGTCCAATTACAGTTTTTAAGAATCTTCGTGTTTGTAATGACTGCCATTCTTTTACAAAGATGGTTTCTAAAGTAACTGGACGTGAGATAATCGTAAGGGATTCAAATCGATTCCATCATTTCAGAGGTGGGAGGTGCTCATGTGATGACTATTGGTGACTAGGCTGCAAATTTACCTTCCAGGGTCATCAGAAGCTATTCTTTGTTTAGTATACTAAAACAACCTTCTGAAATCAAGTTTTTATCCAGTTGAAAAGAATCAGCCGTTCAGAAAATAAAAATCCTAATTCATCAGCTGAGCGTAAAAAATGATGTCTGTACTTTTCTTGAATTATTCAGCCAGATGAAGAGCAAGATTCCCAACCGTGGCTAGACAGTTCTTCCTCATGGAATGAATCGAATGAATTCTAATAGATTAAATTAATATTTGATTAATATATCGAATGAATCGAACTTTATCATTAAAACCAAGTAAATAAAATTGATACAAAATGGATTAATTTGATTCATTATTGAGTTGATTGATGATATAGACAGTCAAATTAAATAATTTTGGGCAAAAATATAAAGGAGCTCCTTTTTTTTAACAAATGGTAAATTCGGGTCCTATTTCGATTTATTATGGCACCCTACCATTTTGTAAAATTACATAGCTGTCCTCCACTATAAATTAATAATTTATTCTTATTATTATCTCTCATGTTTTTTCCATCTAAATAGGCGCGGTATAGTAGGTATAAACTATAGCTGCTATATAGTTGCAGCAGCCATGGATTTTTTTTTAAGACTAAAATTACTCGGAACTTCCAAAAAGGATTTAAATAATATTTTTTGAGCATGAAACTTGGTTTCACCTCATAACAAGTTGTAGATATCTAAATGAATTTCGATTTGATATATTGTGTGTTATGTGGCTTAACCAGAGTCAAAATTTATATCCTCTCAAAGTTTACAGTTTAACATTTACGTTATAGGAACCATTGTTTCGTAGCTGTTATATCATAAATGTTAAGCCTGAAACTTTGGGAAGTTATAATTTTTGACTAGGGTTGAAACTCGAGATGCACAATATATCAGATCGAAACTCGTTCAGAGATCTTCGATTTGATATATTGTGCATCCTGTGGTTCAATTCAAGTTAAAAATTATGACCTTACAAAGTTTACCCAATATACACGTAGTAGCTACAAAATCGTAACTGCTAAAACTACAAGTTCGACTTTAAAAGGTCATAATTTTTTATTTGGGTTGAACAATAAACACACAATACATCAAGTCGAATCTCATTAAAAGATTTTCGATTTGATATATTATACGTCCTGTCATTCAACCCAAGTTAAAATTTATGGTTTCTCAAAATTTACCTAGTATACACGTAACATCTAAGAAACCGTAGCAACTACAACTATGTGACAACTTAGTTATAGCAGTTATGAAACCGTAGCTTCTACAACTACAAGTACAATTTTAAGAGATCATAACTTTTGATTCAGGTTGAATCACGACACATACAACATATCAAATTTACGCTCATTCAAAAATCTTTGATTTAATATATTGTGTATCTAGTGGTTCAATACGAACCAAAGTTATGACTTCTCAAAGTTATAACTTATAATTTTAATTATGGTTTCTTAGCTGCTACAACGTATATACTTGATACACTTTAAAAAATCATAACTTTTGATACAGTTTCGTAGCTAAAATTGAGTGGTCACATAGCTATAACATTTACGAAACAGTAGCGGCTACAACCGTGAAAAATCTTGGGATCCGTGAAATATATATTTTTAATATTTTTTTCCCAAGTAGATATTGGTAAAATAAATTGTTGGACCAATCTAGTGCCCTAGGGTTTTGATGTTTGGGCAAAGGTTTAAGTTAGGTTTACTATTGTATCTAATATGCATGATTGAGTGTGCAGGAGATTAGTACAACAGGAGAAAAGTCCAAGTGTAATCTTGGCATTGGAGGAAAGCCCAAGTAAGA
>JBAMIE010000022.1:6049350-6091634 GCA_037177295.1 Kaempferia parviflora | reverse complement strand
GATCCCCTAGTCAAAGGTTTTGTTTTCTCGAGATAAGAGAATTATCGATGATGTGCCCCATCTGTTGGAGATGGCTTAGGGTTGAAAATGAACTGGGATCGATGTTCTGTTGCTCCCCGTTGTTGAAGATCGGTTTTCGCGGTTACTCTTGTCCATTTCAATTGCTCCTGGCGTTCCATGGCTGATGCCGTTAATATACGATTCTCGACTCTACTTTACATGTACATCCTAATCTCAAAGCTTGAACAAAGATTGTTTTGTCAATGAGTGACCTAAATCAGGTGCAATCTCCTCTGGCAGTTGGATTTTTTAGAACAAAGGAGATGCTCGCGTGAAATGCATCAAGATAGTTCTTTGTTACACATTGTTAGGATTAAAAATGTATTCTAATCTCCATTTATTCCTTTTTTTTCTTTGAAGGAAAGTTAAGTGAGCCCCCACGTTTTGGTGCATATGGAGCAGCACATTATCTTTAGTCTAAGCTTCATTGTCTAACTTGGATAGTTAATGGTGCACTACTGGCACCAGTTCTGATAGCTGACGGTTATGTGTGTGTGTGTGTGTGTGTGTGTGTGTGTGTGTATACTGACATAAAGGTTCTTTGTTTACACAAACAAGAACGAATTTCACGGATGGTTTTGTTTGTATCACTTTCTTCTAGTGTTAACTGTTATATATTGAATATGAAATTGCTTGAAAAAATATATTATAATGTTTACTTGTGCAAGTGATGCTTATCTAATTCTCACATCTTTAGTTTGGTTCTGATTCTAGGGCTTTGAGGTGGATGTTTCATGACAAGGTTAAGCCTACTTTCAAATGCTTGATTTTCTGTGCTTATCTGGAAGTTGGAAGTTGTTTAGAAAAAATGTTGTTTGTCACCCATACTAGTTTTAGTTGGTAAGTGAGTTCAAAAATATAAGGAATGACATTTTCCATTTGTCTTGTTTCATCTGTTAAATGAGTTCATAACCAAATGGGATTGCCCTTTAGTCCTGTCTCATCTGTTTATTGATTCCCCTAAGTCAATAAACGATATGAAATGCAACCTTTTTCTTATTGTGTGGCATTGTTTACATCCAAGGGGCCAATAAAGTTCTACTAACCGTGTAGAAGGATGTCATTCAGATTTAGACCTACAACATAGGTTAGCAAAGTATTAAAATATCTACACCGACTACACCATAACAATCATATGCTTTCTTACTGAAACCTTTCATCTACCTCCCTTATGTGTTTCACACTCGACGCTTCAGCACTAACACATAGAGTTAGACGTTGCATACAAGGGTGACAATTTGTATTTTATGTTTGTCATTCAGGTCAATAAAATTTATATGAGATAAAATAAAAATAGTTAGATATTTAAAAAAAAAAATTCTATATAAGTTTCATAAATTTAGAGAATTAAGTTATATGACATAAACTTTTTTTAATGTTTCAAAAATAAATTTTCTATATAAACGGGTCAATTTCTGTCACTCATTTATATATTCAGGTTGTGTTGTATCAGTTTAATTTGGTCTTGTTTAATATTTCTAGATCTAATTGCATGGTTAATGACTTTTGAACTTTTAGGAAATGAGATGTTGGACACCTAGATCCATATCTCCGTGTTGGGTATTCAGTCTCAAAACATAGACTATATGTATGATCCAAAATCTGACCCTTGTTTCTCTTAGAAAATCGATTCTTTCATTGGCATTAAGGTTCATGGACATGCAATACGTTAGAGATTAGCAGCTAGCCATAATACAACTGGTACTTCTAGTTTTTGGTTGTGTTGAGTTATATTTTGTCATCTTTACAGAATACTAGAGTATTGAGACACCTGTGTGTATGATGTTATCTTTTTTTTCTGCAAAATGTCTCGCTTTAAAAAGTATACTATTGAATTGGACCATTCCAATATTTCTGGTTAAATTGTTTTTTTTTTTTTTCCATTTCCTTTGGGTCTTGATTTTTTTTTTTTGTTTGTTAACTTCACTTCTATTGTATATGATTCTCAGAAACAGAAAATGATAGAAGAATTAGAGAGATAGCACAGTTATTGGATGCATATGACTTTAATGTGGCAATGGTGAGACTTTATTGGTGATTTTTGTTGTGCATAAGTAGAAAACATTTTATCTTCGATTAATTGAAATACAGGCGGCTGTCTTTGTATTCATGTTCACATAAAACAAGGCCTAACTTAGAGACCTGAACAAATGAAAAAAAGGAAAATATAACGCAAAATACCTTTATATAGACTTTTTACTTGTTTTATTTTGTCTTTTCAGGAGGGATATCATACAGAACTAAATATCAACAGGGATAACAAAGATTTGTCAGTTCCAACAATCTCACAAAGGTTCAACTTTTTTTCTTCTGCTGACACAATTATTACCATACCCCAATACAACTTGTGATGGGTACATTAGAATATTACAACAATTGTCATTCACATAAATATGTAGACAAGAACACATTATTTTAAGGTGTTTTTGGTGTGTCAGTTATAAAGTTTCTTACTACTTACACTTATAATAATTCTTTCATGTGAAAATAGACTTGTCTTTATGATTATTCAGGTTTATGGGTCTCAGAGCTGCTATGTTTACTAATTGCCCCATTGTCCAATCTTTTGCATCAAATCTTGGATTTAGTGTTTCGCAATTTTCTGACTTGATCAAGAGGATTCATTCTAGTGTTGATCCCAATGGAAATTTTGATAACAATGCTATGGTGTTGGAATTGCTGAAGCTTCTAGGATTTTTAGATGGAGAAGTTCTTGACGATTATGATTTTGATTTGGTGTTTTTGCACATCACACCAGATCATAAATTAAATGATGAGAAAAATGGGAAGATCATCAGCACCGATATTAATTTTTTCAACAAATTAGTAGGTGGAGTAGTGAATGTTGCTCGTCCTGAATCACTGATGGCTTCTCGTCTACACTTTTCTGTTGTGTTAAGCTATGGTGTTGTTTCTGGTGGAGACCAGAGTTGCTCCTTGAATCTGAACTCATTTGCAGAAACAAATTCTGATCTATTGTTACTTCGTCCTCGACAAAGCTACACCATGAAAGGCGGAAACATATTACCTGACATCAGGTTTAAGTTATTTTTGTGACTTTTACTTAAATATGGTTAGGAAGTTGTTTATCACCTATCAGTTAATTGCAGGCATCACCATCCAATGTTGATTGGTCAGTGGCAGGAGGGTGTAACTCGCCGGGATATGGCCATGAGATTCTGTTTTGATGATTTCAGGGAGGTAAAAAAATGCTTTGCTAAAGAACAATGTTTTATATCAGCTAATTTGCATTCATTGCAATTTGTTTATTTGTCGATACTCACAATTTTTTGATATTATCTAGGGCTAAGTTGATTCTATTGAAAACAATGTTTTCTTATATGTCTACCTATTATTTTTTAGTTTTAGAATTTAAAGAATATTCTTAGAAATAGTTTTAGATAATAATTAAAAAATAGTATAGTAACTATAATCTTTTATTTTTTTTTTAGTTTTGGAATATACTAAATGACTTGTATACTCTTTATGTGAAAAAAAAAATCTTTCTCCCACTTGTATTCAAATAAGTTATTATTTTTGCAATATTTCCTAGATTGATAATTTAATATCTTGGATTTTTTTTGTCTTTTCCTAAGTTATTAATGGGGTGCCTCTATTTTTTTTATACAAAAGGCTACCTTTTTTACTTTGTGTTCTTATTTTGAGCAAACATACATAGTTTAAATCAAATATTTAATACAAATTGCTGAATGTTCCGGGAGGTAAAATACTGATATTTGATTTTATTTGGGAGTTTAGATTAAAGTTTGATGATTTTAAAGAGAAACTATTGAATTTCTTGATTCTTGCTTATGGAGAAACAAACCTTTCCAGTGATTTTGTGCAGGACAAATGCCAGTGATATGCAAACTTTTGATAAATTTGAAGTTAATTTTGATCTTCTGCTGAAAATTAAAATGATTTTTAAAAGAATAATTTAATGTTGCTTAAAATAATTTATTTTTTTTTAAAAGGAGGAACGTCTGTTTGATATTTAGAAAGAAGGATGCCGATTAGACACTTGTCTGCAATTATTAGTTTCAAGCATGAATGCAGGACTAATTTCAAGTAATTAACCAAAATGGATTTCTTTGTGCTTATTAGACAATTTTAGTTTGTTGAATATTTCATCTTTATGCAAACACATCAACTTACTGAATAACACCGTATCCTTTGATTGGTTATTTAATATCTATCCTCTTAATTGATCTGCAACTTGACATTTGCTTTCATTCTTGTGGTGCAGCGAGGAGGTAATCTCGCAATAGTTGCCGATCGGTTTCTCTATGAGGTGGCATTTAAGCTTTGGAAAGCACCTAAATACGGAGCTTGATTTTAATATACTTTTGGTTCAGTACTTGCTTCTTAAAGAGAGGTGTTGCTAGGACTTCTTTTAACTATACCACTGAGGCATCATGCTGCCTAGTCCCCTGTCCTGTATCAGATATATGGAGCTTGTGTCTTATGGTGTCCATGAACTACATGTTTGGTTATATTCTGTATGGCAAGACATAAAACAAAAGAGTTTTCTCTAGTTTGTTCTAATAAACTCACAAGTCAATGATAACCAAATTAAGCCCTCCTGCTTTACCAACTTAGGATTTCTATCAGAAGATAGCCCGTGAGTCAAAGAGTTGGTTAAATGGGAGCTAATGTTTCTTGGTTCATTACGCCAAGTTTCTTAAATTCTCTTCCAGCACAATTCGTGCTTTTACTGCAATGGTAACAACTAACAACACTCTTTTCAGTGAATTTATGGGGCTTATGTCAACATTTCTTATCTTGTAGTGAAATCTGCATGAGCTTTTGAATTCTTGCATTGTTAGGAGATTGGATCAAAGACATGATTCAGGAGCTATATATCCCAGAGAACTTATCCCCACAGCAGTATTTGTTATTATTATTGTTGTTAATGATACCTTGCAGTGCAAGGTGCAGAGATGGAAGTACGTGTCATTGATTAATTTTTATGAGACAGAAAGTTCACTTTGCCTATTGAGTTTACCAAAAGTATTTCTTTCACTTTCACAAAGTTCAAAGATTCCAGCAGAAGATTGAATTATTTTTTAGTGTATCACCAGCAAGAGAGCTAGATAAATACATAAAAAAAATAAAGTACATATGTAGACGAAAAAGATGCATTTGATCTGTACTTTAGACAAAATCTATCTCCATGCACAAGTAAGTGTTTTCTTATCTGTGGGCATCATGATTCCCAAAGTGACAAAACAACCACCACTTTAGGACAGCCTCACTATAAAATGTTTCTTCCATTCCATTCCATTCCATTCCACTTTCTGCTTATTCATTGGGAGACTTTACTCCTCTCGTGCAAGGGATGAAGGTCAGTTTATCCTCTTTTTTTTTCTGAATTAATTCAATCTCTTATAGAGATTTGTGCTTGATGAAATTGTGTCTGCATCTCAAAAATGGCAAATTTTCTTCCATGTTCTAATGATCTGAGCTTCTTTTGCAGAAAATTGTACTTAAATTGGAGCTAAATGATGTCAAGGATAAGCAGAAGGCCATGAAGGCTGTCTCCATCCTTCAAGGTACCTCGCCTCCCTCTTTTCCACCATGTTGTGTCTTTGATCAATTTCTACAAACTATATCGCATTTTTCTACACAGGGATTGATTCAATCGGAATCGATATGAATGCGAAAACAATGACAGTGATCGGATCGGTTGACCCCGTGAGCGTCGTCACAAAACTGAGAAAATTTTGGCACACAAACATAGTCTCAATTGGACCTGCCAAGGAGGAGAAGAAGGAAGAGCCAAAGAAGGAGGAAGCAAAGAAGGAAGAAGCAAAGGAAGAGAAGAAAGAGGAGGCCAAGGAGGAGTCCAAAAAGGAAGAGATCAAAGAAGAGGCCAAGAAAGAGGAGACTAAGAAGGAGGTGCCCAAGAAGGAGCCCCTCGAGTCACAAATGGCACCAGAGTTTGTGTATCCATACAAATTTTACTACTATCCTCCCGTGAACTACAATCCTTACACAACCGCACAGTATTACTATGTTCCCAGTGCGCAGGACAATCCAAACTCCTGCAACATCATGTGATCAACAGCAGCAAGAGAAGATGGCCGGCCACTCTGTATTACTTTGGTATGAAGCCGGGCCACTGCAACAGAGAACTGTGGTAATGATAGGAGAATAAGTGAGGCTGTAAATATAGTGTAATCTCTATGCTGAAACTTTTCAGCAGAAATGGACTTTTAAGTTTTCAAGTTCTAATAATAAAGATTTGAGTGTACTGTTGGGATAGTTGACTATGCAACGGCCAGCATGAACTGATCAAAACTGCAAAACCACACAGAAAACTAAATTAAGATGTCGGGTGAAATTAAATAGCGTTACTTGTAATTTAATAGATAGAGATCTGAGGTAGCAATCAATCTCTACAAGTTGTATGCAATCTCACATCATGTTTTCTTGGCACATAAGATTCCCATGACGAAAGAAGAAGCAAATAATATAGAAAACGAGCCTACGTAGTCGGACTGTCTATCCTCATTGAAAGCTAGTGGAGTGGCTTTCACTGAGGATGAGGAGGATGATAGGAACCCTGATAAGGAGGCATATTATCCTCAGCAACTCTTCGACGAAGCCAGACTGAAATCCACTGCTTGGCCAAGCATTTGATCTGCAAAAGTACAAGAGTCCAAGAGTGTCATACGTGGAATCATTGACAGAAAGTTTTGGTGATAAGACAGGAGCGTGGATTGTTTGTTTTTCTTCGAAATTATTAAACTTTTTGTCAACGAGGCCCTATCTAAAACTCAGAGGACGGTGGACGCATCATTGCGCTAGCAACTGCAGCTTAGCCTCAGAAATTTAGTATAGAGATTGCGTCTGCAGAGGCTCGATTGAACGGCAGCTTTTCCTTGAGAACTTTCTTCGGCGACTAAAGGCGTATTTAAAGTTATGAAATTCTTCAAAAGATATCTAACTTTTTAGATTGTCTAAAAGACACTTATATTTTATTTTACCCGTTAATTATTGTAGTGCTGCATTCAAATATCAGTACAGTATGAAATTTTAAAGAACAACATCACTATTAATTTATATAATACTCAGAGTAGTGTTTTTCTCTGAAGTCCAACATCACAGTGCCTTGATTGAGATAGAGTGTTACCACATTAAGTCATATGGTCAAAACTCGATCTGAGCGCTTATTAGTCAACTATCATTTACACATCCTCCATATTAACCTAAAGACAGATTACTGAGAGGGAACGCATGACCTTATATCACATTTAAAATCCAACATCACAATGATTGATAGGAGGGGTACAGTGAAAATTAAGCACACCTTTTGAACATTCCAAAAATGAAATACTCCTGAAAAATCCGCAGCTAATTCACGTCCATAGAGCATTTACACATCAATTGTTTTTTGAAAAACTCAAGAACTTGCTGAACTGGATCCAGATGCACAATTTTATTATAAGAAACAAATCCAGTGTCGATACGCACGATTATGATTTCACAATCGGCTGGTGATGATGATCAATAATCAGCAAACAAATATGACGTATTAGCATCCTCTTTCAAATAAATGATCGATTTGTCCGCAGCATTAAAATTGGCAGCCGACTTCTTAAGACTAAAGCAAATCGTTTATATATTACAAAGGAAGTAAGACCTAGAACAACTATTAGTTATTCTGCTTTGTTGACCATCGCCACACCTTCAACTCGCCTGTTCCATCTCCAGTGAAAAATAAGCCACCAGGTCCAATTTGTATCGCTCTCGTCTCTTCTTTTGAAAATATCTTACCTCGCTCACTGAACCTAAAATGAGCAGATAGGTTAAATTCACAGTAGGTATCAATAAATTGTACTTCAGCTTTAATGTTATAACGTTGTGTGCTTACGAAGGCAGGTCGTAAACCCGTATGATATTATCGTTACAAGAACATAATATGACAGGTTTTCCTTCCGCATCAAGCATGCCACATAAGGCAAGTACACCCTGAGAGAGAACTACTGGTGAGAAAGTATCTGAGAGTATATCATAACATACAAAGGAGAGCCATCATCCAATAAGAGAGATTTGGATGAGGATGAAGATGAAGCACAACACAAATTGAAGTAAAGAAATTCAATATCTACTTGTAAAATTGGGTTATGCAAAAATTGCTATCTTACAATGTAACTAGGCCCGATCTTTCTATTCTTTGAGTTGCCAAAGTGACAAAATCATTTCCTGTATGTGTATCGATGTTCTTTCTTCTTAGACATCCACATGAAAGCCATGTATGCCGTGAAATTGGAGGTAGTTCCAAACAGTTCTTAAATGGGAAAAGGTTTGATTTTTCTAATTGAAGTTAATTTATGTTACACAACAGGAAATTATCATTCTAATGCTGTTAATTTAAATTCCAGAAAAAGAAGCTATCTTTCTAATTGATGTTAATTTATGTTACACAATAAGTTGTGTCAAATTTTTATCGTGTTACTTTATGCAACAAAATCGGTTATCATTCTAATTGACGATACTTTACGTTACAAAATAAGTTGTCTTTCTTAAAATGGCAGCTCAGTGCACGAAGCTCCCGCCAATGCGGAGTCTCGGATAAGGGTCTATTGTACGTAGCCTTTCTAGTTGATGTTAATTTATGTTGCAGGGTAAGAAAAGAAACATCATAATAAAGCATGCGAGCAATTATTTCATGGGAATTTAACCAAAGTTTACTAATGCACAGTTGGTTACATGTTCCTCCTCGTGAGTGTATGTTACTTCCAGATTCCCACTTTCTGTCGCAACCCAAACCTGCACACAACAGTATGCAACCAAGAACAAGATCAGGTGTTTTAATCTAAGAATCTAGGAATGAGATAAAAGACACAAAATTAAATTAAAGAAGATAACCTTGATTGTATTGTCCAAAGAAGAAGATAATAAAAAATGATCCCAACAAAGCACTGACATAACAACAGATGTGTGATCAGTGAGGGTCTGAAGGCATTGGAAAGTTGCTAGGTCCCACACCTGAAGAAAGGGAGATGCTGCTATTCAGAATGTCTATTTACCTCGTGGAGAAAATTAATCACAAAACATTCATGTTAAAAAAGAAGACAGTGACTTGAAATTATGAAGGATAACATCAGTTTTTTTTAGTATGCAATTTATTAAATAATTTCAACTTCGATAATTTGAATTGGAGAAAGGAAATGCTGCCTATTGTTCTCCAAATTTAAAAAAGTTATGAGTCTAGTTATGGTAAAATATTGTTGTAGTCCGTGTGCATCTATTCAAAGGCATGTTAAAAAATACATCAGATACTATATTTCTATTTTCAAGGTCTCAAACTCTTACATTGCATATAACAATAGGTGTGCCAAGTTGATAGGTGTAAGAACCTTTCAAAGCTTACTTAGGCGTAGGATTTGGGCCTACAATTTAATATAACTTTATTTGGCCTAGCTTATCATTAGAAAACAAACCTAGATTGTCCTAATCTGATAATCAAAGTACAAATGCTACATAAAAATAATTGTTCAAGAATCCATACTTTTATTGAATTATCCATAGAACCAGAGTAAAGCTTCATGGCCCCTACAACTAGAGAAACTACTGCAAGTCGATGACCAGAAAGGGAAGCAGCAGGTTCAAAGACATTCCCGGCAGCACTAAACTTCCACGCCAATATACGTGCATCCTGCACAAATTTAAGGCATATTTGAAGCCATATTCAGAACTTATATCATGTCACATACATATCATGAACAACATAAACTAGAAAATGGAAGTGTAACTAATGATGTCAGCAAGAAAAGAAGCACCTGTGTTCCAGCAAACAGCATACCATTGCCAACGGTTAAAGAGTAAACTTGTCCAATAGGACCATCAAGGCTTTGATCTGTTACTGTTTGTGTGTTCCATGCCTGAACCAACATGCAAAAACAAATCCATTACTCCACATTTGCCCGATATGAAGTGATTGTGACGTATCCTAAAAGCTCTAACCTTGACAGCATTTGAAACCCCTATAAATAACCAAGGACCTTCACTGATCATACATCCAACCTCACTTCCCATGTTGATGACCCCAACGCACTTCCATAAACATGCAAGAGTCAGGCACTGCGATTCCATTTCCAAAGTGACAAAAGAGATTGAAGAGCATCAATACCTGCCCAGTTTGAGTATCCCAGATTCGAACAGACTCATCCTTACTGCAAGAGTAGAGCTTATCAGACCCTGAGGGCAGAGCGATACCAGTCACTACCTATTAGAATATTCAGACGATCAGCCACTGGAAACAAGAAAAGTAAAACAAAACAAAACAAAACAAAACAAAAGAACCACCTTTTGATGCCCCTGGAGTTGGGTCAAGAGGGAGAAGCTGTCGCTCATGAACCACGAATGCAGGAACCGGCACTTCTCCCCGTAACTACAATTCCCAGCGAGGAAGTAATTGCAGATCTTGTCGGGAGCCTTGCCACCCGCTCGGCCCTTGCCCCACTTGGAGGGAGGTGCACCCGCGGAGGCAGGATTTCTGGACGCGTGCCCTTGTTGGTGCCCCCGCTTTGCAGGCCCGTCGGTGGGCATGTGCTCCGGCAGCTCGCTATGGAGAAAGGCGCACGGGTGACGGTTGCATCGCCCCGCCCGCCAGTGGAAGCATACCTTGTTGGCTCTGTCGGGAAGCTGCGACGGCCCCGGCCGCTGGTAGGCTCTCCTGTTTCCATACCGATCAGCCGATTCGAAATCCATCCAGCGACCCAACACAAAACCCTAGATATCAACGAGATCCGGCAACACGCCACGAACACGATCAGGACCAATCCAGATGGCAAAGCCACAGACGATGATCCTCGGACGTCGAAAAATAACGAGGGATAGTCAGATTCCCGTAAAACCCTAGACCGAAGACAAAAAAAAAAGAGGAATAAGAACTCGAGATTTGGAGAGATACATCGAAGAACAAGAACGATGAATATATCGAAGCTCACCGATGATCCTGTTCTTCCTTCCTCTTGGACTGGGCTCCCTCGCCGGAACAGGTTGAGCAGCCAGCGGCCCAGCGCGGAGGGGGGCAAATCGAGTAGCTTAATTTGTGCGATTCTTTTATGCGTCATGCGTGTGTTTCCTTGGATAATACGAATACGTGCCACGCACGTGCAAATTTTTAATTAAAAATTTCAAAACAAAATAATAAATATTAAAATTTAAAATTAATTTATTAATATTATAAATCCAGCGGAAAACCCCCCATCCAACGAGAAAACTAACTTTACTGTATCTCGCACAATTCCATACTGTAGCTCGAGCTGTTACAAAAGAATATGCTTGCTATTCGAGTGTGTTCAATCTCATAGTCTTTCATTCTGATGGTGCATGATCTTTGATAACAGATGCCAATTTTGAAGCTTCCTCTTCATTTTTTAACCTGATAAGGTATGTGCGGGCGACGACGACGGCCTTTGAATCAGCTGCTGCTCCAGACCCACTGCCCTGAGTAAACATAATATCCAATGCTTAAGTTCACATGCATTAAAGGGTTCAACAGAGTTGCCTCTCGCACCATAGATGAATTCATGGTTCCTTAGTCCTTGCCAATGTCGATAAAGTAGCAAAGATGACACCCAAGTTATATGGAGCAATTTCCAGATTAGTTTTTGATGAAGATTTTTAAGATTTAAAATGATTATCCACCCAAGTTAGTACTTTAATAAACTAAAATTTGTTTGAATATGATTTAAGGATTCTATGGCAAGAAAAAGTAGAAAGAAGAGCAATAAGTCGCAAAGCGAATTTCGTGAGTTTACCATCGTATGAAATACTGAAGCAATGGTACTCTTTTGAATGTTCATCTTTATTCCAGAATATATTGATGCGTTGAGTAAAATTTTCCCCACCTGCAATGGGAAAAGAGGAAACAATTGAACAAAAAATGTATCAATTATCAAATTGTATTTATCAATTTCGTTTGTGCTCATTTCAGATGACAAATTGAACTATCATCTTTCTTGCAAAAGCATTCAAAATTGGAATGGCATACATCATTTCGGATTATAATGGTTGGCTTGGAGTCTTTTGTAGCTTTCTTTTCGCCTTCTTTGCTCTTAATCGAAAGATGACCAACACCCATATCTGTCCATCCTTTGTCATCAGGATTATCTGGCTGGATTTTTTCATAAAAAGAAAAAGATAGTCAGGAATTGAATATGGAAAGTTAAAACATATTATTGAGCATAACCCTAAAAATCAGAAACAAGATTAGATGAAAATCAGAATTTCATCTCCATGTTAGCCCCATCCACAGGGCTCTCATCATTCGAATGAGGGTTATGGTTAATTGAGACAGACTTCCTATCTAATTTTGTGGATTTGGTTTATCAGCACATGAATTTGGTGCATGGTAAGGTTTAGAATAAATACTTTTTTGAAGCATCTATTAGCATGTCTGGCTCGCCATTTAGCTTGTAGCAATTACCACATCAATAACTTTAGAAGATCTCAAGTTTCAGGTATAGACACAATTGATAAGAAGCTGAATTGTAAATTTGTAATATCAGGTCCAATGATTTTCATAATAATATCACCATGTTTTCAAATAGAAACCAGAAACTAAATGGATAGATAAACTTATATTGGATATCAGAGAATTTTGAACCAGAATGTCTGTTTGACCTGCAAAGTAGGAGCAAATCGGAAACCCAACGGTTTGTGAAAGACAAAAACATTACAAGTATCTTAATACAAGATAATACAATTATTACTTTGGAAGAATAGCTTGCAATTAAGAGTTCTAGTTATCTGTGATATTATTCAACTAAGAGAGATTATAGAAGCTATTCAATAGAATAAAAGTCATCAGATGAAGACCTGGACTTTGAGAATCTTCAGAAATGGCTGTATGCCCTTGGACTAGAAGAAAAAGTTTTTGGTTAATTACTAAATCTAGCTATACTTGATGGTGTAATGATTTTAAAATCTAACCCTCATATTTACATTCATCACATATCAACTGCTAACTAGGTTCCCATCGAACTTCTATATATGAGAATCCTAACTGATCTTAATTTTTTTTTTTTTTTAACTGATCTTAATTAAAAACAATCCAGGTCTCATATTAGCATAATTTAAAATAAGCTTTCCCCTTCTCATCTTTTACCTTAGGGAAAAAAGGTTACATTTTCGTTTCTTTATTTTTAATTTGATTTAGTTCTAGTAAGAAGATAATTGAGTGAGTTTATTTAAACAGTAGTCCAAAATGACTGTAACTGGAGTTAGATGGAACCATGACAAGGGATAGATATTGACTATTATAATAATATAGAATTGTTGTAAATAAAAATGTAGGATGGACTTGAGAAAATCCTGAAAGAATAGGATAGAATCATTTACTTAAGTTTGATAGGTCAAGATTCCAGTAACGGGTAATAGTTATATAAGGTATACTCATCAAAACTACAAATATCTATCACCAAAAAAAGACATAACAAGAAGTATCTAAATGGTTAGGCTGTTTGAATGATATGGCACAGCAAAGAGCGCAATTTATCCCCGCTTCGTGGGACATACAAAACCTTTTTAGTTGTTGTGGCAATGAGCTGTCCGAGTTCTTAATAGTTGAATAGTTGGAAATTTTACTTCCAGATACTGTGCACGTTTTAAAATGACTGAACCAATGGGTTGAAGTTGAACTAAAAATTCATCTCGAGAAGTCTGCTTCGACCTTAAAAGCAATTTGACCATTGAACAATATTATCAACCTTAGTCATTACTCAAAAAAGGATGTGAATTTACTTTTATTGATGCTTAGATGTTTTTAACAAAATTACTGGAAATAATCAGATAAACCATACTCACAAATAGTACAATTGTTTAGCTCACCATTCTACTTTAAGTGGAGATTATCAATCCTTCTCCATTAATTTTGCTCCTTTTGTTCTGGTTGAACATTGAATAGGAAATATAGGAAAATAGCCATAGCCTAAAGGTTTGTAGAGGCAAATCATGTTGAAAGGTAATGCAATAATAGAAATATTTCTATTTTCTGAAAAATCAGTGATGGCAATCAGACAAACCATATAATAATTGCACATGCATACCAACTAAACGAAACACAGATTTGCAACACTAACCATTATTTTAAAAAAAAACTGAGATGACTATAATTGTAGCATTCCAGCAAGGGGCAAAACAGCTTGAGTAATAACAAAAAAAGTTGCTTCACAAACGGATACCTTCACATACAACTTGCATTTGACTTCATGGACAACAATTATTCCTTTCTCTTCAGGTCTCTCCAAAGAAGGGCTACTTGGCTTCTCCGAATCATCTTGTGCTGTTCATAGAATAAAGAAGAAGAAAAAGAATAAATATAAACTTGTACTTGCTGCACACAGCCACATACTAGTTCTTAGGCCTCACAGTCTCACACTTTATTGTTAGAACAGAAATCTTGGCAAATGCTTGATCAATGAACATACACTTAATTAGAAATTGGAAAGGAGATGTGTTGGTATTCTACAATCACAAGGTAGCAGCCTAGCAGGATGGATTTGAATATTGAAGACTAATGTAGTTACATAAGTTCCTAATCCCTAGAAATAACAAACCCATGCTACCTACGCTCCCAACTGACCATGGGTAATGTTGTGTTATTAGAATCATTAAAAACTAGGGAGCTTCCCATCCTACCTTCATCTGCGTCACCTGAAACTTCAGCTTTTGTAGCATTCTGACTTTGCACTCCTAACAAAACAAGGATAAGGAAAGGATAAGGAAACTATTTACAGTAACTTCAGTAAGTATTTTCTAGTTGCAACTATCACAAGAAAGGAAACTACTTTTGTGAACTAATGCACCTAAACATAGCCCTGACTACTAACGATTTCCTCTGTTGCACTTGTTTTGGTCAATCATTTTCATTATGATGAATTCATGAATAATCATGATGTTTTATAAACATCAGAAAATATTCTACCAATTTCGGCGACTTGAGTAACAATATTCTAGAACAAGTTAACAGAATCAACCATTTACCAGAGAAAACTGGTTTTTGACTGAAAGAGAAAAGTCCAGTGCCCTGCAAGCTGGGATTTTGAAAGCTTGAAAAGGTAGGCTGTGTCACTGGCTTTGCAATGTGAATTCGTTGAGAATGTGATTGGATAGCTTGATTATGACAAAACCCTTTTCCAGCCATAACCAACAAAAAACCAACCAGAAAAATTTGGCGTTTGAGCGAAAGAAAATAAACCAGAACTCTGAGTGGGCTTCTGCAAACTGGAGAAGCAAGTTATTGGAGTTATGAATTGCTGCTTTGAGAACCCTTTACTCGTCTCTTGTTGTATCATCTCAGTACTTCTATGCTCAGATGTGATTACCAAGTTCTTCTGATCAGTTGTTGATCTTACAATTGGAAAATTTCCCTCCCTTGCAGATTTTGCCCTAAGCCAATCCACAACATCTTTGAATTCCTTCTGAAAAGGAGTATAGAAGTTAAAAGTTCTTCCTTCAGAGTCAATTTCACAAAATCAACAATGCAGAATGCATTGCAGCATTTGTTCAGCTTGCTATCAAATATCAACAAGGAGATTGTTTGACCTACGTGTTCATCCCATTGTCAAACTAAGAATGAACAAATTGCTTGATCAGTAAGATAGTTATGGAAAAGATTACATGGGAAGCAGAAAAATATTATCATTCCAAACTTCATGAGTAAATATTGTATACTGTAAAATTTTTCATCTGCACATCAGAGGTGGTATAACAACTTATCAAATAGTTAATAAAATGGTTTTATATACTTGTACTTGGTCCAGAGCAAATTTTTTACCTAATCTTGGGTTAGAAATATACTTAAATTCCAACATTTTCATAAGGTTCAAACATTTGTCACTCAAAAGATAGATCACTTATCATTGAAAAAAAAGGAAACCAACAATCTTCCAAAACTATGAATATTCTTAAGTATTATTCAATGAGCCTATACTAACAGATCTAAAACAATTCATGTTCAATGTCTATAGACCCTACAGGATCAGCATATGCATTGTAATTCATTGATGAAATTATTAACCCACCAAACTATACAATAGTTATCAAAGCAGCCTCATCATATCAATAGGCTTCAACCAGATCATCTAATTCAGAAACCTACCAGTTAATATCTGTGTCCCAAAGAAGTGACGATTGGTAACTTGGTAAGATTGAGATTCGTGATGGACCTCAGCATTGCATATGGCATGCAACTGCAACATTCTTATACAATATGCATTTCAAATACTGGAGCTTTTTAGATATTACTGTTTCTCTTAGCAACAAATAATAAGTCAGAAGCATGAGGGAAAACAGCAAAAAATAATAATGAAATAACAAAAGACTCCTGATTATCCAATATGATTATCAGTGAGACAAACAAGAATGTAAAAACAATCTCCCATAATAGCATCAAAAGATTAATCTGTTAAACAAGTATTATATGAGCCTTAAGCAAACACACAACATTGAAAATTGTTGTTAACAAACAAGCACACAAGTGTCAACAAAGGCTTTGCTGTTAATGATAAAGAAAACATTTGTGGCTCGATAACATAGCATCATAAAACAAAAAGAAGTCATAAAAGATACAAGTGCCAAGGAAATTTTGGTTAATTCCAATGCAGGATCAAAATAAACTGATACACTTTTTAGAAAATGCCCATCGCCTTTAGCATGCATAAAGCAAAACAACGGCAAGAAATATTCAGGGGAGAACTAACATCTTACAACAAACTAAAGATCAATATCCAACTAAAAAGACGTGCAAATTACAGAGAACTCAAAAGTAAGCAGATCTTTGACCTAGCTTTATATGAGATGCATGGGAGAGATAGTCATTAACACCATCTTCCCAAAGTTCATCTGAATGCTTTTCTAATTGTGACTGCACCCAGCTGTTTAAGTAATCATACAAAATCAATTAGACTCAAAAGAAAAACTACCAAAATAAAACAAGCAAGAGAGAAGAAAGATGAGCAACCTAAAAACTAAGGTAAGATCATAATGAGTTAAAGAAGCAAGAAGATCAACTGAGAATGAAGGATCAAGTTTCTCTTTATCTAGAAATCATATCTTTGATGAGAGTAGCCAACCAAATAAATGTTCAGGGGCTTCAGAACGAGTACATTTAGGTGTCACTTATAATCACATAAGCATTATAACTACCAGGTTGTTAGGCATGATCTATGAGTCAGAAAGTTTTAACTAATTGAATATACCATACATTATAGCTTTGGTTTCGATGAACAAAAGGTACAATATCAAAAAAAAAAAAAAAAAGTAGAAAACTGGAA
The DNA here is from genome assembly GCA_037177295.1 of Kaempferia parviflora. Taxonomy (NCBI): domain Eukaryota; kingdom Viridiplantae; phylum Streptophyta; class Magnoliopsida; order Zingiberales; family Zingiberaceae; genus Kaempferia; species Kaempferia parviflora. Next base: position 6,074,283 of record JBAMIE010000022.1, on the reverse strand, counting down.
CTTCTAATAATATGCCATTTGAAAGCCCTAATATACCAAAAAGAAAGTTCTTTGTGCACAATGATTCGATTCAAAAATCATCGACAAAAGAAATACATCAATGAAGTTTATAATCAGAGCTGCACATGCTTTAAGATCGACTAAGTGAGTTAAAATGAAGACAAAAGAAAACAACCTTGCAAACTGGGAATTAAGAGCCCTCACTTGCTGTTGAGCTGATTCCGCACGATGTGGATCTAATGATGGACCTGCCATCAGATGCTGATGGGAAGAATCCGCCCTGTCAACATGAAAAGAGGGTCCATCCATTACTCTTTTGCTCTCTGGCTGTGCATCATTTCCAAAATGGGTAAACCATTACACAGGCCTGAACAATGCAAATTAGCATAATAGAAATACAATATTCTCCACAGTCTTCTGTGTTACTCTCGTTGCACATGCAACTCATCATAAATCTCACTGACACAGGATCATTAGAAATATTGTCTCAGCAGACAATCTAATGCAATTGCATGGCTCAATTTATCTAGTTAGACAGAAGACAATGTTTGAAGAAAAAATATATAGCATTGATTGAATAGCAAAAGCAATGAAATGGAGACCTCTAGTTATAGGACAATGACATGGTCTAATAAGTTAGACCAAATAAACTAAATTTGCTAGAAATAATAAAATCGCATTTCAAATCATGCAAAAATAGAATAAATTAAAACTTAGATCACAAATCATTTTATTTTATTAGATTGAATGTCTTTGAAATTCTGTATTTTTGCATTGCAATTTCTTTTTGCAAAGAAAACATGGTAGTATACTTGCCTGTTGAAAGCAATATTTGCTTAATGGACTGTTGAATGCTATCGCAATCTGCATAGTTTAGCAAGGAAACAAAATGTAATATGCAACTCATCCAAGGCATGCAGTCTCCAAAGCTTCTCATGACTAAAATATTTGTTTTAGTAAAATATTTGGCAGAGAAAATACTTGACTATCCTTGTACAAGAAATTTAACCTAAAATATCATAGAACAAAATATTTCATTGTTTCCAATTCAATGTGAAAGCTTGTAAAATTCAAAAACCATTTTACCCTAATGGCAAACGGGGGTGGAGCCAACGTGGACACAAAATTAAAAAAAAAATAAAAAATATTATTACATGAATTTTTACCCTAAGGCCTAAACTGTTCGCCTCCTTTCCCACTCCAGAGCAAGCAACCCAGCTTGTCTCCTTCCCTCTTCGCAGAAAGCCACCAAGCAACTCCCTCCGTCTGGACCGTCTCCTTCCCTCTTCACAACAAGCAACCCTCCATCTCCTTTACTCTCCACAGCAAGCTAGCAAGCAACGGCTCAACGCTGCCCTCCGTCTGAACCGTCTCCTTCCCTCTTAACAGCAAGCCAGCAAGCAATGCCCTCTGTCTCCTTCTCTCTCCGAAGCAAGCAACGCCCTCCGCACAGCAAGCTAGAAATTCTGCTCAAAGGTAACCCTAATTTTTCTTTCCTGTTCTACAAAAAAGATGCAAGGTGGCAACGCATGCGCTGTCTGGCGAGGCGACGATGCCGCTTGCGGCGAGGCGACGATGTTGCTTGCGACGCCGCTGCTCGCGACGCGGCCACTCGCGAAGCGGCCATTGCCTGCAAGGCAGCGGCACGACCGCCTCACAAACAGCCGCTGCCTTGCGCGGCCACGTCGCTGCTTGGCAGGGCAGCAGCTGGTCATGAGACTGCCACATTGCTGCCTCGCCAAGTAGTGCGAGCCACCACGCCTGCACTGCACTAATATCCTAGCTCCGCCCCTATGGCAAACACAAAGATGGCACTTTGGTTACACGAGATACTCGCTGTTCTAACTTAACACGGCCTTCAAAAAATCCAAAGCCAACCTGTCTTGCCCAATTTATCTCTGAACGGGCATCTTACAATTCCTCTTAGGATTCAGATGAAGTTCCAAATAGTTCTCATCAAGTTTTGCAGGAGTTCTTCTCCTGGAAAAGTCCATGCAACAAAAGATGACATCTGATGATAATAGTTGAGCTAAATTTGGTGAAGTTGCAATTTTCTTAGACCTTGGATCTCTCATCCTATCCCACTCTCTCTCCAAGTTCCTTTTTTTCCTATTTGAAATCCACTATTTCCTTAGCAAAAATGTTCGGCTTTTGCCCTAGGCGCGGCTTCATCCCACGAGTCAATTTTACTCCGAGACCCACTGCGGGGAACCCTAACCGAGTAACCTGCTATAACTGCAACATATCACCATACGGCAAATTTTACAGTCCCTAGTGAGGAAAACATAATGAAACAGTAGTTGAACAGCAAGCTCGAGTTCAAGAAGCTACGATGATGGAAAGGAAAACAGACGTACTATAGCATCGACGCCGTAATCGGAGGCAAAGGCGGCGCGTTTGGCTCCTCTCTCCATTGCGAACAGAGAGAACGAGAGGGGATCCAGCAGTACTCAAAATTAATCACGCTGGCGGCGGCTCTGGAACAAAATCGGAAGCGGCGGCGGCCGCCGACAAAACGCGTGGCCTTTGACTTTTCAAACAGAGAGAGAGAGAGCTAGAGAGAGAAGTAGACGAGTAGAAAGCGGGTCCCGTCGGGTTTATTACTGAAGGAACCGACCCGATTCGAACAAAAAAGTGTGCATTCTATTAAATATTTTATTTATTATGTATAAATTTAAATATAATATTAATTTTTTTTTGTAAATTAAAATTTTTACTTTAACTGATCAGATAATTTTACATAAAAGAAATACCTCCGAATTTATAAATTCTATGACACTGAAATCAATAGAAATTCAGCCATCATAAATAGTCATTTTCATTGACTTGTATGATTAGGAAAAACTAAGTTCTTGAATCACTAACTTCATTGAATGTCTACTTGCAACTAAAGAAAATAATCTAAACAAATATATACTTGAATTTTGAAAAGACAAAGTGAATTAGCATCTCTTGTTTACTAATCATTAATCAATTCCCAATTCATGGTGTTTCTGAAATGACAATGGAAATACTATTCTCATTACCAGTAGTAGGAGAAACTACAGCTTGTACCTGAAACAACCATTTGCACAACCCTAAAGCATGACTATTAATATTTCAACCACAGGCAGTAAATATACTGATGTGAAGAGGATAGTTCCCAAAACAAGCATAGGTTCAAAGAAATATATTAGTCTCACACTTAGAAATACAAAAGTGAAATCAAACTTTTGTAGTTTTTGTGCCAATAGAGATCTTGCAGCTCTAGCTCCAGATCCTGTGCAGACGTGAATCTTCGCAAGCTTCAAGTAGGGAAAAAATTGGATAATTATGAAGGCAATCATGGCAGAGGTAAAGAAGCTGCAGAATGTTTGATGAACTGACAATCTACTATGTATCATGAGAATATTACTCATGGAACCAGTTCAAGATCCTTGAAGTATTCGTGCTCCAGAGCTTGTCGAGCTGAGATTCTCTTACTGGGGTCTAAAATGAGCATTTTCTGGTAACCAGGACATTAAATTGAAGGATTAGTGAAAAGCCACTGAATTCAGTCACAAGGTCAGAATTAGCAACAAAAGATATGCATATCAGTTCTACAAACACAGTATTATGTACAAAGAGCATAGGCCTTGATTAGATTTATGCCTCCACGTACAAACAGATGTCCCAACATCTAGGAAAATCAGCAACCTAGTTGTAATGTTTTGTAATCAAACACAAGCTCAAACTAGGTGAATCTTGTGAGACAAACGCTTAAATTTAAGTGGAATTACATATTTTAGACACGCTGCACATAACAAAGGACTTACAGAAAGAAGATCAATCCCTGGATCTCCAAGATTCGGAACTAGAGTTGCCAGATCCTGCACAGCAGATTACCTGTCTTTAAGAGCAAATTAAAGAATAATACATGTACAGTAGCAATGCACTGTACCACAGAGGCAGACCAATGAATGCTTTTATTCCTTCAGAAGTTGTTTACCACTGATTGATTAGCTAGGAGATAGTAACACAAATCTTGATCATACAGAGGCAAAAAAAAAAAAAAGAGAGAGAGAATCTTTGATGAGATTATGTGCATCTCATTGTTGCTGGATTATGATGCTCATATGATTAACTTGCAGGACAATAGCAACAAGAGGATTTGGAAAATATCATGAGAACAAAACATTCTCAATTACGTAGGTATTTGCACTAAATATGGCTCTTTTTTCCTATATTTGGTTAGTATGTGGTAGGAACAATATAGGTGTTAAAGGCATGCTTGTAATGGAGACATAATGTTTGGTTAAAAAAATTGAAATCAATGTTGTAATTATTTAATTATTGAGTTTCCATTTTTTTACCTGTAAGTTTGCTTGCTGCTAAGTAAATTTGGCTACTAAAAGGTCCATATAAAGGGACTTGTAGTAATGTTTTGGGATAATAAACGAATTTTAGTTTATGGCGTGATTGCCAACCACTACAAAGTGTGATTGCTTGAGAAACCTTAGGTGTGATGGTCTAGATACTATATTCTCCCTCTTTTTCTCCTTGCTTACAACTAGAACCACTCTATCTTAGCTCCAATCTATACAGTGGAGGTTTACTTAAGGTTGGTGTAGCAAAAGATTCTGGATTATCAAGTACACATATAAACCAATACAATTCTATATTTTATCCTGGTAATAGGTTGGGGTAGTGGTAGGCAGCCACTTTCTAGTGATTTCATTGAATGACAATTTCTAAAGCCAAAATGATAAAACAAAGTACCGTTATTACAACCTTAGATTGCCACTTGGGAAAAGCAGACTTGAAGTCAGGTAAGGAAGTAACTCCAGGCCAAATTTCTTCATTTGGGGTACCCAAGATTCTGTCAAATAAATAAACAGGCACAAAGATTATTAAGCACACAGTGCAACACCTAATTTTAGCAATTTCAGCACTAAAGTAACACAAAACCTGAATATCTTGAACAATTCATCAATCTCTGAATCTCCGGGGAACAATGGTCGCTGATTCACCATTTCAGCAAAAATACAGCCCACCGACCACACATCAACAGGTGTAGAATATTGTCTGGATCCAAGGAGGATTTCTGGAGCTCTATACCAAAGTGTTACTACCTGAAGTATGAAACAGAATCACAGAAGGGACATGATACTTTTGAAGTCTTTCATTGAGAATGTTTAAATCACAATAGTATACGAGAATGTTGCTTGAAATCAGTTGAATGTACAGAGGGCTCTGAGCCTGTATGATGGACCAGGAAGGAACTAAACTAAATAGAGCCTTAGGTTGAAACCTTCTCAGCCATGAAGCGTTGTGGTTTAGGACTTGAAGACCGCAAAGTCATTGTGCTTTGTTGTGGCCAGCAGCTGTTCACTGTGACTCACTACGCTATGAGAAGCCCCCAACGAAGAGAGAACTTGGTACCTCTATCAAGCTTCTAGAATTCCCCATACCAATACAATGTGAAGGAAAAATGACATTCGATGCATGGACAATTAACTAGTAACTATGCAAATAGATTATAATGACAATTTACAAAATAAATGTTATATGTTATATAATATGCAGTGGTAGTATCAAAAAAATGATTTAGTTACATTTACATTGATTTGCTTTGTTGAACCAAATCTCATTTTAGATGACTGGACTGAGATGATCTTACATCCTCATCAAGTGGAAATCTTAGCTAAAGTGTTTTGACCGAAATACACCTTTTGTTATTCAAGAAAAACACTTTGAAGGAGATGATCTTACATTCTCGTCAAGTGGAAAACTTTAGCTAAAGTGTTTTGACCAAAAATGAACCTTTTATTATTCTATGAAAAAACTTTAGCTAAAGTATTTTGACCAAAATACACCTTTTACCATTTTAGGGGAAAAAATGGAGAAGACAAAAAAATAACATTGGGTGATAATAATTTTGTTATTGTTGTTATATTTGCCGACCCCACCTAATGGGATAAAGCTTGGTTGTTGTTACTATTGTTGCATTTTCTTTTTTATCATTTATGACCAAAATAGCCCTTATATCACTTCTTCTTTAAGCATAAATAATTAAAAATGTACATTTTCTTTATGGAATGAGCTTCATTTCCTTAGAACCATTGTGCACTTAGCCTTGTAGAAAGTTTAAGTATATATTCAGAGGTGACAGTAAAAGTAATATGATGAATAGTAGCACCTCATGTGTGAATGTCCGAACAGGAATGCCAAAAGCTCTAGCTAACCCAAAGTCTGCAAGCTTCAAGGCATTAGTTCCTCGATCAATCAAAAGATTTTGGGGCTTCAGATCTCGGTGAAGAACCCTATGAGAATGACAGTAGGCAATGCCACGAAGTATTTGATACAAATAAGTCTGCACATGCATAAGAAATCTAAGACAAATATCATAGATATAACTGCAGAAACCACAGTTCTGCGATTCAGAAACATATGCATCATGTGGACTAATATAATTAACCTATATTTTGTGCTTACAAATGTGAAATTTGAATAATCTTCCTCCTTTGTTCGCTCATTGGCATTGCATGATTTAGCAGTGAGCGATTTATTTCTAAGCATGAAAGATATTTGTAAATCATATGCATATGTTGCCCAAAAAAATAGTTATGACATACTCCAAACAACTGATTAATTCAAACATCAGCATGTCCTTTAACAAAACCTTGAACTGCCTCAAGAACAAACAATATTGATGCTAAAAATCATTTGAAAGCATCTAACCCAAGCATCATGTAACATAAATCAAAGCAGACTAAACAAAGGAAAGCAACTCACTTTAACTAATCGTGGATCTTTAGCAAGTTCTGGGCAAGAGTCCATGTGCTTCTTCAAGTCTAAGTCAAGATACTCAAAAACTAAATAAATTCTTTTGTCACTGTGGACTACATCCTGCAATCTGTTGTGCCAATAAAATCACCAAAATACAAAGCTTTTTTAATACAGCATCAGAGACACTTAAAACTCTGGTTGTGTATGAACAAGCATGGTTAAGAAAAAACAAGCAAGGAGATTAAGAAAGTTGTTGTAGCTTCAAATTCTAATGCAACATTGAAGTGATTGTAGAAAGATCTGATTTCAAACTACTACTTAAAGATCTGATTTCAAGGTACTATATAGCTGATCTAAAATATCCAAACTGATGAGGATCCTAAATCCTTCATATAATCATAACTTCCGATTATTATTGAATGATGAACATGAGGGGCAAAAAGAATGCCATGCTAGATCAACATACATTGCATGATCCATTTAGTTCTACTCGATCTCCAAAATTTCATAAAGTAGCAGGCAAGCTATTGAATCATGCCACTGGTAAATTTTAGGCATTCTTGGTAACAAAGTAAATAATAAACCAAGCAACCTTTTATAGATACTAATGTAACGTGCTGATAATACATTGCTAGTAAAAGCATACAGACAGAAAGTCAAAGGAAGCCATGTATTAAGATTAGCTTGATTACGAAAAAGACCAAAAATTATCAAGATCTAAAGGTAAAAGCTTGGAAGGAATGAAGACCTGACAATGTTGCTGTGTTGCATCTCTTTCAGTAGAGAGATCTCTCTTATGGCAGTACTTGGAACTCCCTCGTCTTCATTCTCCAGCCGGATCTTCTTCAGAGCTATAGTTTCATTAGTGAGACGATCCCGAGCCTTGTACACCACCCCGTAAGTCCCCTCCCCAATCTTTTCCACCTTCTCATACTGCTACCAAAATCCCTCATTTCACAACCAGGAAAAGAAACCACCAAAACTTCGTTTGCTAGAATCGCTCACCTGGTCCATCCTATTCCCAGAAAAGCGGCGCTCTTTCGGGCACACGAAGCACAGGAAACTCAAAGACCTAGCGATAAGAGACAGTTGGAAAAGAAGGAATTTTTATTGACTCGAAGCGACTAGACCGAATCCAACAGTGATAGAACCGAATCAAGTAACCAATCTCCCTGTTACCGATCGATCCAGATTGGAGAAAGGGATCAAATCCTAACCACAAAAGCAGATGATGGATGAAAAAAAAAAAAATCCACGAAAATATCACGGAGGGAGCGGGCTCACCGAGGTGGCGGATGATCGGCCAAGTTCGATCGGGCACCGAAGCAGTGAACAGACAGGAAATAGAGCGCTAAGGAGTCCGAACGGATGGCATTTGAGAGGTAGAGGGAGGCGCGGAGGAGGGAAAGAGGGAGACGTGGACGGAGAAAGCTCGTCTCGGTCTCTTTTCCGCAGTGTGGTGGCTGGCTGCTGCCCTGGTTAAAAGCCTCGGGTAATGTCGAAGGCGGACGATCCGGTGTCCACGGCGTGACAGGAAGTTATCGGAACACATTGGCAGTCCACACAGGCTATCGCGCGCTGGCACTGACACGTCAGTTTCTCCAATGAGTCCCTTTGGAGGCTAACAAGGTTTAAACAAAAATAAAATTAAAACTTCCCAATTTTCCAATCTCTTTTATCACTCGTTATATAATTATATTTTAATTTTTATAAAAAAAATTATTATTGTCAATTTACATTCTCAAATTCATATTCGAGACATAATATTGATTTGAAGATTCAGAATTCTCTTAAATAAATCAATGAGTTTTGGTTAAAACTTTTACATTAGGCACGATCCAAAACTTTCAGGTCGGTCACTCCGCTCGACAATAGTAGACTCTAGATCTGGTTTAGCCTACAAGCCATGTCTAGCTCGGCCTGCGACATGAGCCAGAACAAATAAATGCATTGGGACCCAAAGGAAGTGGTGCGGGAGGGACCTTGTGGCATGCCTTTATGAGTTCCACGAGCAGGAGCAGCCGGCAACGCATTTACTGTCGTGGTGAAGGTGTGCATGAGATCTGATTAATGGCACGTGAATCAAAATAAAAAGCTGATGAAATAGTTATGGAGGAAGATAACTAAGAGGAGCTCACGATGGATCAATTGATGGTGCATGGTGACCTTTATGAACCCTAATCTCAGATCTCAGCTCAACTCAGCTCAACTCGAGGACATGGCCGCCATGAAGCTGCTCTCTCTTCTAAATGACCATTGATCGATGGAGCAACTAAAGAGATAGATAGGGAAAGCAGCAATCCGGGCAGTGGACACTAGTAACTCAATCATTCTCCTCTTTTCAGTGCTGCTCAGAGTGCCTTAAATTCATGGCAATAATGGATGATTTCCTTCCTCGTTCAGCTTTGTGGCATGGAAAAGCCTCTGGAGATTCCAATCCTTATGACTTGCAGTGATTTCAGGGTCCATGGCACAGGCATTGATTACTCTTAATTAACTAGCCGCATGGCCTTTGAGTTTTGATCCGAAGGAAGGAAGCCAATTAGTTGGTCAGGTTGTGGATCGATAGACCAAGGGAACTGTAGTAATTGTCGATTTTACAGCTGGGGCTAAAGTTTTCTGACATGCAAAGCAGTAGCTTGAACTCAACTGAGATGAAGCAGTCGTTTGACATACAAAGCCAAGAGTTTGAAGCTCAGAAAATATCAACATTATTTCTCATTGAAAGGATGCAAACAGCAAGGCAAAGGGATTCAGATAGCACATCTTGTTTGATTATAAGCTTTGCAGCGAGATTATGACCACCATATGTATGCATAGCTACCACAAGAAAACTTAAAGAACATTAAGCATATGATATCTATATAGTGAATCAGCAGACATCAAGAGTCTACTTCAAGCGCGACAGAGGTCCTGTTCCTCTTCCAGATCGCCATAGTCATCGTCGTTGTTGTCGCTGTCAGCATCGCCATCATCATCAGAAAATTGAATGGGTCCGAGCAGTGTACTCCGTATGACTTGGTTCCACCGGATAGTTCCCAAGTGTCTGAATCTTGTAGCAAAGGATTTCCATGACGATGAATCCCTAGCATCCTCCTCGGCGGTACTCACAGGCAAAGTGTCGTTTCTTGCATCTGGGGAGTAGGTCACAGCAAAACTATCTGCGCTCTCGTGAACATTGAGGTCTAATACAGGAGATAATGGACGGCCAAGAACTTGAACGTTGCAGACACTTCAAAATGTAAAAGAGAAATTTAGTGTGATCCAAAAGAGCAGATAAATAAAACATGGCATTCCTTCAAATTGATCTAAAGACCAGTGAAAGTTCTTAAATGCTTTGTTTATCTGGAAACATCTTGCACTTATTTACATGTTAAATTCCTATACATCAATATCTAATATAGGTATTTTGTGATTCTCTACGACATGTACTAACTGTGCTAAATTCTTAAACATCAATATCTAATATAGGTATTTTGTGATTCTCTACGACATGTGTTAACTGGTGCAAGATAATAAGCAAACAGAATGGATAGAAAACAAATAGCAATTAGAAAATAGAAAATAGGTAAATTATGCAAAAGATTTGATGACAAACGAAAGAGTACTACTCTCCTCTCCTAACTTACCAAATATAATAGAGATCATCAATTGCTTGTTTCTGGACCCTACCCAGCAACTCAATCCGCAGAATACCACCAAGGCAGATAACGGGCTTAGGAAGCTTGAAAGATTGCAAAATATTTTCCTGGATAACCATTTTCAAAGTAATAATTCAATAAGGAGTTTACTTGAATGCTATATTAACAAGTAAATACCAAGTCATCAGCAGCAGCTATATAATACTGACATCTGACCTCACACCTATTTGTTTAATAGTGTACACATATATTAATTATCACATGTTAAGCGAGATATGTAATTCATCTCATGCTAGTTATAGTTAGACACTAAATGGTTCGGAATAAACTATGCCAAGATAAACACAACAAAATATTAACCCATAAAAATGGCATCTACTTCGAACATAGCATCGTCAAACTCATACTTTCACAGAACGGATAAAATTAAAAATAAAAATATCCTTCTGTTTTCCACAACAATCATTCTGGGTGAAATAAAGATGCAATTCACCAGTAATCAAAATGCCAAAGACCAGTACAAAGCATGTTAAAAATTGAAATTGCTTAAGCTACCCAACAACAACACTTGAGTAAATCATCACTATGTTGGGCTAATTTATTGCTGTTGATACAATCACAGCTATCAATTGTTCTTCTTTCACATGGATCCCTAATATAACTTCACATGCTCATGAAATCTCATAAGTTCCTTAATTTTTTTTTAATTTAGGTGTGGAAGGAGGAATTTTCAGAAATGATCAGACTAGAAGCAGAGATTGAGATACCAAAACTCAAAAAGAAGAAAATGCAAATGTGTTTGCATCCTCTCATGAGTAAAAGATCAAAGGTTTTGAGATGCTAAAACTCAAAAGAAGAAAAATATAAATGTATCCGAATCTCCTTAGACGTAAAAAGCTCTTGAACAAAGAGTGGGGTGTTTCATCTAAATAAGAGGTATTAGATGCAATTAATCATACATAAAAGTAATCTCTGAAAAGAATAAGATAACCATTGCAATAAAAGATGTATTGTTCTAATCCTAGAAGATTCAGACAAGATACCGACTTAGCCACAAACTCACATAATCATTATCAAATAAGGGAAATAGTGCGCAGAGCCATGAAGTAATACCTCAGGTAGTTTTACAATTTTTTAATATTCTGATAAGGCAATCATCTAAATCTTTCATATGAAAAAATGAAATAAAGAAAACACAGACACAAAGATCTTCCAGCTTGCTACTTAGTTAAAAAGGGACCATAACTTTTTAGGGTAAATTTGTGAAAAGCTACCATAAATATAAAAAAGTAATATTCCTAAATTACCTGGACCATTGGAAATTCTGGTGAGGTATATGTCCAGTGGTAGTTTTCAACCAGAGTTGATTGCTGATCAGTGCTACTACTTATACCCAAGCCTGATCTGGAATACCCCATCCGGAAACGCACAGCTTTTGCGGAGTATATGGGATGACCAAACTGAAAAAATGCTGAATAAACCAAAAAAAAACATAATTACCAAATATAGGTATAGTTCAAGTATTATGATGGCAGAATAAAAGGCTAGAATGACACCTCTGAATGGCTTTATCTTTATCTCATCAACAATACAGAGGTTTGCAACTAATTTGTAAGTTAAATTCTCCGGCATACTAGGATCTCTCTGCCCACTACTCGACCAATAAGAAGGCCTGCGGTCCATTATTTCACTAGGTTCTAGAGTATTCTCAATGCTCTCATCTGGGTCATTGTCAGTGCTGGAAGCATTTATTGCCTGATAAATGCAATTCCTTTCACATTTAGAAGAACCCAGACAATGACTTAGGTATAGATAGACCCGATGCTCTCTCTCCAAACTTTCCCATTCCGCAGCAGCACTACAACCAACTTCTGCAGTCTTGCTAACATTACTTACTTCAGCAATCCGAGAAAATTTTGGTACATCAGGAGACATTCTTAAGCATAGCGTTTTGCCAAAACCATTTGCAACAACTGCAATACATGTCAAACAGCTGCTTCAAAATCAAACCATGAAGCATATGATATTTTATCATAAAAAGTTTAATGCCACGTCCAATAATGGAACACAGACTTAACGATAATTTTAGAAGCAAATATAAGAAAATTACTACTAAAATGGTATATATTTCCTTGTCAAAATTTACTTCAAAATTATGTTGCACAATGAACCCTTTTGCTATAGCACTATCTAGTATCTCCTCCTTCAAAGAAACGAAGACACAATGTGACACAGTTACAGAATCACTCAATCTCTACTCCACACATTAATCTTAAATCTTGCAACAATCACAAATTGCAGTATTCCCAACAGTTTTTCTTCCCACTGTTAAGCTATATTCTTCCTCATTATGGATACTATTCCTAAAATAAAACCTGAAGAAATAGGCAATTTTAAGCCTGACAACGGGGTAGAAGTCCAGCTCTATGTCCTTGTTTATAACACTAGGAAGGAACATCATACTAAAATGTATTTAAAAAAACTATAGAACGGATCAATTTCAACTCCATATTCTGAAATTAGAGAAAAGTGAACTACCAGAGACATAAAATTAGCAAAAACAAGAATCCTATAGAAACAAATTGGACATACCTACCAAAAATGTGCACCTCAAGCATGTAGGTATCTAGAAATGTAGACAAAGGGCGAAACGAGAATATCTCGACCTTTACCAAGTCATAGTTTTTCGCTAATTAAATGACCCGTGTATCAATTTAAAAAAAAAATAGAAATTCCTCAATTCAACTCACGGTAATAAATCAAAATTAAAATAAAACAATAAAAAAAAATTTACTCATCCACCGCCTATCAGAAATCGTAGTAACTCACCGAACTTGCGCCAGGACCACGACACGGCGCTGACCCGCGCGAGGTCCTCAGGATCATCGAGACGATTGAGCACGGCGGCGGAGGCGTCCGTCCCCAGCCATTCTAGGAAGTCCCAGCGGCTATTCATCCTCGGAAACCAACTCTGCAGCAAGACTAACCCCGATCCGGAACCCAAAAAAGGAGCGAAATGGGGAAAAGAAGTGATCTAACCCGCGGAATGGCCGCAGGGAAGACCGAGTGCGGAGCAGCAAGGAAGCGAAACCCTAGGGCGAAAGGCTAGGGAATGGATTCGAGAGGGAGAGGCGGAGACGAACGCAGGGGAAATGAATGAAAGGAGACAGAAACGGAAGGCGTTGGAAGCGACCGACAGGATAAAGGATGGGAAACCTTTATCTCCAAGTAAACGCATTATTTAATTATAAAAACTAGTTTAAGGAAAAATATTTGAAAAATCAAAATGAACCTATTATTTTTATTATAATTGAAATCGGTCCCAACCTTTAAAAAAAACATTCGTATTTTTTTTATTTTAAAAATAATTTTACTTTATGAATTCTTTTATTTTTCCCTAAAAAATAAGTTTAATAATAAACAAATATTATTTTTTATTAATTTATTATAATTATTTTTTATGAATCACTTGGTTTGTTAAAAAAAAATTATAAATAGAGATCTAAATGTAGAAAGAAATAAATCAAGAAAACAATAATTTTTGCAGCTACTTTGTCATTTAAAACAATCAAAATCTTTGGGGGAAAAAATGATTCATTAGTTCATAAATATTATTGTTCTTTTTCATACTATAGCAATGATCAAATAGCTTCTAAACATCGTGACTAAACTTTAAATTTTAAAAATTTAAACCCTAAATTCTAAACTATAGTACTGAAATACTTAATTGTTCAAGTTATAGTAACTATCGAATTTCTTTTATACGTTACGGCTAAATCCTAAAGCTTAAAATCTTGAACTTTAAATTCTAAACTATGAACACTATTATATAAAAATATTTTTTACCAAATTATTTAAATTTTATCAAAATTATTTTAAATTAATTAAAATTATTTTAAAAACAATTGTAGCAGATTCTACCCTTTATAGAGATTAGTTTTTATAATAACTCTGAAAGAAAGAAAAAATATTGTAGTAGATTCTAATAATTACTATGATAATATTAGATAAAAAGTATTTTACAAATAAAATATTTAATGGAATGCCTTTTATTTTTTTTATTTATTTTTTTTTTAAAGTACATATAATTTGAGACGTCATTTTATTTTTTACCCAAAAAAACAAAACAATCCTCCTATTATTGAATCAAACCCCCAACTACCAACTAATTAAATAACACACAGAAGTCAAGTAGCTAGTCGGACTATCTAGTTAGTTGGTGAGGCCAATAATGGAAACAACAGAGATTGAATAATAAACAAGATTAAAAAAAAAAATCATTTTTTTTACTATAAAATTCTGATTCTAAAAAACAAATGCCACCAGAAACACCTCTCAAACCACAGACCATTAGTTTTGGCCTATTTTATTTCAGAAAGTCGTGGCCATTCACAAAGGGAAGATCAAGTTCATAGCTGTAGATATTTTTATCACACAAAAAAATATACACATTCAATTCATGAACATCTGAGAGTTCATGAAATCAGCAAACATCTCATCGTTTTCTTTCTCAAACTACAAGTATGTACAAGAGAGAGAACCACTAAGTTCTATTGGTATCGTCTACTTCGGTGAAAGACTACTTGATCTATTCTATGTCATCAGGTCAGCGGCAAAGACTTTTCCTTCTCTGAACCCAGTGGGATAGATGAAGACAGAATCGACACAAAGACCGCCTTTTGTGTGAGTGCAGTCAATCTGCTTCATTGAGAACTTGAGGTTGGTTGGCATATCGGAGTTATCTACGACAAAATCCCCTGCATGGTATAGGATCCAGCTACCAATCTTGTCTAAGTAACATTTAGATCGAGTAAGTTGGCCATCTGAAGTGGACAGCTGAAACCGCACCGGCTTGATGTCCCACCCATGTATGTGTTCAGTGATACAGATCTGACGACCGAGTCTCTTGGAGGCACGCCCTAAATGGAGGCGGAAGAACAGGCTGTAGGAACCGGCTGGGAAGCAAAATTTAATTTCTCCATCTACCTCGAACCACCAAGTTTGGTGAAGGTAAGCGACTGAATGAAATCTGCAAAGCAACAAAAAAAAGCCTGTGTTAGTTTTCATCTATTCCAGTGCACTTATATACATACATGTTGTTGTTGCTTTTGTGTATATTTAGCTTGTTCTTCTACATTTTGCATTATGAGTGTCCATTTGGAATTTATTCGATGACAACCAAGATACAGGATTGTTGACAAACCCTAGTGTGCCATTACCAGATGTCCATTTTATAGGCAATTTTCAAATCCTTTGACAAAGTCTAGTGCAGCAACCTACCAGATGCTGATTTCAATTGTTATGCCAAAATTTTAAATTCTTGTTCGACATGCTTAACTCCAGACTTTCATCCACAATATAAAACCGCAACAAAATCAAAAATAATGATGTATATGTGCATACTAACGGACTGACCTCCAGTTTATATCGAGAACAATCAAAACGGAGTTCATAGCTGTACTAGTTATTTGAACAGAAGAAAACTGCTATTCAAATGATGTGCAACAAACCAAAGGACTATGTGAATATCATCGATAAATATTTAAAAAGATTCATAAGAACCAAACACATGAGATCACACTGAGAGAGACCATCACCTAGTTGAAGTTCTTGTGTTTATTTATTTATTTATTTTGCGAATTGGCTTGACATTTCAAAATCCATAGTCTTATTTTGATACGAATCAAAGGTAAAATGTAATATGAAGAAATAGCAAAATCTTGAATCATCAAATACATTATGTATCTGCATGCTTGCTTATAATAAACTAAAACTTGTGAGAGTTTAAGAAAATCATGAGCTCCATTTAAGGAAGAGTGTGTTTGTGATTTGAGAACTAGAATATCTTTTTTTGTTCAGAGCAACTAAATAAGCTATGAGTTCTAAAACTCTTCTCTACGCACAATTGGTGTATTATTTTCTGTAAATCAACTTATACAGGTTGTAATTAAGATCAGATGAAGGCAATACCTAGACTCCTCTGTGGTGAGGTAGCTCCAGTATCTCCTATCATCAATTCCTGTTATTAGCAAAGCCCTCGAGGAAATTGCCATACAAATTCCACCACTGATCCTCTCAAGCCAAAATTCCTATAATCAAAGAGATAAACCGTAAGATCATAGCTAAAGCAAGCATGTGATGACAAAAATTCCCAAAAAGAAACACCTTTACTTCTTTGATTGTTCTCCAGCCATCACGAAATTGCAATCGCTTCCTAAATGCAAGAAAATCGACCATCGAAACCCCAAAAACACTGAATAAATTTCATTTGACGATCAAAAGAGAAAGGGGGAATATCACAATCCAATTCACTTATCCTAAAATGATCGTCGTTGAAAAAAAAAATTGCAAGGAATCGAGATCGGGAGTCATCAACGACCTGAATTTCTTGAATGATATAAGAAAAAAAAAGGAGAGCGAATGAGCCTAGAGGGCATACCTTGGTACCCCCATCGAAGGGGACTGGACGGCACAAGCGTGCGTAAATCTCTTTCTTGCAAAGACGGCTCTTTTTGTAGGGGTTCTTCTCATCCGAGACCAGCGCCAACAGATTCCGGTGATTCCTCGGGAGCTTCGTCTCCCACACCAAGTCCGCCGAAGCCGCCCCCCGAAACGTCCGGCTGAGCCTGGCCGCCCGACATATTTCGAGCGGCTCAAGGTACACAAGAACCGCCGCCACGCAGTTCTCCGGGAGATCCCCCAACCCCGTCGGGATCCCGCCGGCCTCGCCTTCCAGCCTCACGGCACTGGACACTCCAGCGCCCATCTCCCGGACCCAGATAACCAATACCTTCACCGCCGCCGACGAAGCAACAAAAGAACCCCAAATTGTGACTCGGGAGTCTCGCTAGCGTCACCCAAGCACCAACAGGCAGCTGAAAATTCACGGAAAAATCAGAACTTTGGGGAGGGCGACGAGAGAGGGAACCATGTAGAGCATCTTCCAATATCGATCAGCTCAACGTCTCCTGGTTCGATTCTCCGCTCTTCAACGAAGCGTGGATCAAGAAAGAGGAGAGGACTAGATTTTCCGTGGAAGACGTTGGGGTATTTATCTGAATTTGGAATCCCTTCCTGATGTTCATACGCGCATCGCATTTTTCCTATTTCTAAAATAAAAAAATCTCCTAAATAAAAAACCTTTATATTAACCTTTTTTAATAAATAAATATATAAATATCATCCGTTCAATTATCTAAAATTTAATTTTTAAATGTCTAAAAAATTTAAGAAGACATCCTGTCCTTAGTTAGAAGTGTTAAATGGACCGTAGACTGTGAAAAGATCAATAAATAAATCAAAATTATGAAAAGGACTTCTCATTTTGCACTTATCGGATAAACTATGATATTTTTTAAAAGTAAGTCACAGTTATTTGTCTGATCTTGCCTCGAATAAAATCTATTTCAAGGGGTTTTTTTATTGAACCACAAATATTTAGAAAAAATCTAGCACTACATAACATGAACCCTCCAAAGTAAGTAACTAGCAGTTTTTTGAGATTTAGAAAGGCAACAAGATTTTTTTCAATCAATCCAATTTATCCCATTCACAATATTTCACACAGATTATACCCAATTTGAAGGCATTCAAAGATCTTTTACATAACAAACCATTTCAAATTAATGGAGATATTTTATACACAACAACTCCTTTGCCAGTGCCCTTCGAACTAAAATATGAAGACTTCAAGGAGCGAAACCGATGCAAGTTATCTCGGCTCACAAGCAGGCAGAATTCAAGCATTTATTTCAGAATTGCACTGATGCTCCCTGTTGCAGCTTCTTCGTCCCCAGAGCATGCCCGAGCAGCTAGAATCAGCTCTTTGCTCATCGATTTTATCCAACTCGCTTAAGGTAGTCAGCGTCGAGCGCGCTGATTGTGGTTGTGCTTCCACTTGGGGCTCACTTGTTGAGCATGGCTCATCATCATAGTTGGAGGGAATGAAACCAGAGAATGGAGTACAAATTAGCGGGCACACAAGCTCAGAAGAAGCTGATCGATTCCTACGGGCCTCTATTCTACTTGAGTTGGAAATATCAACTGCACGAGGAGTTAGAATACAGGGGCTGCAGAGGGTGAGCGCTAGGTTTGGCTTCAACCCTTTTGCTGGGGTTGACGGTAATTTGACGAAAGAAACTATTCCGTTTCGGCATAGAGGGCATGGAATTGAGCCTGGTGGACCAGCAATTGCAGAAAGAGTGCTGCTTGTTGAGCAAAGATAGAGTGCACACTGAACACACAGTTCATGGCCACATCCTGAAGAAAAAATTAAAGGAATAAGTATGGTAGCGATCACATTTGAATAATCAGTTTCTACTTACTATCAATCAAAACAAGTAAAAGCACAAGAATGAAGGTTTCTTTCTGCTGGTTATGAAAGAGCCCCTAGAAGCTAAATGCAATGGCAAATGCCTTAAAAAAGCACTTTTAGAACTACAGTTGTAAGGAGCAACCTGATGCATAATGAAGAGTCCTCTACTCAAGTTAATTCTTCCATTAGCCAAGCTCAGTCAGTCAGTTTAGTTAGCACTGTCCTCTAAGACATTAATTTCATATAAACCAAAAACACTACATCTAAGACAAACTTGGATAGTCTCCCACGATTTATTAAATACCATGTCAGAATATATTCCATGTTAACCAGGGTCTAAGCAGGCAAAGCAAATGAACTTAATAAAGTACTTTGCTATTGTTTACCACAATGCAAGGATCCTATGAAATGTATAAGCAAACGAAGTAATTAAGCAGCCTAGAAACAGCCAATTCAAGTTATAGAAAGAGGGGCTTTCATTCATGCACCTTCTGCAGCAACACTGCAAGTTCTTTCGAGGCAGACAGCACAGAGATCATAATTATCAGATAAAACTGAAGGCTGCAACCCACACTCCCTGCAGAAGAAGTAATGGGAATTATGAGACATTGTAGACTTCAACAGGGCAAGATAATCATAAATCATTGATGAGCAGAATATGTTATATGAATCTCTTCGAGTTTCACTCGCTTGTTATACTGTGCCTTTGTTGCACCATTGAACAAAAAATATGATCTCCTAAGACTGCCCCAAGATTTAGGTGAACATCTTTGACATTGTATATCAAATAAATTCCTGTTTTTATAGAAAATAAAGTTATATACAAGACAACATGATGCAACACAATTTTTTTGCTTTCTTTCTGCTTTCTTTCAAGTTCTTAAAGCGTGAGAAAATTCCAATTTGCCCCATAAGATTTTGTTTCTTTTTCTTGGTGCGTTAATAGTTTAGAAATGTCATTCCTCAACATAGTTTATTAACAATTACCACTTGGCCTCTGAGCCAGTTGCAATTCAAGTTCCAGATGTAAGACCATAAAAGCCATTTGGCATGCACTTATTTGTTTATGGAAGCACCGTGTTGTCATAATACTCAAACTATTTTGGCAAGAAAACAATGATGATTCGCAAACTACTAGGGGCGAAATGACATTTCCAGAATTTTGAAGAGAAAGTGCAAACATGAGCAAACATTGAAGGGCATGAAATCTACATAGAAAGAATGTATTTTTTTATACAGACAACTGAGAAATGAACCCAGAAAAACGACCTAACAAACAAGAAAAATGTCATGATTGGGGTGGGGGTATCATTAGTTGCTTTAAAAATTTTATTTCGTGCCATCCAGCAGAATTCACGGATCAATATACACATGTAAAACAATAATTGCAGTCATAGCTTATTGCCAATCCACTCAGCAATTCTCAAAAACCAATGCAATCCACAAGTACCAGACATACCTCCCCGAGTTCATACCATCAAAACCCTAGTAAATACTCTTAAAGGGAGAAAGGCCTAATTTTCAAAGACCATGACTTGAGCATAACAGTATTAGCCTTTCATTCCGGATGTCAACATCAAGATGCATATAGTAATTCTGACTGTCATTATTGGTATCTACCAATAATTTAGATTTAACAAGTCCTTATATGAATGTGACTAAACTAGCAAACTAAACTTGTCCTTCCCTTTCATCACATAAAAGAGATGATCAAAGTCAAACTAAAGCAGACATATGCTTTTGCAATTTCTTATGTGAGAACCTAGAGAATTGTCATTATCAAATTGCAATTGTCTAAACTATTATTATTTCTTTCCCTAGTTTTGCCAATTTCTTAGATATCTTTCTCGCACACTAGTCCCTATATTATCATAGAACTAATAATACGTTAAAAAATAGTGTTGCACCTGGGCACCTGGCTATGTTGTATAATAAATAGCTTGATTGCTAACAGGAGGAATATGTGAGAATGCAACAGAAACATAAAAATAGTGTTGCACCTGGCTATGTTAAGTACACTCATGAGTGGCAAAGAAAGGTAATTTGATAGTGGAAACACAGGTATATTCAGTTCTGAATTTGGGTTCAATAATGGTTCTAAGCAACGCCGTCTCCATATTTTTGCAACATCAAGCGGAAGCCATCTGAAGAACAAACAAGAGTTGCCATAGAGAACAAACACTGATTTAGGAAAGAAATGCTCATGGAAAAAATCCAAAAATATAACAATTAGAATTAACAAGAAAAAGAGAAAGTTACCCGTTGCAGTTCAATGTCAATTTGCTAGCACCTCTGGCAAGGAGAATCTGCCAAGAAGAAGAGTTTGAAATGAACTATAAACCTAGCTATCAACCTGAGAAATGAAAGATAATATAGGCAAAATATGCATGGCTTTTAATCAGAGACTTAAGCATTGCCTGGCAACATTTAAGATTCCCTCCACAAGCTGCATAATGCAAAGGAGTGCTTCCAGCTCCTGCTTGATTCATAAAATTGAAAAAATTATGCTGAGGTACAGGTTTGACAAATCACACGCTATCACTTGCAAAATCAGAACACACCTATCAAATTGGAGGACGACCCATAGTTAAATGTAACTGCAGAGACGTTAGCACCTAAATCCAGTAGGAGTTGTACACAATCAATGTAGCCATTCAAAGATGCCATGTGCAATGCCGTGATGCCGCCATCAGCAGGTTTGTTAATAAACTTCATCAGTGCACTACAACATCGAGTTCAATTCAAAAGAATAAAGAAAACTAAATGCCACTCGTAGGGTATTCATAATTTTAGATTAGTTTGATAACCTACGACCAATCATATTTTTGGTCCGAAGAACGCTCCGGGCTGACTGCACTATCCTTATCTGCAGCAATTATTTCATACGGGGCGCTTGGGATGAAATCCGCCACCAGCAGCCTAATGCACCGCACATGTCCCCCTACCGATGCAAAGTGGAGTGCACTCCGGCCGCTCAAATAGTCCACTCTCGTCACCTTCAGGATTTACAAGCCAGTTAACTATTAATCCGCAAAACAAGAAAGGATTTCAATTTTTTTTAGAACAAAAATATGGACATCTTAATGAACCCACACATACAATGCTTCTAAAGATGAGCAGAGTCTGCACCACCTCCCAATGCCCATGTCGACACGCTTGCATCAACGCTGTCTTTAAATTCAATTTCGTTCAGGAGAAACACAAAAAATCAAATCTTTCGAATATACAGAAGTATCAGAGAAAGGATAGGAATAAGATCGGAAGCCAAAAAGGAGAGGGAAAAAAAATAATCGAATACCTGGCCACAATAGTTTCTCAGATTCACGTCGGCCCCATTCTCCAGCAGCAGCGTGACGATCTGCGAACACACCCCATATCCATAAAGAGTATACACAACGCGGGAAAAAAACGAATCTCGAAAGAAGGGAAGAGGGCGGAAAGGCCGACCTCGTTGTGTCCCTTGGCGGCGGCGAAATGTAGAGGCGAGTTGAGGCCGCGGAAGGTGGAGTACTTGGCGAGGCCGGGGTTGAACTCTAGCAGCATGCGGGCCTCGATTAGGTCGCCGTCCCTGGCCGCGGACACCAGGCGCTCGCCGGAAGCCGAGCACCCGAGCGAATTCCCCATGCCCCCCGGATCCAAGCCTCCGGCGACGGGGACAGGCCGATGGCTCCGCGAGGAGAGCGCGGTGCCGTCTCCCTCCTCTTCCCTTCCCTGGGCAGACGCAGACGCGGATCCGATCGATTCCGGAGGCGAAAGGAAACAAAAATAGCAAAGAGGGAGACTACTGGGGAGAGAAACGGACGGTGGATATTGAAATTGCCGATCTATTTCTCGACTGTGAGCCACTGGATTTGGTGTTGACATTTTTGGGTTTTATTAATAGACAACGTTGTTTGATATAGGTGAGGCCAAACACTCCAGGGCTATTTGGGGTCCACATAGGAAGGGCCCACGAATATAAGGTATAAAAGGAGGGTGGGTATTTTATTTGGTGCCCTCTTAATTTTCAATTTTATTTAATGAAATTTCTCTCTGTATTTTTTTTTAACCAAAATATTGCTAGCTAGATTTGGGGATGAGTGAATGTAACCATAGATAATATTTTGATTACGTGTTTAGGAATGATAATTTTAAAATTATTTTTAAATTTATGAAAATCAATTAATCTCATTTCTTTTTACTATCAAATACATATTCATAATCATTATAATCGTTTAATCAAATACCACCTTAGTTTAGACGTACCTTTGTTTATTAAAGTCAGGCTCCGTTTAAAAGGAGGATCCTAAGCCGTCCTAATTGATTTTCTATTGGTTTTAAATTAGAAGGATTATTAGATTATATCAGATCACAGATTTATTTACTGATTTTGTTTGTCTAATCTAATAGTCCTTCTGATATAAGATAGGAATCAGATGGACAAGAGGATCACCGATCACATGAGGCTCTCACTGTTGAAAGTCCGAGAAAAAATAAAGAAAGTTTAGACCAATACAAAAATATTCAACTAAATATGTAAGTTAGTTTTTGTCTTCTATTATTTTACAATAGATAAACAATTAAAATTATGAATAGCCCATTCTTTTTTATGAAATAAGCGTTGAAACTCAATTTTTATTTTTATCCTCTCAAGTGGGGTTAGAATGAGTAGAAGAATGGGTTTAAAATCCATCTGCAGATTCAGAATTTTTTTGAGGATATTCAGTGCTTGATTTGGTAAAAAAAATTATATTCAATATATACAAATAATTATATGAATAATCTTAAATAATTTATTAAATTAAATGAATAAAATGTTTAGCTGAACAATCTGCATTGATGTGGTCATAGGCGTGCCTACGGGAAGGACTGATGGCTAGTACGTGAGACAATGGCGGAGCCAGCCTGAGTGATCTACCCGGGCTGATTTCAAGCCATGTGTCACGAGTGTCGACGTCGACATCATCACCCCAAGCTAGCCGCCGCCACTGCCGCCATCACCCCGGGCTAGCAGCCCATTTTCCTTATTTTTTTTCCCTCTCTTCCCTTATAAAAAATTTGATCTGTCATTTGCTACCCGGGCTACAGCCCGGGTAGCTCTAAGCTTGGCTCCGCAGTTGGCGTGAGGTGTTATCACCAATGAGGTATGGGGGTTAATTATGACGAAGTCAGGTGTCTACTCTCCCTTATGCACTAGTCAATGTCTGGGTTAGTAACCCCCCGTGATTTATCTTCTTCATGTTGGCCCTGGGATGGGTTGGCGGAGGTGCTGGGGGCGAACGATTCGCCTTTTGCCACCAATTGATGTGACAATACGCCATGTGGAGCGAAAAGGAATGATGGGAATAAACTAGCTCCTGGGATGTGGCGTCGAATCGGAAAGTAGGTACAGCGCCGCACCACTCGCTCGGCTATAATGTATAGGCCGCTCGATCAAGGTGCAGCGGGAACATGCCACTCTGTCAAGGTGTAGCAGGAATAACATCTTGCCACTCGGATGACCGCTCAAGAGAAGCGCGGGACTAATATAAGAGGGCTAATAAGCCATGACAATAAACAGTAGCATATATAGGAATGCTCTCTTAAAAGGTTGCATTAATGACATGGGAGTCACTGAAGGTCGCTTGATAATTGATGAGTCAATAACTAGTATATCGATTATGTCATACTTTAATTCTCTTTTAATCTTCATAAATATGATTATTAATTGATGAAAAAGTAAGATGAAATTGATTGTAATAAATGAGCTTGATTTATATGGAAGGACGGAGGGTATATTAAAAAGAGGGCAATAAAATAAAGGAGACATCTCCTCTCTGATATCAAAATTTTTTAGTCAGAACTTCTTGAAATGTCTCATATCAGCATCATGCATAACAAGAGTTTTGTCTTCAAAAATTGAGAAATTAGTTATTGAACGTGGATCTGCTTATGTTTTCAAATCTGGAAAAGCCACCCATATCTGAGATTAATTGAGTCCAAGATCCATTAAAAAAATGTATTTTTATTAATTTAAGTATCCAAACCTTCAGCTCGACTAATCTTCACGGCGGACAGTCTTCTCCTAGTTTAAGGATAAATTTGAAAGTGCAGCGATTCCTAATACAGTAGCCTATCTATTCCAATAGTTCAAGCATTGCGAGCGTAATTTATCCTGTATGGAAAATCAAACCCTGAATGAAAAACAGAAAGTTATTTTGAAATGTTTACGAGTGATGATGTCCTTAAACAAACTTTAAGGACCATATTCAT
>JBAMIE010000022.1:5999501-6009694 GCA_037177295.1 Kaempferia parviflora | reverse complement strand
AATATTTAATTGATATTCTAATATTTATTTTTTATTTTAAATATATATTATTTAAATTAATAATTAATTAAATGAATAAATAATTAATTTATATAATTATTATATATATAATAGTACCTAAGTAAAATATTACCAGAATCAATGCTTCCACCTGATTCACGCTACTCTTTTTAGGTATCAATTTTAATTTGAATTATTGATAAATCAATTTTCTTTAATAGAAATTATATTTAATTATTTTTTCTAATTATTTAATAATAGAAAACTTATATAAAATTAATATACAATTTATTTTTAAATTATACCCAATAAATATATTTATCTAATAATTATTATATATCAATAAAAAATACCGAAACCGTATCGGCACGGCACGATACCGAAATCGTATCGTTCTGGTCTGAGACCGAAACCTCGGCACGGGTCGAGATTTTAAACCTTGATTGCATTCATCTTTAATACATTTTATTTAGATAAGATCTTTTATCTTTTTTCTTTCACTTTAGCTATTATATAAATGCCCCTTTCTCCTTTTATATTCAATTTTCAATATAATCGTTTTAGAATTTCATTCTTTATTCCATTTACTAATTTCTTAATCTCTTTTTTGCTATTGTATATTTTTTTAAGTTTTCCTTCCTAGATGTAATTAACTGAGTCATATATCTAGGTAAGGACACCCTTCCCTATTCCATCCCATCGTTGTCTGATGGGTTCTCAAAGGTTCTTCGTGGCCGAATTTGATCAGTCATCTGCCACCTGCGATGGATTGCTTGCTGTTCGATCCCATAGTGTTTGAGACAGTGGTTTTTTTTTTTTTTTTTTGTTAATGTCTTCGTGTGGGAAAAATTTCAAACTTGTTATTTGCATTGGTGATTTCTTGATTTCAAAATGTGCTCTTTGATTGATTCCCTTTTGTTATCGTCATGGTTTATCAGTTTTGTCTGCTTATTTTCACTTTTTATGAAGTGCTGAGCGTGGGTCTTTGATGTGCCATTGGTGACACTTGCTGATTATTTCTTTTGCTAAATTTTCGTACTTTCAGATATAAACGTCCGAACCTGAGATCTGAACTGTCCGAATCCAATGTTTTTCCCTTACAAAATGCCGGTGGATTAAAGATGACTAGCTTCATGCATTAGAATTATGGAATGAAATCCATTTGAGTACCGTAGTTGTTCTCAATTATTAGAGTAATGTTTTTCTATGCATTCTAATGAACTGCAAAAAAACGTGGAATCCTTTTTGTATCTTGATTTTGGGAGGAACAAATGGCAGACTAAACTCATGTTTATAAGTACCTACTATTTGACATTGTTGCATATCATCTATTACTAGTTTACCAATATCAAGTCAGCAAGCAAACGACGTGTGATGCAGGTGCAACATCAGCAGTTCAGCAAGTCTTGATGTCTGCTAGAGGCGCACCTGATGCTTTATTTGGAGTTGGGACTTGGGAGACACGTTATTAATTCTGTAAGGACAGTTTGTAAGTTGATGTGCATATAGACCTATTTGGTAACGAACAGTATGATTTTCTTATTTGTGCTCTTTCTTAGCTAAGGAAGTTGGGTTTCAAAAACATTGAAGTTGGAGTTGGTGTAGGACATGACTTTCGTGTATGTATGTACTGTTGTAATGTCTTATCAATAACCTTGTGATCATGGTTCGAGTTGCCTAAATAACCTTTTGCAATTAGGTGAACATTCGGTTAATTTGACAGTAAATTAAGTGAATTAATTGAAAACTGATGTAGGTTCAATTAACTAAATTAACTGAAAACTGATGTAGGACCTACTGAGCATTCGGTTAATTTGGTACTGTTAATTCGATAGATTTAATGTTTGGAAATACTTATGTAGTCCTACTGAAGAAGTCATGCATAGTTCATATGCATCCAAAGAGCGGCCACTAGAAAAACTAATTGCAAGTCACACTAAAAACCAATTGCAAGTTACATGATCCCCTTTTCAAGGATTCTGAGATGGAAGTTGATAAAACGGTAACTGCAAGACTTGGAATACGGTAGTCTTATACTTACTAATTTTGTGGTCAATTCCAGTCTACAAAATAGCATGCTTATTCTGTATTTTTAAAAATTTAAACAAATAACCGTGCACGAGTGAAATACTTTGACACTGATTATTTTGAGGTTGTATATAGATAGGACTAAAGCAGACACTATCTGTTTTTTAACATAGAACATAGGTTAATATACTATCTGTTTGAAACGTTTAGTCATTGAGATGCTGAATTAACAGCCGAAAACACAACAATTTTATGCATTGTTCTGGCACTAAATTTTGTTCAAATTCGTTGGAAAAAATTTGATCAAAGTGCTAAGCCATTGTTTCTTCTCCGTCTCCCCAAAACATTAGATATGCTCTTCATTCTATCGTAATCCAAAGGATTTGCTGAGAGATATTTGACATTTGGAAAAGTGTGAACTTTTATTTTACAATCTTAACTAAATCTGTGTATTTATGTCTAATCAGCTGCTGGCACACCGGAGTCATCGGAGACTTTATCGAGGAGAATCAGAGACTCCAATAAATACTCGTTGAGGATCTAAAACTTCCACCTTCCAAACTACAAATCAAGCCCAACATAAAATCATAGGCTTATTACCCATGTTCTGATGTTTCGAATGCGGAAGAAGGAGGCGGCAAGATATATCATTTTAGATGTAGTATCCAAATTTCATTGTTTCTTTAGTAATTCTTCGTCTGGATATAATATTATCACACAAATCACTGTTAGTAGAAAAGTTCCAACTCTTTCGCATATATATTTTTCTTTCGGCAAGGCTCGATAAGGATGGGTTATTGGAGATTTATCTATTTTGAAGTTGTAGAGTTACACATGTATTTATGAAAGAATCAAATTATTGATATATTTGTTAGCCTCTGCTTATTTAACCGGCCTCAAACCAAGTATACTCTCTAATATCTTAATGCAACTTAATATTGTCTTCGATTTAGTACTTGATAAGATTTAATGCTATCTTACGGTTTAATAACTTTGTTTTTTCTTTGATAATATAATTCACTATTGTTTTTTTTTTAATGTCTCCTCGGAGCGGTGCGATGGTTAAAATATGAGAACTTACCACATGAGATCTAGAAGTCGAATTTCGACGTGCCCGAGCATATACCTCCCCCGTATCTTGACCATTTGCACTTATGGCTAGTAGCCACCCGTGATTTACCTCCTCCGTGTTGGCTCTGGAACGGATTGGCAGGGGCGCTGGGATGAACGAATTCGCCTTTTGCCACTATTGTTTTTTTTAATGTTAATTGATATTATTTTTCGCCATACTTATTTCCGTGATCATGTAGAATATTTCATTCCTAGCAAATATAAGCAATTTAAAATATTTTTTTCGTGATCATGTAAAAAAATAATTGTTGGCGATATTAGTTTTATAAAAATAATATTTCAGTTTATAAAATTTAAGGAGACGTTTGATTTACATATTTTTTTTATTTTTTTTTTATGAAAAATATATATTTTTTAGAAAATAGAAAATGACTTTTAACATTCTCTATTTTTTCAGAAAATGCTATATATTTTTTTTAGAAAATAGAGATGGAAAATATAAACCAAACACTATTTTTCCGAAAAATACACATTTTCAAAAAAAATAAAAATGAAAAACATTGAAATCAAACGCCCCTAACTTTTTTCTTACGTAAAAATCATAGGAATATCCTTTTAAATATCAAAAACAAAAATCTATCTTTTTTTATTTTGCCATTATATATTTTTTAATAAAATATAATAAAGTAATGTTTTATATTATTTAAAATGAAAATATCTTTTTTCAAGGATAATAAAAATAAGAGTGTGTTTTTTTTTTAACTCGACGTGTTAGGTAATACGAATATTGGGTTTGGGTCAATCTTCCCAACGCGACCTTCTATTTTGTCCGGTTCATGTGGGTCGATCGAGCAACTTCTTGCACTGTTGGAAGTTTTTTTATTTCAGTGCCACATTTATTACCCACTTTACCCTCTCTTCTTTAATCACACTATTAAAGAATCTTTCTCACTTGTTGAATCCTCCTTTCTCCCACTTCTCCTTCTCCTTCCCTTTCCCTCTTTCTTTCCTTGCCCTGGTCGTCGTTCCCCCTCTTCGCTCGCATCCCGCTCGGGGGGAAACCAGTCTCCCCAAGCCGAGCTATATTTTGTCTTCAAGCTCTCAGGTGGGCGATTCGATCCCTCGCACTATCCTCAGTTGCTCTTTATCATCTAGGTTTTCTTCCTGGCAGATTTTTTGTTTTCGATTGAGTTGATTGCTTGCTGAATATACCGACGTTGGAGCTTTTAGGGTTTGGTGTAGTGAGGAGTTACTGATTGGTTTATCTTTTGGATGCTTGCTCGATCTCCCTGTCTTGGCGGTGATTATTGTTTAGATTTGCAGGGATAACAGCCGTCGGATTTATGTCCGTCAATCAATCTAGGGTTGAGAGGACCGAGGGGCAGATCAAGAAATCCTCTCGATCGGGCAGCGCCGGCCAGCAAAGGGGATTCGGCGGCGGCGGCGGCGGCGGCGGCTGGAAGGGCGGCGTCCCCGCCCCTCCTATCTCTTCCACATCCTCTGTTGCTCCGTCCGTCTCTCCATCATTGTCGACAAGTCGAAGGTGCTGCAGTCCTTTCTTCATCGTTTTTGAATCCTTCTGAAAACCTAGGGTTTCCGAGAGAGTTCTTTCGATAACATCATTTATCCTTAGATTGATCGCTAGCCTTTTTTTACTGATGATGTCTTTTGTGTTTCTTCTTCTCTTTTAGTTCGGTTCTGTTTTCTGAAGGAGCGTAGTGGGTGTAAGTGACTTCTTTGATTTTGATTTTTGTAGCTTCAAAAAGTCTTTTAATGGACAAAGTCAATCTACGACAAGCCGTGGAAATGCAAGTTCTGAAGCAAGTGGCGCTGCTGCCTCCGCTGCTGGTCACCATGCCCTTGAGAATGGCGCTCAGCCCCAAACTTATTCGCTTGGTAATTTTTCCCTTTTTTTTTTTTTCAAATCGAATCTGTGATCATGTTCATAAATATACAAGCTGTCAAAGATTTAGCAGTCAAGTAAGACCCAATCATCTAGTGTCCTAGGTTTTCTGCATATCGTGGATTTTGAGAATGTCATGTTACTAACACTTCCTAACGTTGATTTTCACAGGATATTCTGATGGGCTTGACCCAAGAGCTGCAAAACCAGGCGATATGCCACTCCCCAGAAGTGCATCCCGATCTATTCCTAAGCCACCGTCTTCTCAATCCGGTGCTGGATTTTCAAATTCCCAATCACCATCTGCACCAGCTAAAGGTTCAACATTGTTTTGTCTGGATTGGTTCACTAAGCTGTTGCCTATAGAGTGCTCGTTGATGTATTACCAAAATAAATCTGTAAGAAGAGATAGATTTTCAATGGTATTTGTATTTTTGTGTTCTCAGGTGATGCATCCAAGATTACTCTTCAGTTTGGCTCAATAAATCCTGGAATAATGAATGGATTACAGGTAAATAATAAATGCCTTGCTAGTTCAACGATTATCTTTATATTTTTTATTCCTTCCTTCTGTGTTACCTGCATTCATATTGATTATTATAGATTCCTGTTCCTGCTCGGACCAGCTCAGCTCCACCAAATCTTGATGAACAAATTCGCAATCAGGTCTGTTTGTTTTTTTTGCATAACTATGATTATTTCTGTACTTAGTCGCATGCTCTAATTTATAGTTACAGGTAACTTTACAGTGCATTTTGCTTCTCATTCTTTCATGTAAAATTACTATTCTATCATTAGTAAGCTAAAAAATTTACTCTAGATACCAATACCCATTCAACATGATTCTTCATGCCGCTCCTTCCCTCTTTTTTTTTGCGATGTGACATAGGAGATGGACGTCATCTTACGAATGAAGCTGTTAAAGCTTCTACTTCACTGTGAGTTTGCCAACACACAAATTGAAGTGTATAATTATTCAGGGGAAAGACACCAAATTCCATGTTTTCTCCAATTACTCTCACTTCCATTAGTTATTCTTTATTTAACAGAAAATTAAACCAAAAAAAAAAAAGAAAAGAAAAATGAAACTGTATGACCTCTCCGCAAGCTTCATGGTTGTAGAGAAGACTGAAGAGATCAGCCAAAATATCTCTTCATTAATTATGTAGTTGGCAGCTTGATGATGATATAAGGTCAAGCTTTTGTGTGATTTTTTGCTGGAGGACTTAGAATCCAATGATCACTCTCAATTTTCGTGCTTAAAGTTACTCCAACAAATGTTAAGAGTAAATAGTCAATGTGTACAATAATATGGAAATTTAATCTCACATGTTATATGTTATATCAAAAATGACCTTAGTTCTGTCTGTTGGAACATGCTAATTCTAGATTTAAGACTTTCTTTGCTCAATCCCCTTAGGGGGAGGCTGCAAATTTAATGTGGTTTCATGACCTCCCATCCCCTACACCTCTTCGTCCTTTTTCTTAGCTAACAATACCCTCCTCTCTTCTCGTCTTCCATGCTCTCTTTGTGCTTGAGTTGAATCATTAATATCTGCTCAACTTTAGGTTCTTGTCTATCTGCTGCCATTTGCGCTGTCCAAATCTGTAATGAAATAGTCATCTTTTATAAGATTGATTGGGCTAAATGTCTATTTTTTTAATGTAACGAGCTTTTATCAACAATACTTCAGCATTAATGAATATAAATCATCTATATTGAATTATGTATTCTGCTGATATTCTTATTTATTAATTTTGCAGGCTAGGACTGAATCATTCAGAGCTACTCCTAAGATGTCTGCACCTTCTATTCCTAAACAACAGCAACAACAAACCAAAAAGGATGTTGTTGGTGTGCATCAATCTAGTAGTGGGGAATCCCATTCTGTACATGTAAAAAGGGATCTCACTGCTCCTGTTCCATCTGCCCCAGTTGTACCAGCTCCAAAATCATCTGCTCTTCCTATTACTGGAAGTTCTTTTCCCATAGCTATGCCATTTCAACCTCAGCAACTGCAGGTTCCTGCTCAATTTGGTGGCCCCAATGTACAGTTACAATCACCTGGTCTAGCAGCTAATACAATGCAAATGCCAATAGCTTTACCTGTAGGGAATAACCCTCAAGTTGCACAGCAGATTTATGTCCCTAGTATTCAATCTCATTTTATGCAACAGCAAGCAATGATGCATCCAGGACAAGGTCTAGGGTTTGTTCCTCCAATTGGCCATCCATTGCCACAACAGCTAGGGGGTCTGGGAATTGGGATTAGTCAGTTTTCACAACAACATTCTGGAAAATATGGCACTGCACGTAAGACCACAGTCAAAATTACTCATCCAGATACTCATGAAGAGTTGAAGCTTGATAAAAACATTGATACATACAAAGATAGTTTATCTGCTGCCCAGAAGACACTTCCTAATGTAATTCCCCAGTCTCAACCTGTTCCGACATATGCTGCTTCTCATCAGATGAACTTCTTTACCGCCATGCAGCAAACTTCTTACAGTCGTCCTCAGCTTATGTATCCTACCAATGTCCCTCTCGCGAGTGGGCAGATGCCTACAAATTCACAAGCTCCAAGACTTAGTTATCCTGTTAATCAAAGTGGGCAAAAGTTGACCTACTTGAACTCATCCATGTTAAACGCAGTTCCTAGTGGAAAACCTGTATCGTCTGCACCTTTGCGTGGCTTCTCTGAAGGGGTTAACTTGGATACCTTACCAGTTTCTGCCCCTATATCAAATGCAGTCCAAGTAACAATAAAGCCTTCTGTTGGTTCGCAAAGTGTGAATGCTGGGGTATCCTTGTTCACACCTTCAGTGGTAATTAGCATGCCTTCTACTAAGACAGAACCATCTAAATCAGTGAAGGCTACTGAAGAGAATACTAGTTCTAAGGAAAAGCAGACAGTAATCAAGCCAGATGAACCTGCTCAACAACTTAAATCAGCCTCTGGGCAGTTGAACACTTTTAAATTACTGGTCAATGAAACAACTAGTTCTAATGCTGTTCCAGTAGTTTCAACACAGACCGTACAATGTGAACATTCACCAGTTTCTGAAACTACTGTGGATTCCGGATCAGATTTGATTGGAAATGATGGCAGGAAAAATGAACCTGTTCGAAGATCTGATTCTTTTAAAAATAATCGGTGGAAATCGAGTAAGAATGATCTTAGAACCCAACAAAGGCATCAGGTCTGTATCTTAGTTTCCTTCCTTTCTCAATAGTTTGCTTATTTCATCTGCAATTTTGTTTGTATTATTGCAGTTGGATGCATTTTCTACTGAAGGAGCAAATTCTCCTACATCTGAAAACACAACTCTTCTAAATGTGGAAGCAATTGAACGGGTTGAAGCTAAGGTTATGCTTGCTGAGTCTAGTTCTTTCAAAGAAGTGCTGAAGAAGGATACATCACAAGATGCTTCACTAGGTTATGCTGATTCATCCAAAGAGATTCCATCTGAGTCTCCTTTGTGCCAAATAATTGATGGAACTGATACCAAAAGTATGAATTCTACCTCTAGGGTGGCTAACCCAGTTTCAGAGGTTAGAAAGGACTGCATATTAGAAGTAGCAGTGTCTGAGAAATTTAAAGTGTCAGATGATTCATCAAAAGATCCTAATGATTTTGAAGTACTTCCTTCATCCACACATTCAAAATCTTCTGAACATGTGAATCCAGTTGCATCATCAGAACAAGATAGCCATGTAGGAAATTTTGGAAAAGTGAGATCTGGTCACTGTGATAAAGTGATTGACAAACTTCTAATTGACTCCACTAGTGATGTTGGTAGTGAGATGCAGGAAGATCGGATACTAAATTTACAAAATAGGCCCACTAATGCGTATCTGGACGCGGCCAACTCTGAGACTATAATTAATTCATCGTCAACTGAACATGAAATGAAATCCGACAAAGATATTGATTTAATTGATTATGGTGTGGCCTGCATGGAGACAGTCAATGTATCTGATCAACCTCTTTCTGTAGAGCATAAGCCTGAGCTTAAACATTTGGATTTAAATAGTGAATGCAAGCCAGAGTCAAAACCTTTGGATTCATGTAGCGATGCATTCGTTTCTGTGACAGGCTTGGGACAAATAGAGAAACCTTTGTCAGAAACTCCAAAGCCTAAGATTAGTACTGGGAAAAAGAAAAAAAGGGAAATGCTATCTAAAGCAGATGCTGCTGACACATCTGATCTTTACACTGCATACAAGGGCCCAGAGGAAGAACATACTGCCAAAAAGTCAGAAACTATAAATAATTCAACAGTTGTAAAAACTATCACGCAGACTGGCAATCTTAGTAAGGATGCTGCTTCAAACGAGGAAGATATGCACAACAGAGCTGAGTTGGATGACTGGGAAAATGCTGCTGATATTTCAACTCCAAAACTAAAAGTAACAGATGATCAGCTGCCTATTAACGATGCAAGGAAGCAACACAAAAAGGGTGACGGCTATGAAGCCACTAGCCGAAACAAATACTCCAGGGATTTTCTGTTGACCCTCTCGCAATATTTTACTCATCTTCCTATAAATTTTCAGACAGGTTCAGATATAACAGATGCATTGTTAGTCAATCCATCAGGCCATTCACCTTCTCCAAGTACAGGAAGGGTCAATGATCGGCCATCAGGTGCTTCTCGAACAGACCGACGGACAGTTGCTTCTATGGATGATGAAAAGTGGTTGAAACCACAATTGTCATTTGGTCGTGACAATAGGACAGATTATGGACATGGAAATGCAACTGTCAGTCTTCGTCCTGGGCAAGCTGGCAGTCATGTGATTTTGAGGACTCTTCCTCGGCAGACATCAAATCAAGGAATACTTTCGGGTCCAATGCCATCTCCGGTATCTCAGGTAGGCTTGCCACGTGGTAATCTAGATGCAGATCGGTGGCAACGTGCAAGAGGTTTAATGCCCTCTCCTCATACACCTTTACAAGTGATGCACAAAGCTGAGAAGAAGTATGAAGTGGGCAAAGTTTCTGATGATGAAGCTGCGAAACAAAGACAACTAAAAGCTATTCTAAACAAATTGACACCTCAAAATTTTGATAAACTTTTTGATCAGGTCAGAGAGGTTAACATAGACAGTGCAATGACCCTTACTGGTGTCATATCACAAATTTTTGACAAGGCTTTGATGGAACCTACCTTTTGTGAAATGTAT
>JBAMIE010000022.1:5986987-5998610 GCA_037177295.1 Kaempferia parviflora | reverse complement strand
GTGTTGCCACCAATGAGGTCTGGGGGTCAAATATCGACAAAGTCGGGTGCCTACCCTCCCTTATGCACTAATCACTGTCTGGGCTAGTAACCCCCATAAATTACTTCCTTTGTGTTGGTCCTGGGATAGGTTAGCGGAGGCGCTGAAGGCGAACGATTCACCTTTTGCTATCAATGTTAATATTATGGATGCTGAAGTTGGAGCCCTCTTCCCTGAACAACATTGGAGCTTTAAGGACTGTTGAGTCATATATATTTATCTTCACATTTCATTATGTTGTTTTCATTTAATTGCATGCTAAATTTGTTTCTGGTGGTGATCTTACTTACAGGCTTACAATTCACAGACAAAAACTCAATAATCAATATATAGTAGAAGACATAAGAGGGCAAGCTTATACTACTGTTGCCTCTCGTGGATTAGTTTTTGCTGGTATTCAGGTATTTTCAATCATATTTTACTATATATTTTAAATTATTTGATGTAATTTTTCGTGTAATGAATCTCCTTTTGGATTTGCTGTTACAGGATGGATCCATTTTAGCTTGGCAATTCAATTCAGAAGAATTAATTTCATAACAACCGATAACATCTCTTGATGGTCATCTGCTTGTGCAAGCTCTATTCTGCTTCCATGGATCACACAATTAAGCTGATTGATTGCTTTCCAATGTTTTGCTACTAGCAAACCTTCAATTGCTACAATTGAGTAGTTTAATGACATACAAATTTTTGGTTACCTAGATGTTTCACATTCAAGATAATTTATATCACTTTAAACATTGCAATTCAAAAAGTTCTTGTTGATCTATCAAACCAGCAGGTTAAGTTATTTGATCTCATGACCATCAAAATGGGATAAATTTCTGTTTGCCTTTTCTGAGTCATTTTGATACGCTCTCTAACTGTTTTATGAAATTCCTCATTGGCTCAGGAGGCTCTGTAGAGGACAAAAGTTTATGATTTTTAGTAATGTATGCATGGAACAAGAAGTTTAATACTACTGAGGAATCACTTATCATCATGCAATGATGATTAATTAATCTGTCAAAACTCAAATTTCATTGACGTGTACAACTAATTGAAGTATTCAATCTTTTATAGCTTTAGAACATTAATGATTATGCTTAAGCCTAGTAATACAAATTATCTCATTAAAATAGTTGCTTTTGTAAGCTGAAATATTTTCCTTCAACTTGTTGACTGATCATATTGGAGAAAGATCAAGAGAGCTCCAAAGTAGCAATTCGCTTTCACTGCTCGAATTCAAAGTTGAAGAAGGAAATGGCCGTGACACTGGTGATGTTGATGATGAGGAAGAGAAAGAGAAAGTGGCATTGCTGTAAGTTGATGAATAACCTGAGTAAGAGAAATTTTGAATCTCTACTTCAACCCCTTCTCTTTCTGCCAACTTTGTGCCAGTCCCTTTTTGTTCCCTGCATGCGTTTCTAAGACCAGACAGATGATCTTCCATTTTTCCTCCTTTTCTTTCTCCTAGCTGGAGCTTCAAGTACTCAGATATACCATTTAGAGCATACAGGGATGCTGAGGCCTTCCTCTCATACTTCATCCTCTTCATTGTTGCTCTGATCATTGATGGTTCATCACTGCAGCTCTCTTGTTCTAGTGGCTCCTCAATCTCCCCCATGATCTCAAATGGCGAATAGAAGTATGACGGCTCCTGAATCTCATCCATGAAACCAAAGTCCATGGCACCCACATCAAGGCTCCCCTCTTCTCCGGAACTGCTAAATTCTGCAGATCCACTTAATTCATAATCAGGAGCAAAATCTATCTGATTGCCTTCTTTGCAGGTGGAGCTATCTTGAGTACTGTCATACATATAATCACTACTATCTTCTCCTACATGCAAAAGAGGAATTATGGAATTTGAAGCATCATTCACAAAGTCAGAAAAGTAGTTTTCCTCTCCCTCTGGATCTTCATGTTGTGTTTGATGCTCTTGTTCTCCTGGTTGTTGCTGCTGCTGCAAGGTTAGTTGCTGTTGGGTTTCAGCCAACAAAGCGTGATTTTTGGCCTTGAGCCTCATCAGGAGGAGACTAGTGATCTTCGGTGGCAGCACCGATGGCCGTGATGGCTGCAGAGAGGAGCAAGGCCAGAAATTGGTGCGAGTATTGGCGCCGCGAAGAATGCAAGCAGCCTCATCATAGGCCCTTGCAGCTTCTTCAGCTGTGTCAAATGTGCCCAACCACATCCTTATCTTCTGTATGGTGTCTTTGATCTCTGCCACCCATCTACCAGATGGTCTTTGTCGAACACCAACAAAGCCCTTGTGTGCACGTCGAGCACACCCAGTTGCATCCGTAGCCATAGTGATAGAAAGCCCTTTGCCTTCTACTGCATCAGTGCATTTCCTCTTCCTCGCCATCTCCTTAGTTAAGCTTTGCAAAAAATGCTGTCCCTACTAAATATTCTACAATTGTTCTTTGCACTTGGAGAAAGATGAGAGGAGGTCCAAGATATATAATGGTTGCAGGGAGATGCTGATAAACGAGATGACATTGTTGCTTGATGCCATTTGGACTTTGTGTTGTCAAATTGTTGCAAAAGTTTAATTCTCCCTTGAATTGGTCTCTGCGAGCTGTTCACAATGCACTAATACTTGTTTGCATATGAAGTTCTTTAAACAATAATATATTTCCAGGCTTGAATCAGTCATCTGCTGATCAATTTACCAATTTTTAAATTTGCAGGGATGGAGACTTGGTCTTTGGCTTGTCATCTCCCTGGGGTTACTGCTTATGTGGAATCTTTGGACCTGGTTTGCGCTTTACACCAATAGCTGAAACTTTGGGGGAAGGACAAGGCAAAGAAGACTGATTCCTTCCAGCTTTGATGAAAAGGTTCAAAACAGTTAGAATACTTATAGTATTTTTAAATGTTCTGACTAGTTTGCTTTCTCACGATAGGAGATTTTTGCTATGTAATTTTTAAAATATGCTTCAAATTCAAATTGTGTTTATCCCACTGAACCTCCTCCATTCTATCATTGGTTATCTAGGCCTAATGCAACTCTTCATTTGAACTAAGCTGCTATGGTGATACAACTTGATGATTGCACTATTTGTGAAAAAATGCTGCGTTTGCTCGAATTTTTATATGGAATGAAAGGGATAGAATTAAGAATTTGTTGTTTGATATGATATATCTTATGTTTATTGGCAGACATATGAATTGGGAAACGACAGCCACTTCGAAAATGCAGCCATTGATTATATCAGGAAGATGTGACAAATGGAGCCCTGTTTTCTTGTCAACGAAAAATGGTAAGAAACTACGATCTATTCCAAGCCATGTCGCTATTAGTTATAATAGCATTCTCATTGTAATGAAACGCTACTTCAATTGGGTCCGAGGCCGCTCGGTCATTATGATTTACTCTCTTTATTTTGCTATAGGGTTAATAGTGCAAAGAAATCCTGACAAGGCAATTAGATATATTGGAGCAAGTGTAGATAAGAATGTAGTTTTTGCTGTTCTCTCTGACAAACATCATATAGACGAGGGAAATTAATCACAAAGAACAAATAAAGTGACAAATAAAAAATATATATGGAGCTTAAAGAATCTTATCAGAAAACTTGTCCACAACAGCAAAGATTATTAGTAATGTGAACACTATAGGTAAAGAGTAAAGACTTCAAGTTCGCATCAGAATTTAAATATACAGCAGGTTCAGCTTTTCTTTGATCCAAGCATCATCATAGAGAAATTTTATATTTTTCTTCAAAGTAGTGGAATACTATAATGGTTTGATAAACATGATAACATACACACAAAAGGCATCTCCCAAATGCAGACAAAATATAACTTTTCATACTCTTTCTTTCCTTGATTCTACCATGGATTTGTATAATGGTTAGGTGAGAAGTCACAAGAGAGGAAGAATAATTCTGAACAATTATGATTGAAAATGTAAATTTGCATGAATTTGACTCTAAGAAAGCATCTGAAACTAAATGAAAATTAAACGATGGCTTTAGATGCAGACAAACTTTAACTTTTTTTCTTATTTAATTCATGTATGCATCATCATAGAGGAACTAATAGTTTTTTGGAAGAATAATTTTGAATAAACATGGTTGATAATGTCCATCTACTTAAATAAGGCTCGAAAGAAAGTACCTGAAATTTAGATGCAGACAAACTCTCACTTTTCTGCTTTCTTATTTTGGTCCATGCATGCATCATAGTTTTATAAATTTAATCAAGAAATACTAATGATCATAATTTATCTCCAAGTGGCTGAGCAGTTGTTAAACGGTAAGGGTGCATGCTGACACTTGGAGGCTAATACAAGTTTCAAAATTTTGTAGGTTGCTGCATCGTTTGATTTGAACAGCAGTGTTAAAAGAACATAAAACAAGTAACTTGGAGAACTAACACATGTGGTAAGCGAAAAGGTTTTATTTTTTTTTCTAGTTCATGTTTACTAATGCAATTGTTTAAAGCCCTACAGATTGGAACTCACATTTACATTGTTTGAGCAACTCTTACAGATTTGGAAATTGTAGTGATTTGCAAAGTCCAAATGAGGAAAAAGTCATGGACCAATATCCAATCCTGTCACTTGCAGGCAAAGTTATTTTGGCCAAGTCTATGGTGAACGCAATTATGCAAATGCTAACCTTTCAGATGCAAGCAGCCACAGCATCTAAGATGGTTTGTGTAAAGATGGAAAGCTTGCGCAGAGGATTTGTATGGGAAGGCACTGGCAGTACAAGGAAACTGAGACTCATCAAATGGGAACTGCTATTGATAGGTGGTCTTAGGGTGCGCCATTTCCAGGATCACAATACAACGAAAGTACAGTGAGGTTATGGTGCCTTGATGGAGGAATGACTCAACTTTATGAAAAAAAAACTTGGATTTTCTCCTGACCGTATGAATTATAGGAAAGAAATAAGAACTTGAATTGGAAAAATACAAGACATGATTTGGTTTTATCAAAAACATGGCATAATAAAGTAAATACATAAATTGTAAATTATGAATACCCTGAATGCAGCGGAATTGTCATTGTTCTTCGTGTAGTACTCGTCAATCCGGCAATCTTGTGGAAGAAGGAGGAGAAGGTTGATCTTTCGGAGGAGTTAGGTTAATGGCGCCGAAAACTCTCTCATTAATGGGGAACAAGGAGTCTACTCTAGGGACCAGAGCGGATCATCTGGTTCGCAAT
The DNA here is from genome assembly GCA_037177295.1 of Kaempferia parviflora. Taxonomy (NCBI): domain Eukaryota; kingdom Viridiplantae; phylum Streptophyta; class Magnoliopsida; order Zingiberales; family Zingiberaceae; genus Kaempferia; species Kaempferia parviflora. Next base: position 5,993,410 of record JBAMIE010000022.1, on the reverse strand, counting down.
CCATGGTCCCTTCATGGTCCAGATCAGGAGGACCGTTAGATAAGATCAGAGATCCATGTATTGGTCTCTCCTAATCTGATTGAATGACCCTCTTGATTGTGGATCAGGAGAGGACTAGAGATTATGGACTAGAGGATCTGCGCTCCTAGGGACCAACCCATCATAGAATGCACATCCATTATCGGCCCATAAATAATAATGGATACGAGTAATGGGTTTTACACATATGAGGAGCTCATCTAATAATCGGATACCCAAGAACCTTAAGTTAGATCACTTAACGGGTTTCGGTATCGCAAGTCTTAAATCACATGTGAGCCCACCTTAAGGGATATTAAATCCAACACCTTATCCTAGTTTTACTAAGGGAGAAACCCCTTTTCCACCTTGAATTGGTCAAAATAAGCAGAACTTTTTGTAGACGATTATGACTGAAAACTTTAGGAATCATTCTAGTTTATATGACCAAATTAAACAAGATGATTCTACACAGGATTAGGATGATCTAGGATCACGAAGAACTGAAGATCCTAGGTTTTCAATGCCTAATTTCGACTTTATACCTCAGTTTTACGAAACCTAATGCAAAACCTTTGCATATTAACCAAACTCGTTGAAAAACAAATGCTATAAACTTGACAATGACAATAAAACCTGTGGCTCAGACACCACTTGACTGAAAACTCTAGGAATCATTAATCTAGTTTATATGACCAAATTAAACAAGATGAACACAAATGATTGTGATATTGCCGAAGATTCATAGCAAGAAGACATTAAAACCAGTAAATGCAGAAATTCATAAACCAAATTGAATCCAATGATGTTGTCATAGTCTTGATTTCAGTTTCAGATGTCGTTGATGAAGAAGATGTAGCGGACGAGATCTTCCACTGGAGTTACAATAGAGGTTTCTTGAATCTCTCTCTGATGGGATGGAATGAGATGAGATTCCACTTCTCCTTAGGGATGTAATTGATCCGAAATGATCCGAACAGTAAGAGGTTCAAGCTCAACTCGGTTGGTTTTTCCTAAGCTTGATCTCATCTTGAGTTCGATTAAGCTTAAGCTCAAGCTTGGTCTGTAATGAAATTAAATAGTTTGCGGACGATCATCGGTTTGAAAATAACTCGTTTAAAAGTTAATGAGCTTAGTTCGAGCTCGGCTCGTTAATGTGTCATTTTTAGATCGTTAAACAAGATCGAGTTCTAGTTTGTTAGGCACATAATCGATCGGAATATCTTTCATATCATTTTTAGTGATTTTTGAGTTTTTTTTTTTATTTAAGGTTTTTTTTTGGTATTTAAGTATTTTTGGTAATTTTTGTCTTTTGTTTTTTTAGATTTTAAGTTTGTTTAGGTATTTTAGGATTATGAGTCTGTTAAGAATTTTTTTCTTTTTTTTTAGGATTTCTTTCTTTTTTACAAATTAGAATTTTGGGTCTATATAAGCATCTGGTTAACTGATGGTTAGAGTGAAGTTTTTTAGTTTAATAATATTTTCGACAGTGTCGTTTATTTTTCTATTTCTTATTATTTTTCTTTGAATCAAAGAGTGGTAAAAGATTATTTCTGGTATTCATATATGAATCAACGGATTCAATAACCCACGGGATAATCTCTATCCCAACCGGCGTATCAGTTAAGCTCGAGCTCAATTTGATAATATTTTCGAGCTCGAAATCAGGTTCGAGTTCCGCTTGTTAACGTAATCGAAAGAACTTTTTTCAAATGGAGACCTGAATAGCTCACGAATGGCTTGATTCGTTTACACCCCGACTTCTTAATATAGCAGGGATCACACCCCCTATAAATCTTAGACCTGAAACTTGTTAATGGAAAAATTCCTGCAAAATGCGCCGTAGCTGGAAATCGAACCGTAGGTGCCTGGGGAGACAACCAAACGCCCTTACCACTGCACTATAGCCCCGGGGATCTCTATTAAATCCAACATATTAGACCTAATAACAGGTGGTCTATGGTTGACTGATATTTGACACCATTATTTAGCTATTGCTATTCTTTTCTTGATCATAGGTCACATGTATTGAACTAAGGCATTGGTCATGGCCTTAAAGACATGTTAGAGGTTCATAATTCAAAGTAGTTGCTACTCCTCGTGGGAACTAGTAGGCTTTGTAGTGACAGATTTCATCGATAAAAGGGGTTGCTCAGATTCAAACACCTCTTCAATACCTCTGCACTGTTACAACTAGCAGAAAGAAGACTATCGAGAATGGAAGATGGGGTGGATGTGCTGATCTAGAACTTGTAAAGAAATGAGTTTTACATGACAAAATCTGCCTACAAGTCGCTCTTGGTCGAAGCGAGCTCGAGTAGGCTGGAGCAGAGACTATAGAGAAGCTATGAAGAAGAGTTTCGAGCAGCCTGGATCAGAGGCAATCAAAATGTTCATGCGGAAGACCTTAATTAATGACTTGTTTACAAACTTTGAAAGATGCAGGAGAAAGTTTAGCAATATTAAATAGTTGTCGATGGTGCTTGGAGGTGAATTCTTCAGCCAAGCAACCTTAACTGAATGAGTGCCAGTGGAATAGGCTCGATCCAAACTTCTAGCCACCCTTTAATTAAGCTTGAGATCTAGATATTATCCATTGGAGATGAGGTTAGAATAGTCTTGAACATCATGCAAATTAAAATGACCTTGTAGACAAACTAGTCACAAACCCAAAGTGAGTATGATTTTTGCTTATTCTCAAGGTGCTTGTTTTGGTTTCCTCAACTAGCCTGATGGGTGCAGGTTGAATCATAAAGGCCGCGAATGGTGAGATGATGTGTGTTTTCTTAGAGGCACTTGAGCCTAATGTAGCTTTTGGCATGGAATGGTAGTGCCTAAGTCTCATCCTAGAGGTCGCTTGGATTGAAGGGATCAGACGATCACTTCGAGTCTTGTCTCGCGCGTGCACGACTAGATAATGCAATGTGAATATATCTCTTAGGAGGAGATGTAGACACTATCTAGCTTGCTAGAGAGGTGTCGATATTGAGATGCCAAAGACTTGTAAATGGCACCTTGTCATGTCCCTGAGGTTACTGCTTCTGTGGAATCTTTGGACCTGGTTTGCACTATACTGAAAATTTGGGGGAATGACAAGGCAAGAAGACTGTGATTCCTTCAAGCTTTGATGAAAAGGTTCAAAATAGTGGAATAGTTGTAGTATTTTTAAATGTTCTGACTAGTTTGCTTGCGCACAATAGAAGATTTTTGCTATGTAATTTTTTAAATATTCTTCAAATTCAAACTGTGTTTGAGGTTGGCATCTGAAACTCCATTGAGCTTTAGGAGATTCATATTCATACATGTTCACAAATTTTATCATTAGTTATCTAGGCCTAATGCAATGGTGATATAACTTGATGATTGCACTCTTTGTGAAAAAAATGCTGCGTCTGCACAATTTTTATATGGAAAGAAAGTGATAGAATTTGTTGCTTGCTACGCCATGATTTATTTTATGTTTATTAGCAGGTAAATAAATGAATTGGGAAACGACAGCCCCTTCGAAAACGCAGCCATTGATTATATCAGGAAGATGTAACAAATGGAGCCCTTTTTTCTTGTCAACGAAGAACCGTATGAAACTACGATCTATTCCAAGCCATATCGCTATCAGTTTAATATCATGGATTACTGTAATGGTTTGATAAACATGAGAACATAAACAGAAAAAGCATCTCCAAAATGCAGACAAAATGGAACTTTTCATACTCTTTCTTTAAGTTCCTTGATTCTGCCATGGAGTTGTATAATGGTTAGGTGAGAAGTCATAAGGGAGGAATCAAGATTCTGAACAAGTGTGATTCAAAATGTAAATTTGCATAAATATGACTCGAATGAAAGCATCGGAAACTAAATGAAAATTAAACAATGGCTTTAGATGCAGACAAACTCTCACTTTTCTGCTTTCTGATGCATGCATCATAGTTTTATAAATTTAATCAAGAAACACTAATGATCATAATTTATCTCCAAGTGACTGAGCAGTTGTTAAACGGTAAGCGTGCATGCTGACACTTGGAGGCTAATCGAAGTTTCATAATTTTGTAGGTTGCTGCATCGTTTGATTTGAACAGCAGTGTTAAAGAACATAAAAACAAGCAACTTAGAGAACTAACATGTGGTAAGTGAAAAGGTTGCATTTTTTTCTAGTTCCATGTTTAATAATGCAATTGTTTAAAGCCCTATAGATTTGAGCTCACATTTACATTGTTTGAGCAACTCTTACAGATTTGGAAATTGTAGTGATTTGAAAAGTCCAAATGAGGAAAAAATCATGGCAAGCAATGTTATTTTGGCCAAGTTTATGGTGAATGCAAATACTAACCTTTCAGATGCAAGCAATCAGTGCACCAAAGATGGTTTGAGGATTTGTATGGGAAAGCACTGGCAGTACAAGGAAACTGAGACTCATCAAATGGGAGCAAGCTCAAACTGCTATTGATAGGTGGTCTTAGTGTGTGCCATTTCCAGGATCACAATACAACGAAATTACAGTGAGGTTTTGGCCTGATATATGGTGCCTTATGGAGGAATGGCTCAAGTTTATTCTAGTTTTGCTGAGGGAGCAACCCTTTTTTCACCTTGAATTGGTCAAAATAAGCAGAATTTTTGACTTTTCATATTCTAGTTTATATGACTAACTTAAACAAGATGATTCTACAAACAGGATTAGGATGATTTAGGATCGTGAAGAACTGAAGATCCTAGTTTTTCAATGCCTAATTTTGACTATTATACCTCAGTTTTGTGAAACCTAATGCAAAACCTTTGCATATTAACCACACTCATTTAAAAACAAACGCTATGAACTCGACGACGATGATAAAACCTGTGGCTCTGACACCACTTGACGGGAAACTTTAGGAATCATTCTAGTTTATATGACCAAATTAAACAAGATGATTCTACACGGAAGGATTGTAATATTGTCAAAGATTTGTAGCAATAAGACATTAAAACTAGTAAATGTGGAAATTCATAAACAGAATCTGAATGCAATGATATTGCTATAGTCTTTTGTCATAGATGATGAAGATGCAGCGGACGAGATCTTCCACTAGAGTTACGAAAGGGGTTTCTTGAGTCTCTCTCGGATGGGATGAGATGAGATCCCACTTATCCTCAGGGGTGTAATTGAGGTTCGAGCTCAGCTTGGTTGGTTTTTTCCTAATTAAGCTCGAGCTCGGCTTGAGTTCAGCTCAAGCTCGGTTTGTAATGAAATTAAATAGTTCGAGAAAATAACTTGTTTAAAAGTTAAACGAGCATAGTTCGAGCTTAGCTCGTTAACATATAATTTTTAGATTGTTAAACAAGCTCCGGTTAACCCACCGTTAGAGTACGGCCTGCCATCCTAGGGGCCCAATATTCCTTCTTGTCATTTTATGTAACCGCTGACAGGGGACGACTAGAATATTCTCTACGCCAGTACCCATATGACGGAACCTTCCACTACTACTATAACACAGAGTTTGTTGGGGCAATTATGGAAAGGTGTAAGTATGACAGCCTTGGTCGTTGATATTTTAGTAATGAGTCAATATTCGTGCAGAGAGAAAAAATAGTACGCAAGTTGACATTACGCTTTCATCATCCACAATTCGTAGCTCTCCATTTCCTTTCACCATTCGACTAACTTGAGCATCGGAGTGCCTACGCTAGGACCCCTCCCTGGTTTGGTTATGACGTTTTTCTTTCCCTGTTCTTCCTCATGATACACAGATTCGATTCCGTCAATGGATTTCATCACTCAAAGTCTCACAGTCAACCCCAATGTCACATGCCCAATGCTCCATCTTCTAGGTTTCAGACAGGATCAGAGACTCATTAAGGTCCTGTTGATTCAACAAGTAGAACTAGTAAGCTTTTGTAGTGATAGATTTCATCGATGAAAGGAGTTGTTGAGATTGCCCAGATTCAAACACCTCTTCAATACCTCTGCAGTGTTACAACTAGCAGAAAGAAGACCATCGAGAATGGAAGATGGGGGTGGATGTGTTGATCTAGAATTTGTCAAGAAATGAGTTTTACATGACAAAATCAAAGCAAGCTCGAATAGGCTGGAGCAGAGACTAGAGAAGTTATGACTTATGAAGAAGAGTTTCTTCGAGCAGCCCTGGATCAGAGGCAATCAAAATTTGCATGCGGAAGACCTTAATTAACGACTCGTTTACAAATTTTGAAAGATGAAGGAGAAAGTTTAGATATATTAAATACTTGTCGATGGTGCTTGGAGGTGAATTCTTCCAAGCAACCTTAACTGAATGAGTGCAGTGGAATAGGCTCGATCCAAACTTCTAGCCCTTTAATTAAGCCTGAAATCTAGATTTTATCCATTGGAGATGAGGTTAGAATAGTCTTGAACATCATGCAAATTAAAATGACCTTGTAGACAAACTAGTCACA
>JBAMIE010000022.1:5945728-5956746 GCA_037177295.1 Kaempferia parviflora | reverse complement strand
TTGTTTTTTTTGAGAAGAGGAGAAAGGGGGAGGATCTATAGTGTTGAAGAGTATACCAAGAAGTTAATCATTAATTGATTTAATTAATTAAATCAATTCAAAATTCATTTGATTAATTACTTAATTAATCGATTAATTAAGTACTTAATTGATAATTAATTTTTTCTGCCGCCGCCGCCCGCATCAACTGATTAATTAATATTTAATTAATCAGCTAAATAATCTCAATTACTGCATTATCAATTAATCTTAAAATTAATTAATCACTCAATTAATTCTCAATGATTAATTGACTTTGCGGCAGAATTAATTCTGGCCAATTAACTGATTTCTCATCACGTTCCACGTGAATTAATTAATATTCGCGTATATTCAAGTTAGTGCTTGTGTATTCGTGTCCATAAACCTAACTCACACCAACCCTCATCTTTAATATCAGCTTATCATTCATTTGAAAAATTGATTTATGATAATTTACTCACGAGATAGCCGTCTATATCTATATTCAATTTATTAGTTACGGAAGTAATTTTCCCACCTATTTTTCTTATTTCAACAACTGTTTCATTTAGTTTATTTATCTATCATTTCAGCAGCAATCATTATATTTGTTCATTTAGTTTATTCTTTGTTTACATTTGGTGCATATCTTAATTGCTTAATTTACTTCACTGTGAACATGATAAGGAGTGCATTTGGCGGCATTACTCCACTGTGAAACTGATAAGGATTGACATGCAGAAATTTTTCAGGATTTTTTATTTGGAGAATAATATCTATATGTGCAAATTATAAAAAAAAAAAGGTTAAGATTTAAATTTCTTCAACAATAAGATTTAAATTTTAAAATATATGTTTAAAATACTTTATAAAAAATCTCTTCTTGTGGCACAGGTGAGAATTTGACTAGTCCATTTAGAGGTCACGTCACATGTATATCCCGCGTAATACTTGTCATATATAGTTAACCAAATTAACCCGCACCCAGTACACTCATATTCTCATGCCTTCTTGACTAAAAGCCAAGTATTTTTTTTTTTAAATAAAAAATATTTTTTAAATAAAAAATAAAAATAAAAATCTCAGCGAAAAACCAACATATAGCTAGTCTGTAATATATAATACATACTTGAATCTAGATTTCAGACAAATAAATCTGGAACCTAACTAGGAACAGAGCTAGGGGATTCCTTTGGGGATAGCCGCTCCTCCTCAATTTTGAGATACAAGAGCTGTAAGAGTATAAAAATGGAGAGCGAATGGAGGCCAACAACATGGAGACCCCCCTCAACATAAACACATATCCTCCATATGAAATTTCTGACTCCATCCCTAAACCTAACTAAAATCCTAAGAACATTCACATCAGATTCTCTATCCAAAATTTAAAATTTAGGGTGGAAGAACTACTTTATTAAATTTGGATATCCATTTTTCACTATACAATACATCAATTTCCATACAATTTATCATATCTTTATTTTTTTATTATTTTTTCGCTCTTCTATATTTTTTATTATTGTCTATGAAATGGTAAGTGTGGAAGTGGAAAGTGAGAATTAGTTGAAATAATATTTAGAGAATTGATTTTATTTTTTAAATTTAAAGAAATATTGTTTATGAAATCTAAATATAGGGAATGGGTAGTGTAGTTGACCTAAAAATTTTTTTTAGGTAAAATATAAAATTTAATGTAAAATTTGTTTTTAGAAAATTTAATGTGGATGTTATTTTATTAGATTGTATGATCATAGTCTTGGTTTCCCCAATTTAAATGGATTAAAAAAAGGGATAGTGGCCTCTTTCTTTCATTCATTTTTTATTCGGCTAAATCCATCTGCATAACAAGGGAACATATATATTAAAAGTACGAGGGACCCATGCATTTTGTCGTCCTTCCGTTATGAGCTTTGGTAAACATTATCTTAAAGTGTGTTAGGGATTCTTGAATGGAACTTGAATATTTAATATATTTCTTTGCTCATTTGACAGTGCACTCGAGCTGATCAGGTTTGTAGAGATTACATTTTTTTTAATAAAAAAAAAAAAATTCCAAAAAATAGAAAATTTGGAGAAATATTTTTAAAAATAAAATAGATTATTCAAATTTTTTATATTTTCTCATACAGATCATGCTCAGTCGATCTGTGAGCCCATCGACTCTCACCTAATTTGACCTGCAGATTATGCTTGATCTAGTATGGTTTTTTATTTGTAGTAATTTTGACGCTAATTATCTTGATTTAATATTCCATTGATGTAATCCATATTTTCTTTTTCATGCTACTCAAAGGTTTTTATGGGCAATTATCCTAAAAAAACTCATTATTACATTGCTAAGGCTCCTATTTCATTAATGGCCTATCTCTTCTTTTCTAAAATACCTTTAACCTTATAAAAATAAATTTGAAAAGTTTTTATAAAAATGAAATTTAAAATATATATAAAAAGCTAATACATCTTCTAGTCATTTAGAAATCCTATTGACTAAGTTTTAATCAAAACTTAATTAAGAATTATATAATATAATTTTCAATAATATATTCAGTTGTACGAAACCGGCTACTCAAAGTGTCCGTAAGTGGTTTGTTCAGTAGGGCATTGGCTTGACATCGAGTAAGGATGTAGGCTGCTTATTCCTAATATGGGGCATTCTCTTTGTTATTCTTGTATGGACTATCTTAGTGTAATACGCCCTACTAAGTGATGATATGTATTTGAACAATTTATTTTATTAGGACAGGGTTTTAATTTTGCATTCTTGATGTGATTGAATCGAGAGAAAGTTATTATTAACTTTGGAATTAGATTTGATTTTCATAAAACATGATTATCATCATTTAAATTGAGAATAGAATTTGCAATCATGGTACTAGAGCCAACTATATATTTTGGATAGCACTGGGTGATAAACAAATCATCCGGATGAACATTTGTGTAAGAAGATAACTAAGGTTTTTTTTTTCTCATCATATTTCAGTAGTTTTTCCTTAGTATGTTAGTACATAAGTGGTGAATTAAAAGAGTAACATTGGTATCCTTGATAGCACAATCCTCATTCATGCACATCGTTTTTTTAGAAATTTGTAGCAATCATTAGCAGAAATTTGATGAGAAACACATTTTTGCAGAATGGAAATGATTCTTGAGCGTTACGAGCATTACACGTTTGCAGAAAAGGCTCTCAAACCACCAGACCTTGAATCTCCGGTTAGTAGACTAGGTGCAGCTATGTACATGTATTCCTCACTACCTTTCGCCTTTTTATTCTCATTTTCCTACATTTTAGGATTTGGAATGTAAGTTAGATTACGTAATTACCTATTTACCTGGCTCATTGTATTCGCAATGGACATTTTCAGGATTTCACATATATATTCGTAGCTCCTTTTAGACTATTTAGGCTTCAAACTAACAAAACAATACAAACATTCAATTAAGATTTCACTAATCAGTCAAGTACTACGTTCTTGAATGTGAATGCTTCGTAGCCTTGTCTCTTCTGTCAGCATTTATTTTATGCCCATAAACTAGTGTGTTTTAATGGAACTATTGTACATTTTCCATATTGCAAATGAGAAGTTTCAACCTTCAACCAACAAGCATTCTTTGTTCAATTAAAAATATGTTATAGACATTGTGCAGGGAAATTGGTGTCAAGAATATGGCAGACTTAAGGCTAAGATTGAAATTTTAACTAAATGTCAAAGGTAATCTAATTGAACTCTTAAAGAAGAATTGCTTACTAGTTGACATACTTATTGAATAAGCATAACTTCACAGGCAGCTAATGGGAGAACAACTAGAATCCTTGAATCTGAAAGAAGTCGAACAATTAGAGCATCAGCTCGAAATTTCTCTGAAACATATCAGATCAAGAAAGGTAATGTTCTTACTATATACCAATAACTAACAGTCTTTCCAATCTATGCCAGACACTTTATAAGCTGATGCTATTTGCAGAACCAAGTAATGTCTGAGTCCATTGCGGAGCTTCAGCGGAAGGTAATATATTTTAAGAGATAGATTATGCTAATCTGATATTAAATTTCCTAAATGCTTTACACCCTTTTAATGTTCTAAACCATTATGATCTGTGGGCACTATGAATGAGGAGTACTTAGAATTATTCTTGTGAAAGGTCATGATAGTTAATCATTAAGCCATGGGTACAGGTATGGGAAGTATTATGCTTTGGGGGTTATCTTCATGATATAAATGCCCACTTATTTTGATTCTAAATTAAAAGCATGCTCACGGGCGTTCCACTTGCAACAAATTGCATATTTTGATTCATGTCTTCATTCATTTATTTATTTATTTGCCGTTTAATGTGTAGGAGAGAGCACTTCGTGAGCAGTACAAACAATTAGAGAAGGAGGTAACACACTGTTGACGATTACCCAAAGTAAACAGCTTGTGATGTTTACTGAAACATTCTTGTGATGTAAACCAGCTGAAGGAGAAGCAGAAGGTTGTAACCCAACAAGCCCAACCAAGCTCCGCGTCATCAGCCCCCACGATAGTGGAGCTTCAACCGATCCTAAACATTGGGTACGCAAAACACAAGCTTACGCTTTCCTCTTTTTTTTTTTATTACAAAGATGTGATGATGTTTTAGGAGTAAACATTTACTGATCCAGGTGTTACCAAGGAACGGAAGGTGACCATGGCCCCGGCGATGACGCTGCGGAAACTCAGGTTAGGATCAGTGGTGGCTTGTTGCCTCCGTGGATGCTCAGCCATTTGAACGGCTAATGGTGAATTGGAACCTCTCTGTTTTCACTGACTATCTCTGCAAATACGGTAGTATATATCTATTTGATGGCTAAGCCACCACGGCACCACCATGTCAGCTCGCGTGTGTGCGTTTGTACAAGTAAATTTGATATAATTTATGCATGATGTACCTGTACTCAGTCAGATGCGCTCCCTAAGTCATTATTTAGCCTCGACTGCGTCTGTGGATGTGTTGAAGAATAATGCTTCCAGCATTCTATATTTTTGTGTAGTTAGTGGACTGGTGGAGCATGCCAGGAACTTTAGGCGTCAGTTAAATTAGGCAACAGACTACTGCCCAGAAGATTCGACCACGCTTATGCAGACAGTATTCCACCGTGACTTAAAAGAGGGGATCAGGTGGTCCATCCGAGGGTGCACAAGCTTTCGGTGTAAAGCAAGGCCGAATCTTCTGGCATAGTTGAAATTGTGCTCACTAGCTTTCGGTGTAAAGCAAATTCGATGATGTGCTATATAGTTATTTATATCATATTTTTATAATTTTATAGACATTCTCCCTGAAAATCTATTGCGTAAGCCCTGCGAATTGAACAAACATAAATACTGTTTTAAAATTCCTAATTTATATGATTTAAATATCACATGAATATAAAATAATGGGTATGAATATAAAATACATGAATTAATGAATACACATAACTATAAAACGAAATTATGAGGAATGACTACATTCCTAGGATCAGATGTAATTTTGACTGCCTAAAAAGTTTTAGATATCACCAATTGGGGTATAAAGTAATTGCCCAAAATAGATCATCAAATCAAACGGGCCAGGCGACAGACAGGTTTCCCAAGGCCAAAATCATCAGTCTAAATTGATTACAAACCCCATTAGTGAAAAATTCTACGAAATAACAGATTATCATTGAGATGTTCTTCCATAACTGAGTAACTCAAGGTCCTGCAAAAAGCCATCAAGTCGGCCTTGCAACAATTTGACTTATCAACCGAACAAAAAACTTGGATATCATTGAATTACGCTTCAAAGCCACTCTACACCTACGAATAAACATCTATTTTCTATTTCTATTTCTATTTCCTTTTTTTTTTTTTTTGGTCCTACGGATATAGGTAAGCAGGGATGTTGCTGGAGGAGAGGCACCAATAACACCAGAGTGAGCAACTAAAGAATCCCAATCCATACATCAGATGACTCCAGCACATATAAACTAGACAATTATAGTGCGGGAAGCAGCTTTTCTTTCAAGCGTGAAATCATTTTAAACGTCTCTTCTGCTTCAACCTGTTTGCGGATGTCAGTTCTTGAAGCTCTGTCAGGATGAAATCTCAGTAACGCTTGTTTATAAGCAGCATTGACCTAGGAAAAATATATAAAATTATATATACATATATCATCAGATGCTGAGATGAAAGTAAAACTAGGAACAATGATAAGCAGAAAGCCACCACGTCAAGTCTGGTCAAAAGCAAACCAAGAGGTGCCTGCAGTGGACAAGGGTGGCATGGCAACCTAATTGAGCAGATTTAGGCAGAAGGTGTATGCTGAATCTGGGTTTGATTTGTGTGGTATGTTTGTTCTGCCTGCTCACCTACCATGAGGTATGTTTAGCCTGTAGCCCAATATGGGCAGTGACATGAAGGCTTTTATCACTTGTACATGATTGGCATGTCGGTGGAAGTGAAACATCAAATGTACCAGCAGATAAAGCTCTTCAAGTTTCCAGAACATATGACCAGGCCTCCTAACTAGAGGAAATGAAACATTAGCAGATTGGGTCCCCAATCCTCACAAAATTACTGATGGGTATAGTATTGGCATCTCAACATATGCAAGAAACTCTCTACAAGGAATGAAGAAAATACAAGCTAATTAGTTACACGATCTGCAGGTTATTATGTGATCGTTTTGTGACAAAAAAAAAAACCAGCATTCTTTAGAAAGCAAAAAAAGTAACAATCTAAACAACCAAATGGACTGTCATTCAATGGAGTCCAATGCCAGAAGTATCAGAGCAAATCAATAGCTTAGTTTGAGGTGATATCTCATACCTCGTGTGACATGGGAGATGGACCGCCTTCAACATGGATGCCTAGTCCCCGAAGAAGTGAAGCCATGTCCCTGTATCTCCATTCCATCTTATCCAGCTCTTTTCTTACTTCAGCACGGAGAAGTTCTTTCAGATGTATTGTCTGCTCATCCTAAAATGAACAGATACAATTAGCAAAGTTTCAAGGGTAAGAGTCACAATTCAAACGAAATAAATTCTTAAACAGCTCACCAAACACACTAGCAAAGAAACTGACAGAAATTAAAGCATAAAAAATGAACAAAAGGTTTGAGGAAGAAGTGAAACAGAAATGTTGTGCAAATCAAAGTATTAAATAATGATCCAAAACTAATTCATAAGAACATCTTTATGTAAATAACTGATTAAAATCAATCGATAACCCCAATATTGACAAGATATATGCCATTAACACAATAAGGTCACATTTTCATCATATCAACCTTGTGGATTCGCAAACTGCACAATTTCTAGCAATCTGCAGCGAACAGACAGTAGTTTATACCATATGGTACAAACACTCATCTACTCTAACTTGAATTTTAACCATTTTAAACTAGTATCTCCAATAAAAGCAATATGGTCATGGTTTGTAATTGTTCTGCGGATCCTTGAGATCAGCATAAAACTGAAATTTTAAATTCAATCTTAGATTTCCAGTTTCAATAATTGACCAGCCTAATACTCCTAGGTTGGCTCAAAGGAAAAAAATTCAATAAAAAAAAAACATGCACGGAATTTTATAGTATTATAATTGGTTAACATAGATTGTGTACATTACAACAGGTATTTGGGTCCATGCTATGATCTTGACTTAAGCTTGTTGCGTCAATTGTTTAAAACCATTAATTGAACTTCCACGAAATGTAAACCATAGACAATAGTACACCTATATGTGTTGGCAGACCACCAAAACTGTACCTTCCTCTGTGATTCTCTGATTTCCTCTATCCGTTGCTTTTGCCTTTTTTCCATGTCTAATAAACGCAGGCTTTCAGCTTTTTTCCTCTTCCGCAATCTCTGTGCTTCTTCTGCCTACAGAATTGAAACAAAATCAGTTAATAACAAACTCGGATGTTCATCTGTAAAAATAGGTAAAGTTATTATTTTGATTTTGTATATGGGGTTATTAAATACCATAAAAAAATTGATATTGTGCATAATATTTGTATGATAAATTTGCAGGCAGCAAGTAAAAAAACATATATATATATATCACCAATCAACCAGAAGAAATCAAGAAAAATTATACTGGTAATTTAGGAAGGAATTGTGTTAAATAACTAAAAGTAAAATAAGATAAAAACCTGAGACTGTATCTCCCGATTCCTTTGTGCCCATTCTTCTTCAGCAGCACGCTTGTATTCATCAGATTCCTTATGTTTTTCACGTTCACTTATTGGGGCACTCTGATCCTTGGGTACAATTGGCTTCATCACAATTTCATTATGCTTTTCAAGGTCACCAGTAAGGTTGTCCAAGGACAAAGATAAATCTTGCATGCCTACATCTAAAGATAAGTTCCGGTACAAAGCTCCATTTTCTGTATCATTTTTAGAAGTAGATTTTCCATGAAAGGCTTCAGTTTCATAGCCAAATAAATCAGTGCTACGTTTGATTACTGGTTCATCATGTATTGGATCATTGAATGAATGAATCTGTTGCACAAAGGACATCCCCTTTGCCCTTGGATTAATTTCCTGGTGACCTGGGTTGTCATGTCGTGATTCTGCGGAATGGCCATATTCTTTCTCACTATGATTACAAGAGCAGTCAGCCATAGGATGCCTTGAATCCATACCTTTGATTGGATTTTCAGGATTAGGTCCTTCTTCATACTGGAAGTCCATTTCATCCCGAATTGTACTTGCGGAGGGAGAATTTCCTGGTGGACTTCTGTCAGCTTTTCCAATGCAACTAAACCCATCAACACTGACAGTAGTGCTCCCTTGCATTTGTGTGTCAAGAGTATTAGTGTCATTCAGATCAGCATGAGTTTCAAAGGTCTGAGATCTCAAAGAGCTGCTTTCATATACTGATTTATTCTTCTGAACACAAGGCACTTCACAGCTGATTCCAGTAGATGTATCAGGACCAACAGGAGTCTCTTTTCTGCTATTACTAAAAAAAGGATCATTCCCGATTTTACCATTGGTCATATTAGAAATATTATTTCCGCAATCTGAACGACTTGAACCACACTTGGAAGGTGATGCTTTAAAATGTTCAGAAGAGTGTTTGTTTGTAGAGTCTTCCAAGTTATCAACATTTTGAGTGTGTTTAGAATGCTCAAAGAAGCTCTTGTTTACAGAGTCTTCCAAATCAACCATATTTTGAGTAGGTTCTGGTGATGAAAATCCTGGATCAGAACTTGATCCTGATACACTAGACTGATCTTCATGCATCATTCTCACTGTTTGTGATTTTTTTCTCCTAAGAGCAGCTCTTTCCCACTGTTCATGGATATGTCCACAAATATCTTCAACTTCAAAATCAGAATCGTCACTTCCAGAAGTGTTAAATGTTGAACTATCATTTCTGGATGAACTGCTTTCTGAACAAGAAGAATATAGTACATGAGGAGTTCCAGATGAACCAAACATTGGGAACACTTTTCTAGTAGAGCTAGAAGAGGAAAGATCCTCCTTCGCGTACATTACACATTCTTCATCATCTAATTCCTGTTGCGCTGAATGACTGCCAAACCGAGGACACACTCTGCTGTTTGAGGAATGCTGATATGCATTACTATGAAGTTTATCATTTTCTCCCTCTTCGTCAGCAATGTGTATAACAACAGAAGGAATTTCATTAATTTTAACCTTTAGGGAACCAGCACCTTGATGGGAAGACTCTGGAGCATCTATTATAATATGTTTCCCTTTTTCAACATCAATGATCTCAATCGTCTTGCTTTTGCATTTTTCAAGTGCTCTCCTCCCTGATTGAATTCTTGTTTGGGATTGACCCTTCGACATTGTGACTCAAAATAATGCTCAAGCAAGTTTAGACACTTTCAAAGAACATGTCAAGTGATACCAAGTGGTTTTCTGTAACACTCGGACCTAGTCCATCAAAAACAACTCCTTATGTCACCTCATATTGATCAAACAAGTATCTATAAGGCAAAAAAAAAAAAAAAACTGTATCAAAAATATAGAAAGTGAGAAACAGCCAAACAGTGAAGCTGATTCACATTCAACTTATATGTTAAAAAATAGGGTAGGAAAGGATAGGAAAGAACACAGAATAGCATGAAAGTGGCACTTAACTATACCTTTAACATATAAGTAATTTTCTAGCAGGAGAGCAGAGAATATCAAAATGAAAAAGAATCATATTCAAGATTAAACAGAAGGTTCTATTATATATTGACAAAATTTCATGAAAACAAATGGGTATTTCTTAAATTTAAAGATAATATTGTATCCAAAGAGATAACATTAATGCAATATAGAAAAATCAAGTATATCAAAAGAATTTCTAAATACAGATGTTATTATTAGTAACTAGTGATATATCCTTGCATACAACTTAATGTAAAAGAATTAGTTACTAATTATATAGCCTTGCATACAACTCAATGAAGGATAAGATTCATGTAGCCAACAATTAATAAATTGGGAAAAACATGAGTTAATCATATAATATTGATGTGAACATCAGTAATGAAGAATTTGACAATAAATAGTAATGAGTGGGCAACATAAGGAATTCGCATAAACCACTATAGTGCTATTGCACATACTACAAATGGTAATATTTTTTTTTCTCTTGAGAAAAACCATCCCTTGTATCATGACTCAATCGATTCAATTCCACTGTGGGTTTTGAGCTTAGGTTAGACAACCATTTTTTGTTACCCGTACCCACTCCTTCCCCTCTTCTTCTCATCCTACTATACAAATGTTTTTTTTTTTTCCGTCTTCCCTACTATGAGTTTCTGGATCCAAGAGTTCAAACAATTGTCAATCAGTGTAGGCTTGACAGTTTTGTGAGATAGGCATTGTATTTTGTGAATAAAAATTCTAGAGGTGGTGCAACATCAAATTATTTGAAAATTTTATTTTGTTTTTTTTTTTTGTAAAGAAAACTAGCTAAAAGAACCTATCACATCGAATCCATTTGGCTATCCGCATATGGATTTGGTTGTTTTCCTAAAGTCAAGAGAAAAAGACATGAAATGACATG
>JBAMIE010000022.1:5904073-5920524 GCA_037177295.1 Kaempferia parviflora | reverse complement strand
CCTTTGTTTCATTTTTCTCTTTTGAGCTCCAGACATATATTTAGGAGGCATTTTCAATGTTCTTTTATTATACCTGCAAGTAATTAAAAATGAATATATAACACCATAATGCATAGTGAAATTAATTGAAAATTTACAATTGTAAAACATAAATTGAATTGATCAAGAGAACTTGATACATTATCCTAAACAATATTCATAAAAAACAATTATTCAGTATGCACATTCATAAAAAATATTGCAAAAATAATAATATACTGAAAAAAAATAATTTTATTGGATCATTTGAAATTCATAGCAAACCTATAAATATTCTAAACAACAACTTTATTCACGACAAAAGATTAACACCACAACAAGATATATTATCAATCAATCTAAGTCTAAAATCCTTATGTTATGTGAGCACTGAGCAGCAAGAAGGAATTTCACTTAAAAATTGTTTTAAGAAGGAATTTCACTCCTTCCAATTAAAAAAAAAACAAGAAGGTAAACGGTAACCATCAAGATTTTGAGATTTTACAGTTGTCTTATCTTCTAGACAGACTCTAGAAGAGCAAATCATCACCAAATATATAAAAAACAACTAAACAAGTATATGAAATAAGAAAAATGATGAACAGAACAATATTAAGAGGAAGGAGGAAGGAGGAAGGAGGAAGGAGGAGGAAGGAGGAGGAGGTAAGAATATTAGGATTACGTCTTGGATCTATGTGTCGGTGGGAAGAAAGTTGGAGAAAAATTGAAGAAATCGCGGAAGAAGAGGTGCGTCGCAATGTCTCTGTGCGCCGACGCCGTGCGTGGAGCTGTGACACAATAGGGCGTGATTTACTTTATATATATATATAATTAAAAAAAATTTTGAGGCCCTTTTCTGGGCCGGGCCCTGAGGCGATCGCCTCTTTGGCCTCATAGAAGGTCCGACCCTGCCAAAGTTATCAAGAATAGCCTTGAACCAAACACACCCTTACAGTTTGCACAATTTAGTACTTATCCTCCATTGATCAAGTATTTTTTTTTTCATTTTCAATATATGTTAAATAATTTTGTAAGTCATTCAATACCTTGTTTCCTTAGGCACTTCCATATCTCTATTGGAATATCATCTGGTCTAACTGTTTTTCTTTTGTTCATCCTATTTAAATCTTGTTCTAGTGAATAAAATTTGGTGGTGTTCTGTCCGACACAGGCGAAATGTTGCGTTCCACCCGTGGACCGAAACCGGCATCGGTACGCCCAAAGTACTCTGGAGGGCTTCCGACGGGCTTGTGGTCGCGAGGCGGCTGAAGCGTCGCGGGCGCTAGAGGCGTTGGGATGTGAACTTCTAGCTGAGTCGAAAGCATGGCCGGATGATTCCGGAGCCGCCGGAGGCGTCGGCGTGTGTGCGGCGTCGCGGAGCGGAGTGAAAAACATTTTTCCAATTTAAATAATTCAAACAATTCCCACTTGTGTAATATTTTAAAGATGCTTTTATATACCGTAATTAAATTATCCCAATAAAATAAAAAATATATTTAATTAAAAAAAACAATAAATTTTATTTAAAGATATTCTGAAATTGTTTTTGATATTTTAAATTTTATTTAAAAATTCTGAAAAATTCTAAAAAAAATTATGAAAATTCTAATAACTCAAATGACAAATCTATATTCTGATATATTTTTTAAAATTATTTTGTATTAATTTATTATTTAATTAATATTCTAATAATTTTTTAAAACTATTTTAAATATATATTATTTAAATTAATAATTAATTAAATGAATAAATAATTAATTTATATAAGTATTATATATAAAATAGCATTTTGTATTAATTTATATAATTAGGATTATTTAATTAAGGTAACATAGTATGATGTATCAATTTAATTCAAATATTGATATATCAATTTTCTTTAATGAAAATTATATTTAATTATTTTTTCCAACAATATTAAGTTGTTTAATAATGGAAAACTTATATAAAATCAATATATAACTTATTTTTAAATTACACAATAAATATATTTATCTAATAATTATATATATAAATAAAAACGTACCGAAATGGTATCGAAACTGTATCGTTCTAGTTTGGGATTGAAACCTCGGCACGGGTCGAAATTTTAAACCTTGGCTTGTTCTACTTCTAAAGTTTAAATTCTTCGATAAAAATTTAAATTTCTATATTCATTTGACCTACTTAAATTACCTAAGTTAAGTTGGTTAGAACCTTCATTAAAAAGTTGATTAACATACTCTTCCATCGACTTTTATTTTTCTATCGTTTACTAGTACTCTATTACATTCATCTTTAATACATTTTATTTGGATAAGATCTCTTGTCTTCCTTTCTCTCACTTTAGCAATTCTATAAATATCTCTTTCCCCTTCTTTTGTATCCAATTTTTGATATAATAGTTCAGAAGTTTCATTCTTTACTTGATTCACTACTTTCTTAGCCTCTTTTTTGGCTATTGTATATTTTTTTTAAGTTTTCTCGTTCTTACAAATATATAATTCCTTATAAGCGGTTCATTTTTCCTTCACTTTCTCTTGTACTTTCTCATTCCACTACCAAAATTCCTATTTAGTGGTGCATGTCCCTTTGACTTACCATACACTCTTAGCTAATATTTTCAACTTTATTACCATCTTATCTCATTTTGTATTAAAGTCGCGTATATTTCAATAATGTTTGTACTCTTACTTTCTCCTTAAATATATTTGTCTCTCATCCTTTAACTTCTACTACTTAATTCTAGAAATCATATATATTTTCTTTGATACTATACTTAAGGCGTATATCCAATGCTACTAACCCAAAATCGTTTCAATGTTTATTGGAATATTGAAACCAAAGATAGGAAGCGAATTAATTCGACTCTATACCAATTTCTATTCTATGCAATCCTGAATGCATTCCACTATACCAAACATATATGTTTTGGTAAGAGGGAATGGAATGGGAATAAAATTGGAATTGAATGGAATGATAAGTAGTATCCATTCCCAAAATATATTAGAAGATATCTGGAATAAAAAGAAATGATTAGCGGTAAATCCAAAATCTGTTTCTTGTTTGATAAAATAATGTAAATATTCAAAATCTTTTAAGGAGATTAAATGAATGTAGAATCATATGCATGGCGTGTTCAGCAAGTAAGACTTCCTTTTAGTTGACTTACTTCTATGCTGAAGTTCCTTTTTACTGCTAAAAAACAGTAAGGGACATGCAAAAGGTATCTATCTTTGTTCATTACCAAGATTCATCCGTCTGTGTGTGTGTGTGTAAATATTTTTATTGACATGATAACTAAATGCAACAAGAGAAATGATAATTGTTAAAACCATATTCATTTTTGGATTGAGAACTGTGGCACTAAATGCCATGCAAACCACAGTATCTACAGTGAACACAAAAATCAAAACTAATATCTTCTTAACAGATAGTGTACGCAAAAACTTAATGTGATTAATGTCCAACAAAAAGTACCTAAATCAAGAACAGCTACTCCAACATATTGAATAAGTGGCTTTGGTATGATGATGGTAGTATGCCCAGCATATGCCATTAACAAGGGAAGAGTTGCAAATGAGGGTAGCACCAATTTTCTGCTCTTGAAAAGAAAAGACAATCAGCTTCAAATAGAAACTAGGGAACAGCTTGCAGGACTCCAGATGAATGAGATATAGTGGCTGCAGGAACTTGTCAACAATAAAGGTAACACAAGAAAATACTAGAAGAATTAAATATAATAAAGTTCCTTCAGAAGATCATACACTCTCCAAGGGAGGTCAAGAACATCATCCACAAATCCCAGAAGAATCATGAAGCAGATAGAAGCCAGTGCTGCATTATATTCAACAAGCCACTGCATTCAGAACAAGAAGCTCAACCATGTAACTAAAAATCCATATACATATGTTAAACTTCTGAAAGAAATGCATCATGCACTTGCATTATCTGAAAAGTGAGCCATCTGCAATTCTGAGCCCATAATATGTTTTTGAACATAAATTATCAGAAATCAGAATGTGAAACAAGTCACAAAAACATCTCCGTGAATAGACCACATTTAGATAGTCAGAAAAGTATGGTAAGTCGAAAGGCTGCATTGCACTAGTTAATTCCTGATGAATCCATAAATATAAAATACAACATAACGTTGAAATATGTGAGTGAAAGCATACATGGCCATGCTGGTCTCTATCACCAAACAACTGACAAGGTGATAAGAAATGAGAACAAAACTTTCCTAATGCAAAAGAGACCTGGAACGGATATTAAAGCATACTGCATGGAACAGCATAACTGTTTAAAGGATTGTCTTAGGATTTTGACATGTATGAGAACCTATACTATTAGGTACTGGATGTCAATGGTGGTATAGATCATCATTTCGAAATCTTAAACCACACTGAAGATAGGAGTGCATATTATGCATCTTTCAAAATTGTCATTTTGCAAAGTTCAACTAAACCATTTTATCACTATGACAGTATTCCAACAGCATTTGATGTGGATCATATTATATCAGCAAAAGAAAGCCTACAAACAATTTTGTTATTTTTTTGGTATATTTATGAAGAGTCATTCACAAAATTAATAAACTGAGAGATGCACATTTACACAGCAACATCACATGTATTTATGAACTTCATATAGGACAAATATACATACATTGGAGTCTGATGTGAAGTTGAAATGCTGAAACAATATCGCAACAACCAAGTAGACAAATCCAATAACGATGCCCAAAGATTCAGGCCTGAAAAAAAAAATGTGTCTATTATGAATTTCTTTATGCATAATATGATGGAATATCAATAAGAGAATAAGTATGTCTAGAAATCCATAAATAGTTAATGCACTATACAGATTCATAAATATTAAATCCATAATAACTTGTCCATTCAGTAAGCTCACACAAGAAGTCTTTATTGATAGCCAGTGAAAATAGGTTGATATTTTATAAATATTTTATGTGAGAGTTTAACTGAAAAAAAAACTATATTAAGTGATTTCTAATCAAGTAAAATACCACAGCACTAGACAATAAACATTTCGAATTTGAATTCAGTAGCTTAAAATTAAACCAAAAAAAATGAAAATAAAAAACTCATAAAAATCTAAAACACTTCTTCAGCAATAAATCAACCTATTTTCTCCGTGATTTAGCTATTTCTGTACTG
The DNA here is from genome assembly GCA_037177295.1 of Kaempferia parviflora. Classification (NCBI taxonomy): domain Eukaryota; kingdom Viridiplantae; phylum Streptophyta; class Magnoliopsida; order Zingiberales; family Zingiberaceae; genus Kaempferia; species Kaempferia parviflora. The sequence continues at coordinate 5,915,347 of JBAMIE010000022.1, read as the reverse complement.
AAATCTACAAATATTGTCCAACCTATAGACTATTACTACATATTTATGCATAAGAGAAGCCAACTTTTGAAACAAATAAAAGATAGACAAACCAAAACAAAGTAAATGATCATCAGTCTAGTTATGTTGATGGTTGAAGTCTCCATGGTGTGTCTCCATTATAGGGCAGCTTAACAATGTCAGCAAGTTCAATGCATAAATTGAAATAGCGTCAACTTGATGAATAACTTCAAACATTAACCAAGGAAGACATAATACTTGGGTGATACCTTAATTCTTATGTATAGCAGATTCAAATGTCAATAATTTATATATAATATGGAGACTTCATACTGCTTATCAACAATAATATTATGGCAACCTCAACAAATAAGAAACCAACCCATTAAAGCCTCGATATGAATATTTTGTGTGAGCAGGTAGCTTCAATTCAAATAGCCAAAGCTAGTCAACTAGGACAAAAGCAGTTTAACCTAAATTGAATCTTCTCTTTCAAGTTGGATAAAAATAAAAAACAGCATGCAACTCTACTAGTTCTAAGAAGTAAATGTTTGCACTAATTTAGAAGTTCGAAGGCCATAGAATTCCCGATTGTCTTCAAGACTGAAATCTAACAAGACTGAAATCTAACAAAGTCAGTCAGCTTATTAGATCTAGTCTTCTTGACGTAAGATGTGGAAAGTGGAAATGCTTGCGTCTCTACGGTTAAACATAAAACACATACTTTATTTAGGTAAAATGAAGTAAATTTAATCGCCAGTATTTATAAACTCGGAAATTAACAATAAATTTCACGCAATCAACTTGCAGGAAGTCAGAAATTAGCGAAATAAGCATCAAACAGGCGAACGAAAAGGCATAAATTTCATCAAGGCAAGAAGTTTAATTAAGAAAATCAAGGTAGAAAGCAAGGAGGGGAAAACCAACACTTTGATGGCTCCCTGCGGAGTCCCCTTCTTATTGATGTCAAACCCGAAGAGATTTCGGCGCAGTACGTAGCGCGCCGCCACGGGGATCATCCGCAGCGCCACGACGAAGGCGCCGAAGCTCATGGCGGCACTTATAGAGATGGATCTACGCAATTCGGGCTCGATCTGGTAGTGCACAAAAACGAGGTAAAAGAATGGGAGGAAAAACGCGGCGGCGGTTGGGACGATGATGCCAAGTTTCGGCGGAGCTAGGGGTGGGTCTTCCGCAGGCAGCGGTTTATTTTCCTTAGCCGAGATCGGCGGCTGTATCTCTGCAGTTTTCGAGGAGGGCTTCCGGCGAGTCGCCATGGCGGCAGCGGTGGGTCGTCGACTCGTCGGGAAGCGGGAGGGAGGGACGAACGGAACGAATAAGGAAGAAGTGAGAGAAAGATGTCCACGTGGCGGCCGATGAGTGGACGCTCGACGTGTCCAAAAGGCATTAATAAGAGTGGGCCCACTAACATGGGACCATGACGGCGATTAGGTGGGAACGGTGATCAGACGTGGCAAACGTGCAGACCGTCCGCTGCCCAAATCGTCATGCCCAGCGGGCTGAAAAACTGAGCCGTGTCATATCGGGCTGAATCAAAACATTATCTACAAATTGAGTCGGACTGAATCAACGGTTAAACATTCGATACAAGTTAAGATCCTTCTCTTTCCTCTTCTCTTCAGTTTTTTTATTTAAATAACTAATTTATAATATCTTAGCCATTAAAATCATTGACAATTTGTAAAGCATTTCATTCTGAAACTTTCAAAATATTTCCAAAAAAAATAAAATAAAATTCCAGTGTCTAACTTGATGTTATCTGAATACTTACGGTTATGGAGATATGGTAGAGCTAAATCCCACAGAACTCTGAATGGAACTATTCGTATTGAGACTTCCACTGCCAGCCGCACTGCTTTCTTCTTGCTGCATCTTCCTTCTTTTCGACCTGTTCTTGGCATCTTCTTCCTTCTCATCAATGAAAGACAAGAACCTCTGCAGCCTGCACCTTGACCTCGAACTTCCCGCCACGGAAGAATTCGCCTCCTCCGAAGGACAGTGGCGAAGATATTGGCAAATCACGGTTACAAAATATATGAGCAAAGCAAGAACACACGCCGTTCCACATATCAAAAACAGACCCAAGAAGCTTCTTATTTGGAGGGATTCAGAATCCAGCTCGTTGATGTCGGAGCTGCACACATCCGTACTCAGCCATTTGTCGTGGATTCGTTGGAGATCGCCGTTCTCTGACAGCGTAAGGATCGCAGTAGAGAAGTCGACGGCTAAAGGAGAGTCCCTCGGAAATGCCTAGGAATATGATGAATGACGTCAAACACACAGATTAAGATTCATGCAAACTGAACACGATGATTGAAACTTCTTATGCAACTTACGAATCCCCAGCCGTTTCGGGTGAATTCTGATCCTACCACAGCAAACTTGCATTGAGTCGAGAGAAAGAGCTGGATATAAGGGAGCTCATCCACCACAGCGGCAACACCTCCATTGTTTGGTCCAAGCTCAAGTGCTCTTGCGTAGTCTTCAGGGGGGCCAAGAGCCATTAGTCTGGACCTCGAAATGCCAAGCTCCTCGGCAAGATAGTTTTCAGTAAATGAACCGCCTTGGAACCCTATAGGCTCGTCACTAGCAATCAAGTTGTCAATGCCAGTTACTGGCGATTGCAGATGTTGGACAGTTAGAATTGAGGTCAGATTCGCTGTGTAACTCGACTGAATTATCAGCACGACGAAGAGCCATATTATGAGGATCATACGCCCTGTAGTGCTTACGGTGTTTTCCCCTGTGAACAAACAGAGAGAAATCTGAATATTTAAGGCACAAGAATGCTGATCATAGTTACTGAAGATCACGTAGGCTTCACTTACTATGCGCAAAGAATAGAGTTGAGAAGCTGAACCTGCAAAGCCATCGAAGATCGAACAGTGTCAAGTTCAAATGAATTAAAATGCTTATTCTTGTGTGAGATCAAGTTCAAATGAACACTTACCAAAACACAGTAACTATCTGTTTTCTAGGCGGGCCACGGAATTCATCGTTGAGCCGGTGCTCGAGGATCCAAATCACTGCTCCTATTAGAAGTAAGGAGAACGCTGTGACACACCACATTTCCCAAGTAAACGGCTGCAAGAAAGCCCATGCGCCGGAGTTAGTCTTTTTCATGACGGTCACTATTACAAGCCCAGAATCAGCATATGGTTGTGTAAAGTCAACAATCTTAGTTCGACTTGTTACTATGCTCATGTCACCAACAGCAGCATCAAATTCCTACAAGAAGCAAAGATTCATCATGCTCAGTAAGTTTCTTCTTAGTGCTATATAGTAATCTGAAAATCCAATATCTTCATTGAATTGTTTTTGCAGAACCATTTTTTCCTTAAGACTTACACCCAATGCAACCATTTCGGCGAGCTTGGCATAGCTGGGATTCTCATGGCCATTTCCGTAGGGTACAAATCTGTAGGGAAGAGGATAAGGCAACAAGTTGACTGCAGCAGTGAACACGTCTATGCAGAAACCCTTGATGTCGTTGCCATCTGATGATACTGAAACAAATTGTCTGAAACTAAATCTTTTTGGAACTCCAATTCTCAGTTCGTTTCCATTGTTAGGGAAAACCCATCCGCGAGGTTTAGCCATGGTATCTCCGGGCCAAATCACACTGATCAGTTGTTGATTTGAAGTGGAAAGATTAGCTGGTTTTTCATACAATTTTTCAGGAGATACAATTGACAAACCAGAATAATTTGACCAGTAACCAATTGTTCTCCACCCAGTTCCTACTATATTGAGCAAATCATAGGCTGGTTGAATTAGATTCCTTTCATGATCAAACTGGACTTTACCAGTTACACCATCAAAACTTGTGCTGAGAATCTTGTCCAGTAAAACCTGTCCCTGATCAAACACACTCATGGCCTCGAGATGTAGGCTCCCTCCCTCCGCGTCATGCAAATTCGAGTCATTTGAAAATGACACCCTCCCTCCATCGTTGAAAAAGGCATCCAATGCATGAGAAACCAACCAAACAGTATCGTAAGCATACAGTCCATAAGAGTTCAATTTGAAATTTTCAGCCTTTTCATTCTTGATTAGTTGGCTCCATCTTGAAATTAGCATGTTCTTGAGCTTTGAATCGGCAGTATGTTGGCGCAGGAAAAGAACTCCTTGCATTGTCTCCATAGTTGTTGCATCCAACGGTGCGGAAGAATCTAACAGAGAAGAAAGCCAATCTGTTGCTATCCAAACATACCCATTTGACATCATACCGAGGTATCTTGCTGTGGAGAAAATTTTGATACTGATATCTGGGCTCACATGTAGGACAATAATCCTTGAACCCATGAGTGCAACCTTCACCAGCAAGTCCATGATGTCGCTCGATGTAGCCCCAGGCCGCAATGCAGCCTTGCATGATATCATATGGCGCTTTTCTGCAAGCTTATCTCCGAGAGAAGTCACTCCATTTCGACCATGATCATCGTCGACGAAGATTGCTATAACCTGGTTCCACTGATAATGATCAACTAGATCAGCAACAGCAGCCATTTGGAAGAGGTCACTTTGGATGCTCCGGACAAAGAAGGGATATTGCAGAGAGTTAAGTGTGGGATCCGTTGCAGCAAAGGACACAAGAGGGACTTGGAGCTCATTCGAAACATGTGAAATGACATGAGCAATCACAGACGACTCTGGGCCAATGATTGCAACAATGTCCGTCTCCATGAACTGCAAGGCTGTGCAAGTCAAATCCAAGAAGAAACAATAAGTCCATATTGCTAGAGCTCATTCAGGCATTTCAACAAACAGGCAATGTGCTATGCACCTTGAACAACACCTATGAGGTTGTTGCAATTGGAGTCTTGCATTTCGACAGCAAGTTTGGTGCCTCGGAGAATGCTTGGATCCGCATTGATGTCTCTCACTGCAGCATCAATTGCAACTTTGGCAACTCTTCCAATGGTGGTATTGTGTGAAAAAATGGCACCAACGTGCACTGTAGCAGGCCTCATGCTGGAGCCATTCATACTGAGGCCACTCAGGAAAACATTAATAAAGATAACCAAAAATAGAAGCAAAACAAGCTTCATAGTATGAGATCTACACTGAAAAATCTCAACTTTTCCCCTATTTTTACAAATTTATCATAAATCCGTCTCATACATGCACCGGTTAGCAAATAAGCAAAAAGGAAGAATTGCCGAAAACAAGATCCATGAGGAACTGGAAAAGAAAAGAAATTCAATTCCAAAGAAGTCGAGGAGTGGATCTGGGGAAAAAGCATATATTTGTTGCAGGCCAAGGGGAAAACAACAAAGGAAACAATTGCAGAATTTAGAGCAGATAAGGAGGATAAATAGGAACATGTGGTTCAACTTCCAACTCAAAAAGTTGAAGCACAAACACAATTCATGTTCTTTCCATGGAAATGGACCCAAATGTCTGGTGCACTGCTGAAGAAATTAATGGAGAGAGGGACAGGAAACTACTTGCCCAGATTAAGAAGAAATATAGAAGAAAACATCTCACTGGATGCTGTTCTACTTCCTCTAAGAAATCTTGGGAGGAACAAGACAGGAAGAAGAAAACATCACCATGTTTTTTTCCTTTTTTTTTCTTTCGGCTTACTGAAGCCATTCAAATGCATCAATGGATTAGGTTCCTAGCAACTGCTGAAACGTAAGCAAAACAGCTCGAAATTTGTTATTATTGCTATCCTCCAAAATACATTATTGGAGCTTTTGACGTCATATGTTGGGTACTTGTTCTAAAACCGGTTACTTTTCTGTGGCCAATAAAACTGAGCCGTTTGGTACGAAGAATATCACCCTTTGGTTCCATTATTGGAGTTCTTGACTCTGTTATTTTTTTTCTGTTTATTGTTCCCTTTTCTTTATAAAACCTAAGACTTTATAATATAATACACTAGCCTCTTTTTATATTTATCTCTTTCTCTCCTTCTATTGTGCTGTCATTCTATTTGCATTCTCTGAGCAACTCCATCTCATTGCATAATATATTAAAAAACAAAGAATTTTATTTTTTAAAATTCTACTGAAATAGGATCCAAATTAGGGTACTTTATGTATAGGAACATAAAGATTTGGACCAGTGGATGTTGGATAGTGGGTGCTCCAGACATATGACTGGAGACAAATTGAAGTTCACAAAATTGAAATTCAAAGATCTAGAAACAGTGGCGTTTGACAACAACGCTACACTTAAGGTAATCGGTTTAGGTAATATTGAACTAAGCTCTAATTTCAATATTAAAAGAGTCCTCCTAGTTGACAAATTTAAATTTAACTTACTTAGCATTAGTCGACTCTGTGATATTGATTATTTTGTTACCTTTATCAACCAAGATTGCCTTATTAGGAACTTACAAGACCCAAAAGTAATCCTAAAAGGACTTAGAAAAAATAACATTTATATTATAAACTTACCAACATCACTTAAATGCTACCTAACACAAATTGAAGAAATTAAACTCTATCATAGAAGACTAGTACATGTCCACCTAAAGCTCATTTCAAGACTAAGTCAAAAGGACTAGTTAAGGGCATACCCAAACTTAGAAACTTTGAAAACTCAATTTGTGAACCATGTCAACAAGGAAAGCAAACCAAATCTACCCACAAACTTATTCAACCTGACCTAACCCAATCTGTACTTGAGCTCCTATACCTAGACCTATTTGATTCTCATAGAGCCAAGTCACTAAGTGGAAACCGATACTGCTTAGTTATTATTGATGATTACTTAAGATTTACCTGAGTCCAATTCTTAAAAACTAAAGACCAATGTCTTGAATCTTTTACTACATGAACTAAAATTGTTGAAAATCAAAAAAATTCGAAGTGATCACGGGGGAGAATTTAAAATTTTAAAATTTGCTAAATTTTGTAAAATAAATGGATATTTACATGAATTTTCTTGCCCTAGAACCCCTCAACAAAATGACCTAGTTGAAAAAAGAAATAAGACACTACAAGAATCTGTTAAAACCATGCTCAGTGAATACAACTTAACTAATCAATTTTAGGCTGAAGTAGTTAACACTGTTTGCTATGTACAAAATAGGGTCCTAATAACTAAAAGACACAATAAAACCCTTTTATGAAATCTACTATCAAAGACTACGCAACCTATATTATCTAAGGGTCTTTGGTTATAAGATACATATTTTAAATACAAAAGACTACTTAGGCAAATTTCAATCTAAATCTATTACTGAAATATTTGTAGGGTATTCAACCATAAGTAGAGCTTACAGAGTCTATAATAAATAAACCCTTAAAGTTGAAGAAACCACTAATGTAATTTTTTATGAAGAAATGCAACTCAATCCAACCAACCAAGTTGACACAACCAATACAACTAATCTAACCAACCAAGAAGATGATGAGTATAAACCAGACCAAATTACTTATTTACCAATTGAACCAAATTCTGACTCAACTGAACCAGTTCCTGAACCAGTCTTAGATTCACCTACTGAATCGATTCTTGAACTAGACCCATCAACCGTACCTTAGGTTGAAACAAGTTCTAGGACTAGAATCAATCACCCAGCAGATCAAATTTTACCTTAGGTATTAGAACTAGGTCCTCCTATAGAAACCTAAGTCAGGTTGCATTAATTTCCAAAATTGAACCTAAGACTATAGAAGAGGCCCTACATGACCCAGATTGGATTATTGCTATGCAGGAGGAACTAGCCCAATCTGAAAGAAACCAAGTCTGGGACTTAGTACCAAAACCTGAAGATAAGTCCATTATAGACGCAAATTGGGTTTTTAGGAATAAACTTAATAATCAAGGAGAAATAGTTAGAAACAAAGTTCGATTAGTAGCCAAAGGCTTTAGTCCAGTTGAGGGATTAGACTATGATGAAACTTATACCCCTGTAGCTAGACTTCAGTCAAGCAAGATGTTTCTAGCCTATGCAGCCCATAAGGGATTCAAGTTATATCAAATGGATGTTAAGTTAACCTTCCTAAATGGGTTCATAAAAGAAGAAGTCTATATAGGTCAACCACCTGATTTTGAAGACTTAAACTACCCTAACCACGTTTTCAAACTTAGAAAAGTCCTTTATGGCTTGAAATAATCACCTAGAGCCTGGTATGAAAGATTATCTACCTATTTAGTTTCTAAGGGTTTTAACCAAAGCCAAATTGACTCAACCCTGTTTGTTAAGACCTTAGAAAAAGATATATTTATAGCCCAAATATACATGGATGATATAATTTTTGGCTCAACCAATACAAATTTTCTAAAAGACTTTATAAAAATAATGGAAAGTGAATTTGAAATAAGCTTAGTAGGTGAACTAACCTTCTTTTTAAGACTTTAAATTAAACAAACTAGAGATGATAATTATGTTCACCAATCCAAATATGCTAAAGAACTAATAAAAAAATTCAAAATGGAAAACTCAAAACACATAAATACCCCCATGGCAACAAATGTAAAAAATAGATAATGACCCTAAAGGAAAGCCTATAGACTAAATATTTTAGAAGTGTCATAGGGAGTCTTCTTTACCTAATTACTAGTAGACCTGATATTTTGTTTGCAGTAGATATTTGTGCTAGATACTAAACATGTGCTAAGAAATCTCAGTTAAGTGTTGTAAAAAGAATATTTAGATACATTAAGACACTCTAAATGTAGGTATTTGGTATCCTAGGACTTCCAATTTTAAATTATTAGGGTACTCTGATTCTGATTATGCAGGATGTAAATTGGATAGAAAAAGTACAAGTGGAAGTTGTCAACTATTAGGACAGAGTCTAGTTAGTTGGTCTAGTAAAAGTAACACTGTGTTGTATTATCTACAACTGAAGCAGAATATGTTGCCTTAGGAGAATGTGTAGCATAATTGTTATGGATGATGCATATATACCCTTAAAGACTTTAATTTAAACTACACTAATACTAAGGTTTTTATTGATAATATTAGTTCTATTAATCTTTAAAAAACTCAATTCACCATTCTAGGACTAAACATATTGAGATAAAATATTACTTTGTTAGAGACCACTTAGCTAGGGGTGAAATTGTACTTCAACATATAGAGTCCAAATTTAACTTAGCCGATATTTTTACTAAACTCCTACCTGAGTCTGAGTTTAGTTCACTAAGAAGGCAGCTTAGAATGTGCTTGATATAATAGAATTTTAAATTTCCACTTTTTATTACAATTTTTTTATCAAATTTTAAAATTCTTTAATCTGATTTTAAAATTCTTACTCTTTATAAATCTAAGTCTGTTTTCAAAACTTCTTTTTTCTTCTTTTATTTTTTTTTAGATTTATGTTATTTTAAAAATACCCCCTTCAAAACTAAGAGTTTTCTTCGATCTGGACTTAGCTAGGATCTAACTCTAGTTTGCATGACCCTATAGATTTAGAAGCCAGCATCTCACAAGCACATTAGGGCTAACTTGATTGACAACTTAGACTGGGTTGAGATGCTTAGGACTAAGTTCTGGAATTAAGATGCTTCAAAATCAGTGCATCATCGCAAGTTGGGGGCGATATAAATGCACTTACAAATTAATCAAGTCAAGTAACCTGTTTATATTTAGTGAATTTAAGTGTTACACTTGACTTGACTAACCCAAGTGAAAGCTACTATTTATAACAATTAGTAAGTAACCAAAAGAGTTAGACAGAAGCCTAAGACTTTGATTTTTGTATACTTAAAAATTCTTTAAAAATATTGATTGATTACTTTAAATACCCTATTCATGCTTGAACTCTTTACGGCCTTAAACAAGCTCTTCGTGTTGGGTTTGACAAGTTTTCAATTGTTGTGATTGCATCTCTTGGCTTTCTTCCTAGATAGCAAGACTTTGCCCTTTTTGTTAGTTGTACTTCGTTAGGTCGTACATTACTCTCTCTTTATGTTGATAACATGATTATCACAGGGACTACATAAATGGAATAACAGAGTTGAAACTGCATTTGGCTTATGAGTTTGAGATGAAGGATTTGGGTCCTCTACATTATTTTTTAGGAATTGAAGTAGCTTATTCTTCTCATGGCTATTTTCTCTCGCAATCCAAATATATTGGTGGCATTATAGAACGAGCTCATCTATCTAATACTTTCACTATTGATACTTCGCTTAAGGTTAATACTCAGTACTCTTCTATTGATGATGTTCTCTTGCTGGATCCTTCTTTATATCATACTCTAGTTAATAGTCTAGTGTATCTTACCATCACTGGACCTAACATTACTTATAATGTCCACATTGTCAGCAAGTTTGTTGCTTCTTCCACTTCAGTACATTGGGGAGCTTCGCTTCGCAACATTTGATATCTTCGAGGTACTGAGTTTCATAGTCTTCGATCCTTCCAAGAGTTTGTTTATGTTCATTCAATATACACAATATCAATTAAATAAACAAGCTTGAATAACTCGTTTAACTAAATGAATAAGTTTGAACACATATGTGTTCAATTCATTAACGTTTGTGAACAATATTCAAGAACATATTCTTGAATAACATTCATGAACAATGTTCGTTAACAACGTTCATGAACCCGTTCATCAATAAAACTCTTATCAACTAGCTAAATAAATAAAGAAACTTTCAAAATGAACAAACAAATTTATATTATCAAGCTCAACAACTAATCAAACAAGCTTAACATGTAAAACTTTTAAACAAAAAAAACTTGAATTGGGAGCTCGATAACATCTAAACGAACAAAACTCAAACCAAACTTAAGCTCATAAAAAAAACCAAGCCAAGCTTAAACAATCATTTTAACGACTTAGTTCATTTTAGGTTCAGCTCGGCTGGGCTCGATTACCTTATCAAATAAGCTTGAACACCATAAAGCTTGGCTTAGCTTGGCTTGTTGACAACCCTAATTTCATGAACTAGCTATCCTCTTATAATCTAAATGTTCAAATTTTACCAAACTAATCTAGAGGTAAATGACCTTCCTCCAGATTCATCTACCGAATAAATCCCCAGTACAACTTATGCTAACTCAGAAGTTAATCTCTAAAATATTCGTCTCTAAATAGATTCGAATGTTTTATCATTGTACTAGATCCGTAGATATACCGTTCATACCACTCTTGCTCCATTATTTCTTTAATGATGGATATTTATCTAATTTGTTAATATTATTGTCATTTCAGCCTTCTTCCAATCACTTGCTTATTCTTTGCTCAGGAAGGTGCTCTTGCACTACAAAAAACTCACGAAATTGCGACGGAATTAGCGACCGCGATTGTAACACCGTCGCAAGTAGCGACAGAATGT
>JBAMIE010000022.1:5893070-5903386 GCA_037177295.1 Kaempferia parviflora | reverse complement strand
TTAATCACATGTATCAATTTATCTTAATTATATTTTAAAATATATATACATTTATTTTAAATTATAAAAATTATAAATTAATTATATCTACCAAGGTTATTATATATACTATAAACTTATTAATTAATATAATAAAAATTATTATTAATAATAATTTAATTTAATTTAATTTATTCTTTAAAAAATTAGACATATAATTACAAGGGGTAATATAGTAAATGTTAAATTAGACTAACATTACCAAGTTGAACCAAACAAGATTAAGGTTATGTTTTATTCCCCATAACCTTGGTTATAGCATTACCAAGTAATCACATAACTAAGGTCATGCAGAATAAGAACCAAACACGCCCTAAGATTATTTCAAATTATGATGGTTCATCTAGCCCACTGGATCATCCGGCTGATTTTTATGACTATCAGGTTTATTCCTCAGCTAGCAATTTGCTTAAGAGAAATAATCAATTTGATAGCACATCACGTACTAGGCCTCAGGCTTCTATGATAGGATCTTTTTGGAATTAAAAGAAAGTCATTAAATACTTATTGACTCAAAGGAGGCATTTGACACACTTATTGAAGATTGTGATTTTAATACCTCGGTAGTTACCTCGGTAAAAATAACAGAAGCGGTTGCTACTTATTTCTTAGTAGCCAAACGTGTTAGATTATATCTAGCATCCATCTGCTTAGAACTGTTAATAGGTTTTTCGAGTTGATTCAAGATGATCTAAGCTACCACAGACTCTACTATGAACTTGAGGTCGAGTTCTTTTCAACTTGGAAGATTGATGAAGAGGATTCACAATTTATTATTATTATTATTATTTTTTGATAAATTTTTACTTTTTTTTAGTATTTAAGGTATTTTTGATATTTTGGATGTTTTTGGTAGAGTCGTCAATTTGGGTTGGGTAAGTTGAGTTGACCCACCTTGCCAAACAATTTAAGCACGTTGGGTTGGAATTTTATTAACCCAAGTCAGCCACGGGTTGCCCGTGGGTAAGCCCGCAACGGACTTGGGTTGCCCCAAGGTTGCGAAATACATGTAAACCAAATTTTATGTTAATTTATTATTTTTTTTGTTATAATTTTCAAACTTGTCAGTATGTTAGTTGGTTGCACCTTCATCTCTATGTCTATTCTAAGTCCTCTTCGCTTTAGATCCTAGTTATTTTGTATGAAAAAATAATCTTTAGTGTGAGTTTGTCAATTAAGATAGATATACAGTACTTGTTGCTTAACATTCCTCTCAATTATACTTTTTGCACTTTTTCCTTTGGTCGCTTTTGAAGACTAAGAGACATGAGACAATTATTCTTAAGAATCATCACTCAAAATCTAAATAGGCACACTGAATTGAATTTTTCTTTTTCTAACTCAACAAGATCCTTTTTGGAAAGCTCTATTAAGAAAAGTCATATTGCTTTATCATCAACCGATAGAACAAAGTATTTATAAGTTTTTAATTAATACAACTAAGATCCTATATGAAAATCTTATTAATTTTTTTTTAATTTTTGATGGACCCATAAGTTGGCTCGCCTAACCCGCAACCCGCCTTAAATTCAATTGGGTTAGAGATTTCCTAACCCCCAAGTTGATGGGTTGGCCCGTCCCGCCCCGCCAAATGGCTAGTTTTTGGTAATTTCTATTTTTTATATTTTTGAATTTTTAGTCTGTTTAGAATTTTTATATTGTGATTTGTGAGTTTGTTAATAATTTTGTTCTTTTATTTTAGAATTTCTTTCCTTTCATTATGAGATAGGAATTGTAGTCCTTAAGATTTCTTTTATTTCTTGTGTCTTAGCTTTGGAGTCTATATAAACATGTGTTTAGTTGTATGAGGGACAATCCACTCTTATTATATAAGTTTTTTTCTTTTATTTGGAAAAACCTAGAGGACGGCGATTATCTCTTCTTTGCCTTTCCTCAATTTCCCTCTTCTTGTCAGTTCACAGGTTAATCATTATCCCCATTAGTAATCAAGCTTCTTTGGTAGTTCAATGTTGTGAACACAACTCTTGTTGATGCTGGGAATAATCCTTATTCAACTCTTTCAAAAACTCTGGCTTAACAGATTATGTGACTATATGGTTGAAATTAAATTAATACAATAATAATGATATATTGCTACCTTGATGGAGTTCTCTCAGTAAATTGTTGACTTTCTTTTGCAAACATCTAAGCTAGAGCTGTTACTGTATATTATATCATTGCAACTCACTTGCTAAAACACTATATTCAGGATATTCATCGTTTAATGTCTGAAATAGACAAAGATCGGAATGGAGCTATTGAATTTGAAGAATTTCTTTACATGATGACGGCCAAGATTGGTGAAAGGGACAACAAAGAAGAACTTACAAGGGCTTTTCGCATTATTGACCAGGACAAAAATGTCAAAATTCTAGCATCATGCCTTATCACTATGCTTTTAGGGCAATACTGAAATTTGTCTTGGATCTGTCTCAGGGGAAGATATCTGATGTTGACATCCAACGGATTGCACATGAATTGGGTGAGAGCTTTACACTTGACGAAATCCAAGCGATGGTAAAAACAGCTGACATCAATGGTAAGAAATACTTTCACTTTAATTGTGGAGGATCCATTGTGGGATGTTTTCTCTTTACTTTTTTTTTTCTAATCATAATAATAGTACTTTTAGTCACTTTTTTTGACGATACCCATAAATGGTTTGAACATTGTGTTGGAGTATCAGTAGTTATTTTCATGAGAGGTTTTTTGATTTTCAGGTGATGGAGAAGTTGATATTGAAGAATTCCTGAGGATCATGAGAAGTACAAACTATGGTCATTAAATCTTTCTGCTGTAATGTTTCTTGCAGTCGCAAGATACACATAGATTCTCAAGTTGCCTCGGCTTGTGTTTTCATTATATATCACGCGTGACGAAGTGTTGGTTGTTTAATATATGAACAATAATTACTTACGATATGTTAGCATTTTGAGTTTCGACACCCTGCTTGAGTTGGATTTTCATTTTGAATCAAGAGCCTTTGTTGAATGAATCCTTGATTGGATCATTTCATCTCCAGTTGCTGAATGCAAGAAGTCATTTTTTGAGGTTCTGGGATAGTATTGCGATGGTTAGGCTCTCTAATGAATAATTAAGGGATTTAAGATTTGAATCACAATTACGGTGTTCTCTAGGGGATTTTCTTTACTGAGGCTAAGAACGTTGGCGGTCTGGATGGGCTTCTACTAGTGCGTCTCGATTCGTCTTCAAGATTAGTTGGTTGAGCTTCTATTAGTGCTTCTTGATTCGTCTTCAAGATTAATTGGATTGATGAGTTGGATATTCGGATTAATTTTTTTTTTTTTTTGACAATATTATTTGGCCAAAAATTGAAAGGGTGTCTTCGATTTAAAAAAAAGGTATCTCTATTATAATTTTATTTTGAAATTACCTTTAATTTAACACTGTTGTAGAAATTATCAAGTAGTTGCTACAATATATAGAAGCTATCGGATAGCTGTTATAACATATTTATGGTGAGTTTAAAATATAGATTTATATCTAGTATAAGTTACCCAATAGCTACTACAATATGTAGAAACTATTAAGTAGTTGTTATAATGTGTGTCGTTTAACTTTAGAATTTAAAGTTTAGGATATATGAACAATATTATATTAAAATAGCTTGGACAGTTGTAAAGTTATTTTGATGAAGTTTAAATAGTTTAACCAAATTGAAAAATAGTATTTTGATATAATAGTATTTAAATATCTTAAATCTTAAACTCTAATTCACTAGATACATTGTTGTAACTACTATTGTGTAGTTTCAACACGTTATAGCATATACTAAGTAGCTTTTATATAGTATATATTTTAAATTCTAAACTCACCCTAAATAAGTTGTAGCGGCTACCAAGTATCTTTTATACATTATAGTAGCTATCAAATAGTTTCTACATATTATAACAGTTATCAAGTAGTTTTTATCCGGTATAAATTCTAAATCTTAAACTCACCCTAAACACATTATAACAATTATTCGATAGTTTCTATACGTTATAGAAGGTATTTAGTATCTTCTACATGTTATAGAAGCTACCATGTAGAAACTACAAGATAGCTCTTCTATAACAACACTAAGTAAAGTCAAATTTTAGGATAAATTTATGAGAGAGACATTCATTTGGTTTTTCTGGAAAAGAAGCCCTGAGTTAATGTTTCTCTCCATTTCGGACGTCCAAAATTTTTTACCCATATTATTTCATGTAATAAAATGGCAGCTATGTATTAATTTTCAACATTTATATTACATTATTTCGTGTGAAAATATCATATTAGCATATTTATACATGATCTTTATTATTTTAGCAAGTCAAAATCTTTTGTTGTATATAAACAAAGTTAATCAGCATATCAATTAACACTATACAGTTTGAAATAAATATATATTGAACTTCTTTAAATAACTACATCAAATCGTATGATAGCCTCCCAGTTACACTCCAGTGGTAGGATGTTTATGTAGTCTTCCAAATATTTATAATTTGATTTTCAATTATGTTATACTGTAAAATATTTTCCTCAAGTGGAATAATAAATTTGAACGGTTGGGTCATTTACTACAAATACTTTTAGATTTATTTTGATGGTGAAATTTTTTTATAAGATTAGGTCAATTATAATCAACCAAGGCTGGATATCCAGGGCTAGCTAAAAAAAAGAAATCATATGATGGCCAGTTTAGAAGACTATTAAGTATTAAGTCAATTATAAAATGTTAACACAAAAAATCAATAATACCCAAGTTCATTAATGACTAATGATAGTCTCACATGACGTAGATGGTTCATACAAAAATATTGTCATAGATAAGTCCGAGTCAATTTTTAAAAGATGCAGATGTTCGGTTGGTTGTCTCACCTCCTCGGTGTACACTACTATTGTTGGTTTAAATTTTCCATGATTTATTCTTTTATAGGAAGTGTGTCCCGGAGAAGCCATGAAGTGACGATTTCACCCACATATTAATGACTAGTGATAAGTTACCAAAATAATACTTCCGATTGAAAATCGAAATAAACGGTTGATAGTTTCGTTGCAAAGATCAGGAAAATGGCAAATGTTTTGTTGAGGTTTGGGACAATTCTGATTCGAACGCATCCAGTTGAAGGCTTGGATTGTTCCAGAGTCCAGACCAAGGCTCCGTTTCTTCTCTACAAAATAATTGTTTTTATATAAAATACTTTATTTTTTTAAAAAAAAATATTTTGAAAGAAAATCGATTAATTTCTATTGTTTGGATGGATAATAAAATTGTGGAAAATATTTTTGTATTTGATGTCTAGAGTTTCCTGGTTGAACTGACTCAACTAGCCAACCCAACCGTCTAGTTAAACCACCCAACTTTACTAGTCCACCTAGACCAAACGGCCATCCAACTCACTCATTCATAACCTCTTGGATCCATCAAGATCGTTCTCTCGGATGGTCTAGAGGCTAGCACACGAGGTGCTACCAACTTGAAGTATGAGATTCAAATCTCAACATAACCGAGATAAATACTTTCTCGTGCGCCAGTTACTATTCCAAGAGTTAGTAACCATCTGTAATTTACCTCATCCGTGTTAACCATGAATGAATTGACGGGGGCAAACACAGTCAACTTTTGCCAACTAGATCCATCAAAATCGATCAACCTACTCAAACATGAGCAGGGAGAGAGATTTCGTTAGTCGATTGGGGTCCGTCTTTAACGTTTCACTGTCCTATCCTGGAAAACACAAGTTTTGTGAGTACTTTACTTTTAGCAATGTTGAGTGAGATAGATTTTCAAACCTATAGCAACACAAAGATGCCGGATGATCTAATACCCATCGAAATGCATCCTGACAACCCAAAACACACAAATCAACATGCTTGCACACAAAATATGGAACATTGGTGAACGAAGATTATGTGTGAACATTCAATATCAAAAATGATCAATGGAACTATAACACGGTCAACTTTGTTCGCTTGAAACAAACGAGCACATAATAAAAAAAATACGAATGAAAATGTTATCAAACCACAATACAAATCATGGTTCATCAAAAATAGATTACTGAACCAGGGCATAGAGATTTGAAGGCCGCGCAGTCTTTATCTTCTCATGCTTGATGGACTAAAGCGAGACTTGGCAACTTCTGTTATTAAGGAGACAGAAACAGAAGAATTCTTGATACCAATATGGTATAATCAAGTCTTCATCTAGCCTTTGTTTGAGGCTCCACTGGAGGATGGCTTAACCACATATATTTGTTTCATTTTAGGAGCAATATTCTTGTCTGCACTTGTACCTTGTTTTTTGAACGGGAATCTTCGATGACAATCAGCTCCAGAGCCTGCACGATTCACATTTCCACGTTGCTGATCGCCATATCCAGCTGCAAGAAGGTGATTACCCCCAGGAATTGATGGTGGTTGAGTCTTAGAGTGAGCATCTGTTGTTACCTGGCCACTAGGTCTGCTGCTACTTGAACTGATGCACCCACCATGATTAACAACAGCACCCATAGCTCTTGCTACTGTGCTTGCAACTTTCTTCTCATTCGTGTTTATAGTGCTCTCTAGAGGCCCGGCCAACTTGTTATTGCTATTGCTCGAAGTTGGTTGCTTAGCCGAAACAAGCTCAAGTGATATAATTGGGACAGCAGAATTTGTAATCGAAATGTTCTCACTAACTTCGGCAGAAGCAGATGCATGAGGAACATCAGACTTGTTATTTCCCATGGATGTATCTCCAGTTCGGCCAAATTGTAAAGGGATCCTATTCTCTGGCAGAGGTGGTGGCAGCTGTTGCTGTAGTTGAATGGATAAAGGAACAGAATGGAGCGGTGGAGGCACAGGAGACCAAGCTTGCAGCGGAATATTGGCAGTTGACTGAACAGAAAGTAGATACTTAAGTTACAGATGTAAACTCACAGTAAAAAATTGATTGGCTGCTGTCAAATTTCAACCACAGAAAAACCAATCCATCCAATAATCATGGAAACAAAAAATGGGACTTGGTCCTCTTTGAACAACAATGCACTAGTTATAATTGCATATCAAAATTTTAAAATAAATTGAAGCATAGTTTTTGCCTATAGTTCAATTCATATTCCACATACCTTGAAAGGATTCATGTCAAACATGGTTAGAGGAGAAGCAACCATCAGAGATGATCCTGGACCTAAATTATGGGCAGTATTTGGCGCAGTGGTTGGGGTTCCCTGACCCAATACAGTGTTTCGATTGCTTGGATCACCATCATTGTCTCTAGCATTAGAAAAAACTTGTTTTTGGCTCCACTCTGGTTGCTTCCCAGCAGGTATATATGCAGTCCCCATATAACCTAATCCTATCTGCCCAAATTGTCCAACTGGAGGAAAATGATTGTAGACGACCATGGGAGGGGGGCATTGAACACCAGGCATTCCTCCAGGGCTGATGAATGAGCCATTATAACCTGCCGGTGGGCGATAAAAAGAGTCAAGACCAGAGTGGTACTGAGGCCATGCTCCCAGTGTGCTACCCAAAGAACCATTTTGTGATCGACTCTGTGAGCCAACAGACTCATCATTGGACCCATACGAAAAAAGACACCCATCTACTATTCGATTCATCTCAAAGCTAGGGAAATGTGAAGGTGGTGCTCCAGAAAATTGTGAGAGCATTGACATGGAAGCTTGTGGACTTTGTAAAGCAGACCATACTGAGAGTGGAGTATCAACAGAAAGATCTGCTGGAAGAGCAACTGTTAAGGACTCTTCACTGGAAGACTGGACAGTTATTTCTTGGCTTGCTGCTACACCTGTTGAATTTTTCATATGCTCTTGTTATATTCTGAGAGCAGTGACTTCATAATAATGAAATATTGAAGATACAAGAAAGATAATAGGGCTTATTTTATCACCTCGAGCAGCCAATGCACTTCCATCAGCAGAAGAGTAAGTTTTGGTGTCTAAAGAGGAACCAATAACAGGTCCAACAATTTCATCATTCGTAATGGCAGCTACTGCAATAGCTGAAGCAGCTGCTTCAGCTTCTACCTCTGCATCTTCAAGACTTGCAGATGGTTGACTAGAACACTTTTCTTTGACTAGAAACATAGCATGATTGCTGTTTGCCAAATTATGATCTTTACTAAAATCTGATTTGCTAGAATCTGGAGGGCCAAGTCCCTTCGAAATGGTTTGGCTGACGGAAGGCAAAACATTTGGTAGAATCACTGCTCCTGAATCAAAAGAATTAGACAAACTCAACATTTTGTCCAGAAACACTTGGAATACATTAAAATATAAAAGAAGAAAAGTGCT
Organism: Kaempferia parviflora; assembly: GCA_037177295.1. Lineage (NCBI taxonomy): Eukaryota > Viridiplantae > Streptophyta > Magnoliopsida > Zingiberales > Zingiberaceae > Kaempferia > Kaempferia parviflora. The sequence goes on along the minus strand of JBAMIE010000022.1, from coordinate 5,895,062 downwards.
TGCCAAATTGGATGTTCTCAGCTACGATCAGGGAATTAACTGATGCTGCACATGAAGGATAAGTGTTCTCTACTGTCACAGCAGAAGATGCAAGTTTTGGGGGTTCAAGAACATTGGTAGATGCTACTATCGAGTCAAAATGCGATGGCTTCATAGCTTCATCAAGCTGAGTCTGAGTCACATCGATTGCCTAAAAGATGATAATATACAGAGTTCAACAACCACAAAATTGACAAAACAAAACAATAACAACAACCAAATTCAATATTGTGGATGAACATTATAGAAAAAACGAGAGAGAGAGAGAGAGAATTCTGCTGCCTATAGCAATGGAAAAAAGGGCTTCTAGCAATATGATTATTATTGAAAAATTTCCAGAACATACAAATAAATCCAATATGGTAATGCAGATTGCCATGGTAAAGCAAAGATAATTAAAACACTAACAACAACAACAAACTTTATTCCATTAGATGGGTTTGGATATATGGATCTTTCTACGTCATTAGGCTCTATCCCCTACCATATTATTATCTATACTTAAATAAATTGTATCTTATTTTATTGCTACTAACCAAGTCTTTTATGGTCTTCTTCTTTCTAGTTTAATGTACATATTTGTCATAATTTCAACATTGTCTAACTGTGGTATTTATTGGGTCTAAGTACATATCTGTACCATCATAAACGTGTCTCTCAATGTTTTCCCTTAATAGATGTGACTCCGACTTTCTTTCTAATACTCGCATTTAGGTTACGTTTGGTTGGGTGTAATGTAATCATGTTGGTAATGTAATCAACTTTGAAATGTAATGTAATATGAATTACATTACTACGTTTGGAAATGTGTTATATGTAATCTTTGATTACAAGGGTGATTACATTCTTTTGTTGGGTGTCCATTATTTTTTATAAGGAATGTAATTCATATTATTATAAAATGACAAAGATATTCTACGACCTCTGCCGGCGGAGAAGGCGGGCTGCGGCGGGCGAGCAGCCGGCACGGGTGGACGGCCGGCAGGGGAAGTGGTGTCAGTGAATTTGTTAGGGTGCAGTTTGATGAGAAAAGTTGGGTATTTTTGACATATTAAATTTTGGGTTGTAATGTAATCCGGATTACATAGTATTTGCTTTGTAATCCAGATTACATTGCATTACAGAATTAAAATGATACCAAACAAAGCAATCAGCCTTGTAATGTAATCTTGATTACATTAGTTGGCAGATTATGTCCTACCTTATAATTCTGTCCATCCTCGTATGTTCACACACCCACCTTAACATTCTCATCCTGTAACTCTCATCTTCTGCTCATGTGTTCGAATCATAGCCAGCGTTATACAACATAGCAAGGCTAACTATCGTTTTATAGAACTTCCCTTTAAGTTTTAGATGAACTCTATGATCACATAAAATATCCAATGTTGTCCTCCATTTCAACCATATGGTATTCTATATAAGACATCTCGCTCAATCTCTCCATCGTTTTAAAAAAATGATCCTATATACTTAAAATTTTCGGTTCCAAACAATTCGTCATCTCCTATCTTAACAACTATCTCATTACGTCTAATTTTACTAAATTTAAATTTTAATATTATGTCTTTACTCTACTAAGGCTACAACTTTTCGTTGTTTCACACCAAGATTCTAGTTTAGCATTTACTTCTTCACATGTCTCATCTCATCTACAAACAACATGTACAACGATACTATCTTGAACGTCTCTAGTAAGTTCGTCCATGATTGTGTAAAAGCAATATTGCAAAAAGCACTAGGCGCCAGTCGGGCACTTGACTGGCACCTAGCGCCTAGACGCTCTAGTACTTTTAAATAGATATATCAAAATAATATCAAATTGGCAAGTAGTAGGAAATAATAAATACCAAAATGAATATCAAGTAACTAAATACCAAAATGAACATCAACTAGCCTAAGCCAAATAGCAAATAACATCAAAGTATTCAAAGTTCAAACTTCAAAGTTAAA
>JBAMIE010000022.1:5880449-5892970 GCA_037177295.1 Kaempferia parviflora | reverse complement strand
CGAGAAGCCGGGGAGGAAGCGCGCTCGAGGGGAAGGACGGAACATGGGTTCGGGTGAGCCCTATTCCGGATGTCCGATATCACCCAAGCGAACCAGAAAGTCAACGGAGCCGATCGGAAGCTTGCGGAGCGATCAGAGCGAAGTTGATATAGGAATCAGCGCCTGGAAGGCGCCTTCAGCACTGCTGAAGGCGCCTTCCGGTCGCGGTCAGCGACCGTTTCGAGCAGATTAAGTTTTAGCCCCGCCGGCCGACTGGACGCCCAGTTCATCTTCGATCAGTTCCTTCATTCTGATGTTCCAACTCACCTCCACTCTGATGTGACACCTCTTCACAAATCAAATCCTCAGACCCACTCATCGCAGTTGGTCAATAGCACGTGCGACAACACGTGGATTGTCAGAACACGTAGAGTAGAATGGTCGACATAGCGTGATCCCCCATGATCTCCTACAGTGCAAGACGTGGGTGACATGAACCAAGATACGACTACGTGACACTTTCTTTACTGCGGATATAATATCTCACTCCTTTGTGTTATAAAAGAAGTCCGCTCCCACCGACCAAGGTACGCGTACATATTTGCACACATCCATTTCAATTAATCTACTACTGGTCTTCTCCCTTTCTCTCCCATCGGAGACTGACTTTGTGAAGATGAACAGGGCCACCCCGACTTCCATTCTAACCCACTCCCTTGCTCTTTTACTCCTCACAGGCTCTCCAGATGATTCAATCTTCCCTAGTCCCTACAACATATGGTGACTCCCTTTTCTTGCTCCGCTAGCATCTCTGGCAACCCCACCTTCCTCCAGCTCACGATGACTTTGTCAACATCAGGGACACCGGTGGCTCGTTCTCTGACGATCTCAAGCATGAAAAAATTTAGCACAGTACACCTGAACTAAGAAGTTGAGATGGATGACACCGAAAAACTCCTTGCCATCACCATGGCCCCATAGAATTTTGACAAACACGTTGTCGCCACAATGCGGGAGCAGGAAAATAAAATTTCTTAGGCGTCATTCTCGTTCGAACGTTGTGCTAGAAGCCCACGGGTCTTCATCCAAGCAAGATCCTTACTCTCCAGATCCTTAGTTGGCAGCCTGGTTTCCTATTATATTCTCTCCCCGACTCCGCAGGCGCTTAAGAATCGAGCTTCCTATTCTCTCCCCAATTCCGCTGACGCTTGAGAGTCGAGGCGCTACCAACATACCAAACCTTCCTCAACAACCTCAAAGGTATCCATGACGAGATGGGCGCAAGCCTCACCCCGTGGATCGTCTGGACTAGGCCTGGCCGGTAGAGGAGAACCGCCACAGCGATCTGCTCAACAGAAATGAGGAATGGTACACCCTCTCTCCCCGATCGATGTTTGCCCCAACATGATCGATCCTACTTGACGCACCGACTTATTCCTCCATTCAACCCCGCCGATCCCGATCCAGTGCTTCTATTCGCCGCCAACCTAACTCTCCATACAACCTTGCCAAACAGGCACCCAACTCATCTCTGATTGACCCCGCCGTTCGAATGCTTCGACTCACATCCACACCGATCCGAAGCCCCTTCATAAGTCAAACCCTCCAACCCATTCATCCCGGTCACGTAGGACAACAAGTGGATTGCCAGAACACGTGAAGTAGCATGGTCGACATGCGTCATTCCTCACGATCTCCTATAGTGCAAGATGTGGGTGACATGACCCTAAATACAGTGACGTGACACTTTCTTTATTGCCGACATGACTTCCCACTCCTTCAGGTTATAAAAGGAACCCACTCCCACATGCCAAGGTACGTGTACATATTTGTACACATCTATTATCATTGATCTACTATTGTTCTTCTCCCTTTCTCCCCTTGACTTGAGCGTTGGAGTGCATGAGCCGGGGCACCTCGACCTTCATTCTAACCCCCTCCCTCGCTCTTTTACTCATCGCAGGCTCTCCAGATAATTCAGTCATCCCTGCAGCAAATGGTGACTTCCTTCTCTCGCTCCGCAGGCATCTCTGGTAGCCCCACCTTCCTCCAGCTCAGAACGACTTCGTCAGCATCAAGGACACCTCACCGATAGCTTGTTCTCCAGTGATCTAAGGTAGGAACAATTTCCAATTGAAATAACTGAAGGCACACATGTTTCACTCAAGAAAAACCTAGCTACAGCAGCCTGCCTAAGTTTTACTCCTTGATTTATACAAGAATGAGATAGGCAGTGTAAGGGGGAATTGCTTCAAGTATGAATTCACCAATGTATCAGTTAATAATTCAATCTCTCTTGAATAACACGCTTGAAAGTTACACAAAAGATCATAATTTGAATAAAACTTGGTTATAACATATAAGTTTCACATTTTTCCTAATTGTTTTTGTTTCCACCCTTTTCCTTTGTCTTTTGCTGCTCCAAATACTTTTTGAGATACAGTTACTTTTTTCCCATAGTATCATTTTTTCACCTCCAAAAGAAAGATAAAAATAAGCTTTGGTACCGATTCTTTGATACCATACTGACTTCTGACTTAGGTCTTGATAAGGTTACATGTACAGAAGTGGGAGATGAAGCTTCAAGAAGTTCGCCAAAATTGACTTTGTCATCCAGGAGAGATGGCCAAAGTTTAATAACAAAGTTAAACCAAATGGTCATATCATCCTTCAGCAAACATAGAAAGAGAAGCAATAAGCTAACAGCCTGAAACCAACGAAAGATGTAGCAATATCAACAGATAGAGCCTCAGGTTCCTTCATTTTGTGACAAGACTAGGTTTCTACCTAGATGGAGAAGCCACTTCTGGATAACAATTTAATGCCTGCAATATACACATCCAAGTGGCACAAACAACTGAAAAGCTAGCTATACCATTTAAAATTCTGAAACACCTACACCACTTTTGATGATCCACACACAACATAGAACTTTCAAAACTAAATGACTATTTTTAGGCATTTCATGTTATACAAAGAAGATCAACATAAGAAAAAACTACAATTCAATAATCAAATTTTGCAGATAAAATCTAGCATAAGAACACATAACTAACCTCAAGACACGAGATCTTGAATTCATGAGGAGCTCTTCTAATAACTGCAATCAACAAGGTTGACAATTATCACTTTTATTGATACAGTTGACAAGTTAAACTCAGTTTCTCAAAAAGCAGCATAAAGACCATTTTTCTAGGGCATTAGTAGCGACCCCATTAAGTTAACAATCTGTTCTGATAAAGTATTGAATTAATTTTTGTCTACAACATATTCCTGCAGATGAATCTTAACTTATTCTACTCAAGGCGTAAAATGTTGACAATCAAAAAACTGATATTTTATAGAACCATATTGATCACATAAGCCAGTGGCATAAGCCAAAATCCAAATGCTTAACTCTCCAAGCTATGTAATTACGGATTCTTGTAAAGTTCATTATATTGCTTGACATAAACTTTCAGGTCTACAAGCAAGGCCCTCTACAGATATTAATAAACATTATTTTTAAATCAGATTGAGCCATTTCTTCAATTTACACTCTTTGTCTTTGTTTATTATTTTATCCATCCAGCCAAATAAGAAGATTCAATATCTCGAATGCAAAGACAATTTTGTCCCTATATCAGTTTTCTCTTTCAACTCCACCCATGATGACCGGTCATGGCCTGTCCCAAGCTAAGATAAAGGAGGGGGTTACGTTAGGCTGTCAGCCAGCGTTAAAACTATGGTAAATATTCAATGAACTGAACCATTAAACAATTGTGTTAATGCTAGGTTATTCCCTAGAAGAAACGCGTTGCAGGGTCTGACTGTAACGTCTCGACAACAACCTCTGCATCTCCAAAACTCGAATCTAGTGCTAACTATGCAAGAGTTCGTGTTGCATGGTCCGATGTAACATATCGGCGAGGACTGCTACATCTCCTGAGAGCTTGGGTGTAGTGTTAAATAGGCAAGACTTCTCACACAATAGGTTGGATAAGAATAAATATGATAGGAAACTAATAATCTATTTAAAACATAGAACATAGGAATCCTCACTAGTAAATCAATGAAGGTAGTAGATACGATGATTAGAAGAAGGATTAGTATTTTGTGTATACAAGAGATAAAATGGGTAGGCGAGAAAGCAAATATGATAGAGAACTCGAGTTTTAAGTTATGGTACACCGGAAAGAGAAACAAAAAATAGAGTGAGTATTGTTGTAGATAGTTCGTTAAAGGATGAAGTTGTAGGAGTAGTTAGAAAAGGGAATAGAATTATAGCCTTTAAGATAATAGTAACGAAAGAAACTATGAACATAATTAGCATATATGCACCGCAAGTAGGATTAAATGAAACTACTAAATTAAGACTTTGGGACGACTTAAATGAAGTATTACAAAATATTCCGTCAAATGAAATGATTTTAATAGGAGGTGATCTAAATGGACATGTCGGAATGAAAAATTGAATATGAGAAGGTACATGGGGCTATGAGTTTGGAACAAGAAATAAAGAAGAAAACTTATATTAGATTTTACGATAGCATATGACCTTATATTAGCTAATACGTTTTTTTTTTAAAAAAACACTTAGTCACGTTCAAAAGTGAGAATATAAATGACAAATTAACTTTTAGGAAGAGAGATAGAAAGATTTATACAGATTGCAAGGTCATCCCTGGAGAAAACTTAACTACAACATAGATTAGGAGTGTTGGATATATGCCTCAAGCAAAGTATCAATAGAAATAAAATATATACGATTCCTAGAATTAAGTGGTGAAAGTTAAAGGATGAGAAGCAAAATATATTTAAGGAGAAGGTAGGAGTACCAACATTAGGTGAAATATACGGTGACTCTAATACGATATAGGATAAGATGGTATCAAAGTTGAAAATAGTAGCCAAGAGTGTAGTCAAAGGGACATGCACCATTAAGTAAGGAAGCTTGGTGGTGGAATGAGAAAGTACAAGAGAAAGTGAAGGAAAATTGAACAACTTATAAGGCATTATACATTTGTAAGAATGAAGAAAACATAAAAAAATATACAATTGCCAAGAAAGAGGCTAAGAAGGCAGTGAATGAAGTAAAAAATAAAACTTTTAAATGATTATATCAAAAATTGGATAAAAAAGAAGGGGAAAGAGACATTTATAGAATAGTTAAAATGAGAGAAAGGAAGAAAAGAGATCTTAGCTAGATAAAATGTATTAAAGATGAATGTAATAGGGTACTAGTAAACGATGAAGAAATAAAAGAGCGGTGGAAGAAATATTTTCAACAATTTTTTAATGAAGGTTTAGGTGACCAACTTAACTTAGGTAATTTAAGTAGATCAAATGAATATAGAAATTTAAATTTTTATCATAGAATTCAAACTTCAAAAGTAGAACAAACTTTAAATGGGATGCACAATGGAAAATATGTTATACCAGATGATATTACGATAGAGAATTGGAAATGTCACTTACAAAATTATTTAACATGACATTGAAAACGAAAAAAATATCTGATGAGGATAAGTACTCTACTTCCTTATATAAGAACACGGGAGACATATAAAATTGTGTAAATTATAAGGGTATTAAACTAATGAGTCATAGCATGAAACTTTGGAAAAAAGTAATATAGAAAAGATTAAGGAAGGAGATTACGGTGACTAGAAATCAATTTGGATTCATACCTGGAAGGTCGATAATAGAAGTTATACATCTTCTTAGACAACTAATTAAAAAATATCAAGAATAAAACAAGATCTACACATGATATTCATTGACCTAGAAAAAACTTGTGATAGAGTCCCAAGAGAAATTATATGGAGAATTATAGGAAAAAAAGGTGTTAGCGTAATATATATTGAATTAATTACGGATATGTACACGATATAACGACCAGAGTACATATTTCAAGCAGAGTAGTTGAAGTATTTCCAATAAATATAGGGTTACATCAAGGATCGACTCTAAGTCCTTATCTTTTTACACCAATTATGGACGAACTCATGCACACATTGTCGTATATCTTTACAAATAATATTATTTTGATGAAGGAGTAAATGTTAAACTAAAATCTTGGCGGGAAACACTAGAAAAGAAAGGTTTTAGGCTTATACAGAATATATGAAATTTAGGTTTAACAATATTAGACGCAATGAGACAATTGTTAAGATAGAAGATGACGAGTTGTCCGAAATCGTTTTTGCAAAACGATGGAGGATTGAAAGATGTCTTACATAGAATACAAGCAGGATGGTTGAAATGGAGGAGAGCGTCGGGTGTTTTATGTGATCGTAAAGTACCTTTAAAACTTAAAGAAAAGTTTTACAAAACCGCAGTTAGACCTGCTATGTTATATGGAGCTGAATGTTGAGCTATGACTCGAGTACACGAGTAGAAGATGAGAGTTGCAGAGATAGGGATGTTAAGGTGGATGTGTGGACGTACGAGGATGGATGGAATACGAAATGAGAGCATTAGAGAGAAAGTCGGAGTGCATCCATTGAGGGAAAACTCTGAGAGACACATTTAAGATGATACAATAAATACTCTAGTTAGGCGATGTGAAACTATGACAAACACGCATATCAAACGAGGAAGACCAAAAAAGACTTGGTTAACAACAATAAAACTAGATAAAATTTATTTAAGTATAGATGATGATATAGTAGGAGATAAAGCTCAATGTCGTACAATGATCCATATAGTGGGATGATGCTTGGTTGTTGTTGTTATATAAGTTTTCTCTTTCTCCTCTCTTAGTAACTAACAAATAATGTATGAGATTCGATGGATGTTTGATACTAGTCTTATTTGGTAATTTGTCAAGCCACATTCATAACTGAAAGTCATACTAATGTAACATTTTTACCTAATTGATTTTGAAGCTCAACATTAACTTATGGCAAATGCCATGTTTCTTAAGTGTGTGTGGGTGTATATATATAATAGTTATTAAGATATACATCGACATAGATGTAAGAAATTAAGGCATAAATTTTTCTATGTACAATTAAAGCTTCTACCCAAAATTGAAAACTTATTTGAATACATATGCGTAAGACTAAGCATGTTTGCTTAATCTTGGCTTTCCATGGCATGGCCAATTCTAGTATCTCATATATTCTTGTAGTGTCGTGGTAACTGAATGATCTGAGTCATTATACTCAGATAAATGACTGACAAATCATTATGCTGTTGGGCTGCCTCCAGTGACCATCTAATTCTAAAAAGGCCCTTTATGGCTTTACCTACTTTCTGACATTGGCATCCTGAACTCTTGGCTAGTTCTCAAGGCAAAGATCTTTTTCTGTATTGTCTTGTAGGATAAGCTGCTTTTCAAGATCAACTCAACTTACTAGAAAAAAGAGCCATAATTAATTACAGGTGCTATGTGACTCTGAAGCAGTCAGGTTGCATATTTACTTGGACTGTAATTTCACCATGCCTACTTGAGAATTGTTGCTTGAACTTTAATAATTATAATTATTTTCTATTTGTTTTTTCCCATGGGAGGACGCTAAGTTAACACACAAAGCTGGAAGAAAGCAGTGTGATCCACTTGGTTTGTTCAAATAGCAACATCTGCACAAATATGTACAATGGATCAAATAATATTCTTCATTTCTGTAAGAATGTCATCAAATCCTTTAAAAGTGATTGAGAAGGGAATAATATTATTGTTTTAAGGTTGTGTGTCAAGGGATCTGTTTTTTGTCCAACTCATATTCTACTAATATATAATTGATCATATTCACTTCCACTTAGGGTGAATTAGCATAACAGCCTTTTGTTTGAGAAAAATTTATCTGTGAAGTTCTGAAGATAAACAAACAAAAAATATGATTCATTTCCATTGTTGAAGGGTTTCCACAGATTCATTACATAATAAAAACTCGTGAACATGACCACTAAATAAGTACACTAATATTTCTCCACCAAAATGACCATGACTACTTATCTATAAGAATATCTGACAGAAGACTAAAAGACTAAAAGACTAAAACTAATATGAAGTCCATATAGATCTATAAATCAAGATATATTTAATTTTTGAACTGTCCTATTTAATATCAAATTTCATTGCTGAACAATAACGCTCCTACAAGCGAGGAAAGGATAGATAAAAAAAAAAAAAGAAACAAGAAGATTTGTTATATCTGTCTCAATCAAAAAAAGAAAATTATTTGAGGTCCAAATACAATACCTTCCCTGTAAAGTGAAGGAAAGAGGCCATCTGGAGATAGGAAAACTGGACCATCAGGCAAAGCCTTTCCATCCTGCAAATTGAAATATAATTTTTAGATTCCTGAACAGATGAGGAAGTGTTTCCTCTGAAGTCCTGCCTCAATACTTAAGTATAAGTAGTACTTACAAACAATTAAAGCATTAAGGATCTTGTCTATTACCTGTTTTAGATTGAAAAGAAATTGCCTTGTTAAATGAGCCTGTGAAATTGCACGGGCACTGAGAAAGAGCAATTGATATCCGTTTTCCTGAAGAAAAAGAAAACTTATTCTGTTTAAAGTGCCCTGAACTAGATCATCATCTTATCTTGAAATAATACAATTGCCAAGAATCAAAACTAAAACATGATATCGTGTGGCTATTTAATTGCACAAAAAATTAAGATATAAGAATTTATAAATTTCATTCCAAGCAATGCAACATCTAAAAGAAATAAATATTGATGATACATAATCGAAATGGAAACTTACCTAATAGCTTAAGTGATGCAAATAAAACTTAGTCATTTTAAAAATAAATTGGGTCAATTAAAAAATTGGTAGATGGACTCATTTTTTAATTTCTATGACTCTGCAGGTTTATTGTTTTTACTATTAATAGTTCCAAGAAATCTAGTCTATTTTATCTATCTTATGAGCCAGATTATTGTAAAACCCATAAAAGAGATCAACATCTCATTATTCTAGTGTTCTAGACAATCAACCAATCTATACAAATTTCGTTATGAGAAACCCTCCTTTCTCATGAGATCACCAACTCATGCAAACAATCTATCTCGGAGCTAGATAAAATGCATGATCTATCCTAGTGCTCTCTCAATTGGTGTCAAAGTTGCAGAAACTCATTCCCCAGATCTACAATGTATACTTGTTGTCATTAGGAATGGCAATTCAGGTCAACAGGCTATGTCTTAATTTACCATGTAATTAATCTAATCTAAACATAGCCCATTTAATAAATGAATCAAAATTTACAACGTGAACATGATATGATTTTAAGTGGGCTGAGTTGATCTGTTTAATTAAAATGGATCATCTGAGGTGACATCACTTGTTTGGAAAACAATGTTGGGAGGCCCAAATGTAAAACAGAAGAACATACCAAGATAATGAATAAATGCTTTATCAGGTGACATGTCATATTTGAGTAGTTGAAAAGGCATTGTGTTCAAATAAGTAAAATGAATAATGTTTAAATGGGCCAGGGTATCAAACCCATCACAACCCATTATAGAGTGGTCATGTTGATGGATTGGGTTATCTTTTGCCCGGCATTCTTGTCATCTTCCTCAAATTGCTGCATGAAGGTACACTACCCCCAAGCGCCCTAGGCACAACTCCACAATTTAACTCCCCTCTTATCTTTAGTTAAAACAATAGGATATTAAACTTGCTAGAAAGGTCAAGTAACTCCGCCATGACGAATCAATCATGGTTGATCTTAAGTTTAGATAAATGGGATGCACAATAGAAAAATTGGTGGACGAGATAATATTCTAATAGAGGTATGGATTGGGATGACAATAGGTAGGATTTGGATTGGATTTCATCTCCTCTGTACTCATCCCCATTTATTAAATCTATACCTATACCCAACTTTATACCCATTGGATATTTAACTTTCATATCCATCCCCATACTTATCGGAGGATCAGGTATCCATACCCTACCCATCGTTTTATTACTACCTACTATTCTAGTTTTTTAAATTCATCTGCGACGAACATGTAGTGTTTTTTTTTTTTGATTTTTTTTTAATCTCTCGGTTATGACAATAAGATTTTGCCTTTAGGATTAAGGGATTGAATTATAGTATTAAGCACATAAAAATTTTCAGATTAAAAATTTATATATATGTATATATCAAGTATCGGGTAGGGTATGAGTAGGATTTTACCACATTCGCTTTCATACCCGAACCCAAAAATACCAATATCCGAATACCTGATTATTTAATCGTGTCTAAAAATTCCCTCTATACCCCCCTCTATTCGGATTAGATATCGGATTTCCCATCGGATTTGAGGGAAATTATCATCCCTTGAGGTGTCTAGGGAAATAAGATATTGAATGACTTATAAAATTATTTAACATGGTATTGAAAAAGAAATAAATGTATGATGATTGGACGGTAAGTACTCTAGTTCCTTTATATAAAAATAAGGGCCACGTACAAAATTGTACAAAATATAAGGATGTTAACTAATAAACCATACCATGAAACTTTGGAAAAGAGTAAAGAAAGATTAAAGGAGACTATGGTGACCGAAAATCAATTTGGGTTCATGCATAGAAGTCGACAATATAAGCTATACATCTTTTTAGACAATTAATTGAAAAATATCAGAGCAAAAATAAGATCTACACATTGTATTCATTGATTTAGAAAAACTTATAATAGAGTTCTTTGAGAAATTATATGGAGAATTATAGAAAAGAGATGTGTTAGCATAACTATATGAAACTAATTAAGGATATGTATGAGGATGTAACGACGTAAAAAATTCAGACGAAGTAACTGAAGCATTTCCAATAAAGATAGGGTTACATAAGGATCAACTCTAAGTCCCTATCTTTTTACACTAACACATTCAAGACATAGTACCTGATGCATGTTGTTTACAGATAATATTATTTTTTAAATGAAACACGTGGAGTAAATGCTAAACTAGAATTTTGACGAGAAACTTTAGAAGGGAAATGTTTTAGGTTTAGTAGAATAAAGACAGAATATATGAAATTTAAATTTAGCAATATTAGACGTAATGAGACAATTATTAAAATAGAAGATGATAAGTTGCGTGGAATTATTTAGGAACATTTTTGCAAAACGATGGAGGAATTGAGAGAGATGTTTTACATACAATACAAGCAGGATGATTGAAATGGAGGTGAGTATCGGGTGTTTTATGTGATCATAAAGTCCTCATAAACTTAAAGAAAAGTTTTACAAAATTACAATTAGACCTGCTATAATATATGAAGATAAATGTTGGGCTATGACTCGAGCACATGAGCAAAAGATGAGAGTTGCAGAGATAAGAATGATAAGGTGGATATGTGGACATACTAGGATGGACAGAATAAGAAATGAGAGCATTAGTTTAGGGAAAACTCCAAGAGACAAGTTTAAGATGGTACATGCATGACCAATAAATGCTTCAGGTGATGTGAATGATGACAAACACGCACATCAAACGAAGAATAGAAAAATAAAAAAAAGACTTGGTTAGCAACCATAAAATAAGATTAAATTTATTTAAGTATAGATGATGATATAGTAGGGATAGAGCCCAATGGCGTAAAAGACTCACTTAGTAGGATAAGACTTGGTTGTTGTTGTTGTAGCAAGGACAAACACTAGGAAAATATAACCAATTAATCCTGGGAGTAACAAAAAGCAATCAACCATCACGAGGTTCAATCATTTTACAACCGCTTATGCAAAAAAGAGCAAAATATAGTAGCATCTCCTCTTTCTAGTGCAGTAGGAAAAATTCATTCCTTAGAACCCCTAGCTTCAATCTTTGATGGGAAAGTCTAATTTTAAAGGAAGCACTGCAATGATAACAACTGGGGCAAGAAGAAGAATAAACATAAAAGCACCTCCCGGCCTAATCTGTGCTCAATAAGTATGAAGTTTTTTGAATGGAATTTGTCGGTTCATAAGCTACATAGTAAGGGAAAGTCTGGGAATTTCTTAACACCGCCCCAACGATAATGAACTCCCAGGATAGGGTAACAACCCTCATTATCTTAAAGATTAAAACGACAGACAAGTTTAATTGAATGCATTAAGTAATTCTTCTAAGAACCCTTAAAAAACAAAAAAGTAAGAGAGAGAGTGCGCACGAGAGAGAATCTTGGTTTTATTGTTGCACACTACTACAATAAAAATAAATTTTAAGAGTCGCATGGTCATGTGAGTTGTGGGCTAACAAGAGCTTATAAGTTTAGATAACTTAGCTAACAAAAGAGCTTTATAAGTAGTTGGGTTTGGTCCTTTCTCTTATTTAAGCAAGCACAATGTAGGATAATTAGTATCAAAACATATTGTTAATTGAGATAAAAAGAATTCATCCCTTTATTGAAAAGTGAGACAGATTTATATACAAATAAAGGATCTATTTTTAGAAAACTATAATTAACTCCGCCTATGACGACCCAGTCATGGCCGGTCCCAAGCCCGGATAAAGGAGAAGGGTTGCGTTAGGTTGCCAGCTAGCGTCAAACTTTAGCAAAATTCAATGAATGGATCCATTAAACTATTGTGCTAATGCTAGGTTGTTCCCCGTAAGGAACGCGTTGCAGGGT
>JBAMIE010000022.1:5853948-5866059 GCA_037177295.1 Kaempferia parviflora | reverse complement strand
CTTAGTTAAGTTAGTACAAGTCTATGCCATGTTATTGAATTTATCATTGTTAGAAGTTATCCGCAATTGACTCTAAGTTTAGATGTGCATTGCATCTTTCTATGTTCAAGTATGTACGTTTAGGTTTTTATGCATATGATATGTATGTTATGTATGAAAAAAAAAAAAGTAGCGCCGCCTTAAGCGTAGTTAAGGGCGGGCGTTACAGATTAATCAATTGAGGAGGATTGATTGAGGAGGGTTAGATCAATCAACTGATCGATCTAGCTCCCTTCTGTTCTCTCGTGAAATCAAGAGAATATACACACCAATCGATCAGTTGATCGATTGGCCAAGTCAAAGCTTGGATGGAGCTGGGTCGATGAGACAGAGCTCAAACTGAAATCAGTAATAGAAAGGTTAGAAGGGCAGTTCGGTTAGGGTGGACAAACTAAAATCAGCAATAGAAAGGTTGGGAGGGAGAATCGGGTGGGAGGAGAAAGGGAGAAAAAAGGTTGAAGGGGAAGAAAGGCAAAGAAAAAAAGTAGGAGAGAGATTAATGAAGGAAATCAATAGATAGGGAAAAGAAAAGAAAGAAAGGAGTGAAATCAACCTACCAGCTAGCTGTGCATGTCCACATCGTTCGCGTTAAGTTTCATGCTCCCGTTTTCACGTAGTGTATCATTACTGATTCTGCATGGCCCATGGGATCGTCTAGGCTGAATATCTCCCTGTCAAATACTTCCTACAATTGAGAAAATGCAGTTATAGAAGAGAAGTGCCAACTAATGGCCAAGAACCTTGGCATAAACATGAATCCAGTTCATTGTCTTCTAAGTTTAAGAAAAAAAATTGTAGCTACCTAAGTTAAAATCTGAATTAGTACATTCGCAGATTGAGAAGTATACTTTCTTTGCTAATTGGAAGTATTTTGCTACCTTTTTCTTCTTCCACATAGTAATATGAGATCTTCCGGTATCAATCAGCTATTGTGGTTGATTACATGGTGCCACACCTTGAGATCTTATTGTCATGGATGCCATTAGTTCTTCCCAGAACGAATCCAACTACACTTACCCACTCTACAAAATCCATACCAAAACATAGTTTTCTATGATATGGAGATTATAGGAAGGTGTATGGTGTTAGATTATATACATTTTTAGTCTTAGTCTTTTCCTTTTTTTAGTTTAGGATTTAAATTCTCTATATAAAGCTTTGTACGTTTTATTTCTCATGCACTTTTGAGATTTAATAAGATGGCTAACTTTTTCCTCTTCTTAATTTCTATATGGTATTAGAGTCAGATTATCTTTCTCTGACCTAATTTTTTGTCGTCGCCTATTGCTGTTGCCGCCTCCTACTGCTGCTATTGCCGATTTTGGCGCCGGCATCTTTTTTTGCCAATTTCGACGCCGACATCTTTTTCTACCAATTTCAGCGCCGACATACTTTTCTATCGATTTCGGTGCCAACATGTTTTTCTATTGATTTTGGCACCGACGTCCTATGCTATCGATTTCTGTGTCCTACCTTAGATTTTTCATGTAACCACGGGCTGCTCTTACATTATTGTTATTTTGACAACAACCATGTTACATCAGAATGCTTCATGAAAATCTGATCCAAATATATTTGAGCAGTTTCAACAGTTTCTTGCTTCACAGTCCTCTGCTATGTCAACTTCCTCTCGTATAGGTTTGTCATCGTCTAATATGTTAGGTATATCTTCGTGCTTGTGGATTTTGGACTCTGGTGCTTCTCATCATAAGTCATCTAATTTATCATCATTTATTTTGTTTTTTCCCAGTTTATCTATATCTATTGTAACTGTTGATGGTACTCTTGTGTCATTAGTAAGTGTTGGTTTAAATGTTACGTCTTATTTATCTCTTACTAATGTTTATTATATTTTGAGTCTTACCTTAAATTTTATTTCTATTAGTCAATTATGTGAATATGGATACCTAGTCTCTTTTTCTTCATCCAATTGTTATGTTTAGGATCCGCCATCTTAGAAACTGATTGGGACAGGTCGTATGCAAAGAGGACTCTATGTTTTGGATCAAATCAAAATACCAGAGGTTGCAGCTTCAAGGTGGATCTATTATTATCTTTTCGTTTGAGTTGTTCATATTCTGATTTTTATTTGTGGCACTCTGATTTAGGTTATATTTCAGCGTCTAGTTTACAGTTTTTAGCTTCTACTAGAGTATTAAGACCTTTAAAAAATTCTGATATTTCTAATTGTAGTGGCTGTAAACTAGCTAAATTTTCTACCTTACCATTTTCTAAAAGTCTCTCTCTTTCTTCTGCTTCATTTGATCTTATTCATTCTGATGTGTGGGGACCGTCTCTATTCCTACAAAAGGGGGATCAAGTATATTATGTTTCATTTATTGATGATTATAATCGTTACTCTTGGATCTATCTTATGAAACACAGGTCTAATTATCTTACATTTTTCAATGACTTTAGAGCTCTTGTGAAAACTCAATATTCTAGTGTCATAAAGTGTTTTCGTTGTGATTTGAGAGACCGTGGACGACAAGGCAGCGAGGACAAGGCCGAGGGAAGCACTTCACGTATTAATCAGACCCACTTCACGTATACCCACTTGGACTTCCTACCTAGCTTTTATTAACTTGGTATTTTCAATTTTAAGTTTATTAAGATCTTCTAACAAACATGCATATTTCTTCTTTTCATTTATATACTTAGTTCTAGTTTTACAAAGTGATCTCCTTAGAATTTGTACAACTTCATATAATTGATCAGAGGTAAAGTTACATACTTCATTACTATATCAGACTCATAGTTCGTCAGCCCCCCTTCATGTTACTCTCGATGCTTATGTTGAACGAGCTTTCCTCATCTTCTTCTTGATGACTTGCCATAAGTGTAAGTCCGGTGTAGGCCTCGATCTTGGACTCTGACGATGACTTATCTCACGTGGCTTTTAGATTCTTGTGCTTCGCCTGTCTTAGCCCTTTGTCCTTTTCTTTCTCCATTTTTTTTAGCTTTAGACAGTTATTTTTGATATGCCCTTCTTCTTAGTATTGTAGCACAGAACCTTTCTTTTACTTTGAAATAACTTGACTGCCTATTTCTTATTAAAATTATTAGTTTTAAAAAATTTACTAAACTTTCTTATCATGTAGGTTTCTTCGTTTCATCAGTGATCATTTTGACTCCGGATCGATCTTCTTGACATTTAGTGCTAGGTTTTAAGTAGACTTTTCTTTTTTATTTTTTAAACCCGCACATCTTGACTCGTGTAATTCAAAAGTCAAAAATAGACTCTCTAAGCTACTTACTTCGAGGTCCTTGGAGGTAGGAGTCCCCTATAGATGTCCACTTGGGTGTTCTCGAGAAAGCATTTAGCACATACCGTAGCAAATTCTAATTTGTTACCATTTCTCTATGGTTTGAGAGTTGGGTGATAAACTTCTTGATTCTTGCATGTCGATAAGCTATTGTCTCTTCCTTTTCCATCCGAAGGTTGCTGAGTTGGTTCTGGAGCAGGTCCCATATTGCGAGTTTAGCCTCCGAGGTCCCTTCGTGTAGCTCTAGGAACTTCTCCCAAAGTTATTTAGCTAAGTCGTAGCTGCATATCTGATTGACTTCTTGGGGACAAATAATGCTCAGTAGATGGAACTCTACTTCGTCGTTTACTACGAAGTCGTTTTGCTCCTTTTTGCTCCAAAGATGTCTTCTTTTTCTTGTCAGTGTTGATCTTTGGGTGTTACAAAATCATATTTAATAGTAAGATAAATTTCAAATTTAGTATTGAATAATACCCCATATGGTGCTTCCAAAGCATAAACTTTCCCTCGAACTTTGGCGGATGAATACTTGATCCGACCATTATCTTTTTACTTTAGTTGTTGGTTAGTCCTTCTAGAGTGATCTAGCTTTGATACCAATTGTAGGTCTAGGTAGACCAGTTAGAGGGGGGGGGGGGGATAAATAACCCTGAAAATAAAGTTAGAGATTCTCTTACTTTTTAAACTTGGTAAGGAGACAAAATTAGATGGATAATAATAACATAAAAACAAACAAAAAAAAAGTAAGAAGACTACCAAATTTATTTACTTAGTTACAATGTAGATGGTTGTTAATTTAAGACAGTTGAAAGCTCCACTAACAAAAATCTCCTTTGTGCGGAAGAAGTAGCCTCTTATAGTATTTGAAAGCTCAAAAATTAATTAGGAATTGAATACAAGATTTGTCAATTAATTCGTAACTCCATGGAACATTTTATAGCCTCCTGGGAAAAAGTTACTGTTGATTAATGTGGCTCATAGGTGCCTCCAAAGGGATCCAGGGTACCTCCAAATTAGATAAAATTTTATCGCCAATGTCTATTATAGCACTATAGATAATTATTATAATATTATTTTTTTTTACTTTCAAATTTATTATAACAATTAGAATGTACTCGGTGTTGGTGGAAATTACTTAGATAGCGTTACAACTTGTTTAAATTAATTTTAATAAAATTTAAATAATATTTAGAGTTTTGTTATAATAATATTTAGAGTTTAAGATTTAGAATTTAAAATTTTAAAATCTAAGGTTTAGATATAATTGTATAATTGTTATCTACTATAATGTGTAAAAGTTATTCAACAACAACGGTAATATTAAAAATCAACTATTTTATTTTAATCAAAATTACTATATACAAATGTTGTTATGTCATAGAGCTCTTATTAAAATCATTTTAATTATTTAATATTCACTTTAAAATAATTATAGCTAAATCATAAATCTTTAAATTTAAATCTTAAATGTTAAAAATATTAAATCTTAAATCATAATTTATGAGCAGTGTTATATTAACTTTATTAAAATCATTTAATTGAATTAAAATCACTTAAAAATAACTGTCAAGCTAATTAGTAACTATTAAAATAGAAGTGGGCATTACAATACTATAACAATATTATATTAAATATTCTATTTAATAACTTCTACTCATTTTAACTGACACATCTTCTAACCAGTAATTTCTAATCTCCTCCGGATCCTAAATCAAAAATACCATTAAATTAAATCAAGAGGGATTAAGATATAAATTCATAATATGATTTAATGATCCTCTTGATCTGGACTAGATGGGTCAGATTCAATAAAGTTATTAGTCTAGGTAAAATATCCAATGGGAGTCCTATGATTTTTATTTTAAGAAATATTTTAAAAATAATTTAGAATTTTTTTTATATTTTTTAAAAAGGACATTTTTAAAAATAATTTACGTAATTTAGGACATTTTTTAATTATTTATTTATTAAAGGCTAAAAATCGGAAAGTCTAAAAATAAAATTACCTCAAATATGGAGGAAGCCACAGGCACGTCAGTGCACCGACCCATCTGGTACGTTCCGGATCCAGCCCTAGGTTTACCCTTTTGCACCGGCTCAAATACTTGATCTCGCCGATGCAAAGATAGAAGATAGAGAGACAGGGAGAGAGAGCAGAAGGCGTTGGTTTGAAGCCAAAGGAGAGGAAGCGAGGAACGAATCGTCAGAGATGGCGGTGAACCCTCAGCTGTTCCCCAACGGGATGCCCGTGCCGTTCGTCGGCGAGATGTTCGTGCTCGCCAGGGATGGCGTCGAGTTCGAGATCGATAAGATCCCCGGGTCGGTCCCCTTTCCTTGATCCCTGATTCCGCTCTTAGGTTAAATCTTTCTCTTTGTTTTTTTAATCTCTTTTTTTATGTTGATTATTTCACCTAAGAGGGAAGGATCTCTTTTGAGATTGATTCCGGGTTTGGATGATTACTTGTACTTGCGATGCGAATTTTGAGCAATTAGATATTATAACGACGTTAATAATTGAAATTTTATTGTTCAGATTATTATAATCTTATTACGGTGACCATATTGAGCTTTCGTGCATCTTCAAAAAAGAGGATGAATTCATTTGACATGTGGATTGTTGGTAAAATAGAGCGCCTGTGAAACTAATGATCCTTGCTACCAGTGACTTTACTCTAGGTCGGATTAAATCAACATAGGTCCAGTCTACTGTGGTAAAAGGTGATTACGCTCACTGCCCCAGGTTATACGAAGGGAGGTAAGTCACGGGGTTAGCTTATAGTTGACCGCCAAGTTGGCTAGGAACATAGGTCCAGTCTATGATACATGAGTTGGTTTCAGTCTATGATACATGAGTTGGTTTCAATTTCTTAATATCTGATCCAAACAAAATGCAGATTGAAAATCTGGAGATTTTCCAACAACCAAAAATAGGTTAACGGATGCTTATTTGCTAATAAGAACATTCTCATCAGAAAAACAAATGTGAGGTTACATGTCATTAACAAACCATATAAGGAATTTGAAATTTTCGTGATGGAATACACAATTTTTTCAACCAAAGTTTTGTTTTGCTGGTCATGCATGCTTTCAATCCCTTTTTATAGTATCTGTGGATGTTTTTTTTTCAGAGTGATGACATGAAAATGAAATGATTCTTGTTTCTTAGAGAAATGTTAATTGATGAAATGTAGAGAGTCTCCAGTAGAAGTGTCATCTAAATTTGTATCCTATCAAAAGGTTTCTGTTGAGTGCTATCTTACGTTTACCTAAAGTAATGGTTGTTCATGTCTACTTGTTCTATACTAAGCAAAAAATGTAATGTTGAAATATTTAATACAATAAATGTATTGAATTCATCAATCTATTTCAATGTTACTGTGAATTATTACTGCTAGTTAATGAATGTTGGTAATCACTTGTCTTTGCGCCAATCCATGTGTTTAGAAATATGATGTTGGTTGACACTAACCAACATAATCTGCCTCCAAGTCATTATAAAACTATAGCAAGCATGTAGCACTGCTTATTTTGTGTTATTCAATTACACAACGATGCAGTGCCATCAAATTGTTTTTTGACATTCTATACTAATTTTCAGAGAAGGCCATGTGAAATCAAGGGGGATTATTTACTTGTCAAACATAAGAATGGTGTTTGTTGCAAAGAAACCTGTTGGAAACTTTTTCGCTTTCGACATGCCTCTGGTATGAGATTCATAAATTCATTTATACTATTTGTTACATTTGGTCCATGAGCACTGCATTTTTTGGAATTCATATTTACTTGGCAGATGTGGACGGCACTCTAATAAGCTACAAATTTGATGGCCTTATATATATATTACCTTTTATTATGCAAACTTATCTTCCAGCATTCAAAGTTAATTCTGGGGCCTCTAATACATAATTTCATGTTGCATTGGCAAGAAGTATACACTGTGCAACCAATTTAATTTGCAAGCATCTCATGCTACAACTGGATATATTTTTTTTTCACTCTACTTCTTATTCAAACATTTAACATGTACCTGATAGGGACAAGATCCCACATAATTGGCCATGTTTGGCAATCAGGAGCCATATGGATTGTATCTGACAGGTCCACCCTGAAGTACATCTATAGTGTCAAACTGCCGCCCCCAGGGCGTAGCATAGATGGTGGGCGCATGGTGGGCGCATGGTATGCTCTGGCACACCGCCAGGGTCGATTGTCCGGAACTGAAGTCCTGGGATACACCCCGCCATGCGCCTGACACCTGTATTTACCTTCCTCAATATCCTTGGGGCCGGCTCTAGGGGGCCGCTGATGTGGCGGTTCCACATTTTTTTTTTTATAGTGTCAAACTGCCATTTTTTATTTCTAACTTCAATTTCCCTTTGCATATCTAGTTGCCTTCATATGTTGCAGCATACATAGAATCCTTTTGTTTGAATATTAACTGCATTGTCCCATTAGCATCTCTAAATACATTCTTGATTGTTACGTCCATGTAAGAATACATCGTCCCTCCTTTTGCAGCTCTTTGTCCATGGAGAAAAGTTCAACCAGCCAATATTTCACTGTAATAACATATCAGGATCCGTGGAGCCGGTAAGTACAGTATAGGAGTAAACATTGATTTTTGAATATTTTTAAAATTATTTTGTTTTTATTTGACAGCTGTATCATTTCACTTTGGTGTCCCTAATACAGGTGGTTCCAGAGGGCCAGCACAGTGCGCTATACTCGGCGCACAAATTCAAAATCTTGTTCAAGGAAGGCGGATGTGGAACGTTCGTTCCTCTTTTCTTAAATCTCATTGGATCTGTGAGGCAATACAATCAGCATGCAGCTGCTTATCGTGCTCAAGAAGCTGCGGCCCGCATGGATCCACTCCAAGCTGCGCAGACGCCAATTGATGACATGATGAGACGCGCGTGAGTAGACACGCATTGATAATGTCGAACGTTTGCAATTAGAATGCTGGCATTTGCTACTCTTGTAAGTTTTATCTGATTTAACATCTCTGTGCAGGTATGTTGATCCGAATGATCCGACTAAGATCTTCTTACAGCAGCCTACTCCTGAATCTCAACTGAGGAGGAGAACATATCATCCTAACCCAGCTGAGAGCGCGTACTGAGTAAAGATGCCAAGTCATTGTTGTATAATAACAAGATGTTTTTGTGATTCTTGTTAAGTGTGATTCTCTGGACATGGATGCTTTGAACCTGATGCGTTAAGAAACGTTTATGGAGTCGATGTTTAAGTTTGATGTCAATATACGGTCGTCAATTTGTGGAATATATGCCTGTTGGTTTGTAAAAGTGGGATTTGGTGCCTATTATGTTGGAGCGCATATTAGGTTGGAGCACAAGGTAAAGCCGTTGTCCCAATGGGTATGGTGCAACGGTTAAGGTGCAGTGGATCTAACAGGAGTGTCATTGTTGGATTCTTTGGAAAATGGGAGATGTGCTTGAATTTAGTAGAAAAATTTAGGCTGGTAGGTCATGGGCTGAAGTACCTATGGAAGGAAAAAGCTCATGAATTTGTGTTCACAAGAAGTATTGATTTGACATTGGATGGTTTTACAGGGATGGACGGTGGTGAATCCCTTTGGGGTTCACTATTGACAATTTACTACAGTACTTTTGTGATTTTCCCTGGGAATTAGTGGGTAATTTTTATCGATTGGACCGGTCATCTCCAGCATTAGTTGGGTAGCAAGAATTGTGGACACCTGGGTTATAAAAATGTGAAGTCTCACTTTAGCAGCAAATGAGGTAAATCGTATGGACCATTTGTACTAAGCACAATGACCTCATGCATGAAGAGGTCAGACACTCACTGAGACATTTTGTACTTTGTTGAGAATTGATCTCAAAATCTATTGGAATAATTGCTCGTGTACGTACCAACTATGTTTACCCGTGAAGGAGATATGGTACCTATTATGTTGTCTAAAGAAAAGGATGATATATGATTAAGGTTAAAGTTATGTTACTTGTGATCTAACTAGTTGTGTCAAATTTGCAGGTACAAAATACTTAATAGATGTTAAAGTCCTGGCTATGAACCAGACAATGTCTAAGTCCTAGTGGATTTAGGTATCTAAAGCCTTGATTGAGTCCAAGTGATTAAAGTTTGACAAGCAAATTCCTAGCTGCGTGCTAGATGAATCAAGTTGAAGTGATTAAGGCATGACAGACAAATTTCTAATAATAGACTAGGTGAATCAAGTCCAAGTGATTAAAACTTGTAGACAAATTTCTAGTTGGATGCTAGGTGAATTATGTCCAAGTGGAGTTAGCTGCGAGCTGAAGGCTTGGCAAACAAGTTCAAGTGGAAGCTGAGAGTCGCCGCTTGGCACCTTAGTCTAGATGAATCAGCTGGAGGTTGAACATCTAGATTCAATGAAAATGTGAGTAATTTAACATTTTATATCCTACTCATTACATGTAACAACTATAGGGAAGCATGTTCAACGGTTCCACACAACTAGATGGAGTCCAGGAGCGACTGGATGATAATAATTCTCTATGAAGGGATTTCAGAGGGTCAAGGCGATCGTATAGGGTCCAAGTGATCGGGGATATGGACGACCGAAGCATCTTCTTGGCATTCGAGAGATGGCATTATGAGCAAATCGAGCAAGTCATGTCAAGATGAGATTTGACCCTTCTCTAGGCGACCAGAGAGTTTTGTTAACGTTATCAAAGGGATAGAAGTTATAGCCACAACACATATACAAGCGACTAGGTAGGCTTTAGGGGATTGGAAGAGTCAGCCACAACACCCGGGAAGGATTTAGGGGATCGAAGGAATCCTATATAAGTTTTGAGGCAGAGCTTGAAAATCACTCATCTACAAAGAAGAAGAATATAAAGAGTTTCGAGGCAAAACTTGAAAATCACTCATCTACAAAGAATTCACTCTTGTTCTTATGCTTTAAGCGCTCTTTCACCTTCTGTGCGACGACACACTACGACTTATACTTCATTTCAATCGGCAACACCTATAGTAACATTTTCATTTTTGTTGTGTTGCCTAATTTTGTTATTATGCTGATTTTTTAGATTCTTTTTCAACAAGATTTCTCTATTTAGGAGAGATTATTTCAGAGATTAGAAATAAGAAACATATTTTATAAGTGTTGCGTGTCTATACTTCTGGTTTGATTGATCAATTTTCATACTTAAATTGTCAACAAAATCTATTGAATATTTTTATTGCCTTTGTATTACTTGATTGAATCAATCTAAGTTTAAATTTATTTCCATTGTACTATTTTGATTGATTCATCTTCTTTAATTATTGTCTGCTTATTTTTTAAATTTGTGATGCTATTCACCCCCTCTAGTGTCCGTTTTGATCCTACAATGTATCAAAATAGGTTGAGTTGATAGAAACTAGGAAGCTTGGATAGTTGTTTGTCGAGGATGAGTTTCCCTACCTCGTATATCTAGTCAAGTTAAACTATTATAAGTTATCTCACCTCACTCTAAACCACTTAGACCAATGTATTGTATTGCAGTTGATTTAACGCTAGATTCTTAAGCTAGTTTTGTCTTAGGAAGTGGTTGTTGATCCGATAATCAAAAAGGTCTTTATCTCGCTACTACATGGAAGCTAACCAAGGAAACTTCTACTCAATTTGTCCAAAGCAAAACCTGAATCTAACATAGGATAATCTTTGTGCTCTGAATTACGGACAAACAAATAAAATTATTTAATAATTTGAGCCAGCCCATACCCAAATCCAAACCCTAACTACAGCCAAACCAAACCAAACCCAAACCCCATTCACTACCTGAACCTTAATACAACTTGAATAAATACTTGCTTATAGATATCTTTGAAGGAAGGATTGAGCACAACCCGCTCACCGCTTTTTAATGATGATAATTTTTCCTATTGGAAAAATAGAATAGAATACTGTTAGTGTAGAAAGTACCAGAATCGAACTTATGTTTTGATATTATCAAAGGTTTAAAGTTAAGTCATATTGTTATCTAATGTATTTACCAAGTATGTAAAATGAAGGACTTAATGGATCTAGAGGATCAGATACTAGGCTGAAGTCTAGTCGAGTCAGGGAGAATAAAACAACTGGCAGGAAGTCCAGTTGGGTCAGAGAGGACACAATAGCTGGCAGGAAATCTAGTTGGGTTAGGGAGGACTAGTCAACTGGATGAAGTCCAAAATGGTGAATCTGGCAGGAAGACCTAGTGGGTCAAGAGATTAGAGTTGAGTAAGTCTGCAATTGGTAAGTGAGGTAAATACTGGAGGAGAGAGATATAGTAAGGATGAACTCCAGTGGGGCTATAGGCGCTGGTTCAACTTAGATCCCATTTTGGAAATCTAGGTTGAGACCAAGACTATATCTTAGTCTTGGTAAGATAGGATCTAACTCATAAATATATATAAACTATTCATGTATATATTTTTCTAACTCTATAGTGTAGATACATACGTAGATCTTTGAATCCTGCACTTTTGGCCACTAACAAAATATGATTCTGAGTCCTGAAACAAAAGTTATGTTGGAAATCTCTCATTATATATATGGAGATGGATCTGCTTGGCGTCGATCCAACAATTGGGCCCGGTTAGTCATTTCGATAACAAGTCGATGACTCTAACCAGTGGAGCTTGGTATGGCGATGAGAATTTGTCACATTTATACTCTCGACGCACCCTTTCGGTTATCGAGACACCCTTTCCGGTAATAGACATACCCTTCTTGGTATTGTCGTTACCGACTTAATCTCGTCGGTTGTCGAGTTATCTCTTCGGATATCGACACACCCCCTTCGGGTAAGCTTAT
>JBAMIE010000022.1:5791869-5802366 GCA_037177295.1 Kaempferia parviflora | reverse complement strand
ACTAAAAAAAATAGAATTTTTTATTTTGCACTATATGGATAAGATAAACAATTTCTGATTCATGTTCTTATACAAATCTTTAATCATGTGAGCCTTATTTTTTCCATTCTCTTAAAAAAATGCATAAAAATATATTTAATATATTAAAAATAATGACCCCCAATTTTTAGAGAATGAAATAGTGCAAAGTTGGTCATTCCTTAATTTCCTATGCCTAAAGCCGGCCATGACTAAATCCTCAGTGGGGGGAGGTACATTGTAGCAGCTATGAAATTACGATTTCGTAACTGCTACAACGTTAATATTAGGTAAACTTTCATAGAACATTAATTTTTGACTTAGATTGAACCACGAGGTGCATTATATATTAAAGCGAAGATAGTTTAAATATTTACATTTGTTACTAGGTACAATCCATAACGGCTCAGTTTTAGACCCAAAAAATATCGTTTAAAGTCTTTTCAGAAGTTTCGAAAAATTTTAGTCATCTTTATTAAAGTTATTTTTCATGTTGTAGCAGCTGAAAAATCACTGCTTCTACAATTGTTGTAGTTATAGCAACTACAAAACTGTAGTTATTATAACTATAAGCTACAACCATTGTAGTTATAGTAGTAATTAAACCGTAGTTTCTACTGCTGTAATTATAGCAGTTATGAAATTATAACTTCTACAACTATAAGTTATAAACGGTTTCACAGTTGCTACAATGCACCCGACTGGTTAAGAATTTAAGTGGGAGATAAACATGGGATAATAATAAAAATAATATTGAAGGATAGTTGTATAATTTTATATGAGGGTGGTGCACCTTATTTTTTTTTATATAAAAAAAATTATAGTGGACGACCAATTTGAAAAAATAGGGGCGCTTTTGTGACCTTTTCCCTAAATTACTTTTTTACAAATTCCTTTTTTGAATTTTAGTGTGAACGAAAATTATTTAATTAGTTATAAGAAAATAAAATTATTTTAGACAAAATGATCCATTCAAGATGAACACAAGTGATTTTCTTTTATACGAGGGTCATTAACCTTCATACCCTCCCTTCTAATCAACACTAAAGTTGTCAGATGAGTCAATCATAGTGGAGCGTATTGACCTATTACAGGTCGGCCATTTGGTGAGATGGGATAGCATGGGTCAAAATCTTGGCTGGTTGAAAAATACCCAATCCAATCAAATCTTAGGCGGACCAACCCACAAGCTCATGAAAATTTAAAAAAAAAAATTACAAAAGGATTTGTATCTTCAATGTTTTACTTCTTCATTAATCAAATATGTCTAAAAATATTTGAAATATAAATGAACACAAATGGTTACTCATATTTAATGAAAAGTATTATTTTTATTCTAAAACTATAATAAAGAAAGATAATAAATTGATATAAAACTTAGTTTACATGTATTTTTCAACCTGCGGGATAACCCAAGCTCGTCACAGACCGACCCGCACGGGTCACAGACCGTGGTGGGTTGGCCCGTAGTGGGCTTGGATTGATAAAATTCGAACTCAATCCGTTTAAATTGTTTAGCAGAGTGGACCAACTCGATATACCCAACCCAAAACCCAAATTGACGATTCTAATCACCACCTCAAATTAGAATAACAGTCGCACACCAAAAGTGCACAAGGATGGATATTTTAAAAGTGGACCTCAACGTTTGTATAATTTATATTTCAGATTTATCCGATCGACACTAACCAAAAGGGAAGATTATCTATCTTGAAGATTAGTCCGGCAGAATTTGGACACCTATATTATCAAAAAACAAAAAAAAAAAAAAAAAAAAAAGAAAACATAACATGCATCAAGCCCCTCTTTTCTTGCTATCAAATTGAATGTGTTTCTCATACCAAAAGTATAGACAGTCGTCACGTTCTCGCTAGAGACGGACTAGAAGTTATATCATGCTGTAATAATAAGACTTGTCACAATAATAATGCGTTTCATGGTCGAATGCTCCTTTAGCTTAACACACTCAAGTCATTCATGAGCAACAAGTCTAGACCTCCTTCAGTCGCAAGCTCCCTCCCCCTTTCGCGAGTCGTCCCTTCTACTCGCGTGCAAAAACATCATCTAGGTTTTTCTTTACGCCAAGCCACTTTCTTTACATTACCTTAGATGTGAACGACAAGTCTTTTTTTTTCTTTTGCTTTTCCCTTTCTTGTTTTGTTGTTTTTAGCAAAAAAGTCATGAACAAAAAAACATAATTTGGTCATGAATAGCCTAAAAAAGTGACTTAATTTAGAATTAATTTGAACCTTCCACTACCAGACAAAAGGCAATTAACCAAATTTAATGGTTCGTACTGTCGGCAAATTTGTTTTCTCGACACAAAATTATTATTACATCAATATTATTATTATTTTTTAAAAAAATTATTCAATTCCACGTCAGATTAAATCGTCCAGAGCGGCTCGTCCCAGGGCTCGCCGATGTAGTCGACGAAGGGCGCCGAAGCGTCGACCGGCGGCGGCAGCTGGGGCGAGAGGAGGGCGCTGACAAGGCTCTTGTGCTGAGCTCGGACGTTAAGCAATTCGGCATGCGCCCGCGCGAGCTCGGCTTGAAGCCCCTCGACCTGCTTCTGGAGCAGGCAGATGGCGCCGGTGCAGCCGTAGATGGGGTCACGGACGCGGGCGCCCGCCTCGTACACCATACTGCTGACCGCGTCGGCTCGCTGACCCTCCGGCAGCTCCTGCAGCAGCTTGATGATGTTGCTGGCGCCGAAGACGCGGTGCGCCGTGGCGAAGTTGAGCAGATCGGCGGGCGGGAAGTAGGGGGCGAGGACGCACTTGTCGCTGCACCTGCGCCGCAGGACCTTGCAGGCCGCACAGGGGCCGGCGTGCCCGTGCGCCGTGGCGGGCGGCGGGGAGGAGCTAGGGGATGGAACAGGCGAGGAAGAGGAGGTGGAGGTTCGGATGCCGTGGAAGGCAGCACTTGACTCCATGACGAAGTGATTTCTTCACCATGTGTGTGTATATATATACTGGGCAAAAATTCCTAATTATAGAACATAGAAATTATATATATATATATATATATATATATATATATATATTAAAAAATTAACGCTTTAATATATTTTTTATTTTTTTAATTATTTTTTAAGATGATTTAAATGGATCAAAATACTATGTAGTTAATCTTCACCTTACCCGAAGTCACGGTGCAACAGTAAGACAGTCAAGTATCCACAGTTTAAATTTTAGATTATAGATATTTTCTTTTAATGAGATAAAAAATTTAAGACGTTAACTGCTGGATGAGGAGGAGATGCGATGCTCGTACTTTCGGATTTATCTTGTGGTAGATCTGTTGGATCGTATCGTCCATCTCTAGGACTAATTAAATCAATCAAAGATTTAAATATTGGGAATATAATTAAAGTATTATATTAGAAATATATGAAAAAATTTAAAATGTTAAAGAATGGAATATATCTTTATGAGATTTTTTGGGATAAAGTCTAAAAATAAATTTATAAGGACTAGTAAAAAATGAATAATAATATTATATCAATATACAAATATTAAACTTTTTTTTATATCCGAATATCAAACCTAATTAAATCAAAAAGACTTTGTTATTATTTTTTCTCAAAATCAGAAGACATATTGTTTGATTAAATTGTTCTCGTCAAGTCTTTGCTTTCAGACTTGGAATCAACGTGAGTTGGTCGAACTGCTCAACCTCCTCATATCTCCCTATTTCCTCGTTAGAAAAATTCGAATGTTGCGGATTTAATCTTTGAAATCTTAGTTAATAACTTCTTAAAATTTGCATCAATTAGTTGTATAACAAAGATTAATTAGTCGATTGTTCATATAGTCAGAGTGTGATAGTTAACTCATGAATATTCTATTTGCTCGAAATTAACCTCACTCGACTGTCGTGGTCGACTCATAAAACATTCTCTTTGCTCTGAGTTAATTTTAATCGGATGACAAATATTCTATTTGTTTTGAAATAAGATCAGTTGACTCGACTGTCCCAGTGGAGTAGCAAACTTTTTATTTCTCTCCATCCAAATGATTGATTTTGAATGATTTAGGGTGTTTAGGGATGTATGTTCCTACTTTATTTCAGGTTGATATAGTGAAGGGTTGGATCACGTAAATTATACGTAGTCATAAATTGAAAAGAGAGTTGAATATCATCGTTAGCTTATACTTCGAACTTAAACATATATATATATTTATCATCAATCCTATATCGTAGGTCATAAATTGAAAAAGATTATTGAATCTCACACGAGTAGGGTTAGCCTTTGATGCGGTAAGATAGGTAAGACCCATAAAATTATGGCGCAATCAACGGGATGACCACAGTAGAATCACCCGGCCCGAATGCTCGGGTCTACTGGTCGAAAATACAAGGCCGTCACGTACTTCAGGGACTAGTAACGGAGCAAGTAGGCCGGCTGAGCAAGCAGTCCGGTTGGTAGAGGTATACAAATCGACATCTCCTTGACTAAGCAAGCAGCCCGGGTCAGTGAGGTCACATGGCTCGGCAGAACAGCCGGTGGCCCCATCCACTCAGATGGCTCCCCGAGATAATATCTTCACTCCACCTACCCATTTGACACGTAGTGAGCCGGCTATTAGAAGATCAGGGAACAAAGGAGGCGTACTGTACCAAAAGTACAGCCGAAGCTCCTAACCTTCCCTGGCCCGATCTCTAACGGTCCCTTGAGTTTGTACGATTAAATGCAAGAACCGGAAGAACGAGACACTACCTATTCAGACGATCTCTACTCAATCAATCTGTAAGTCACTTCAACATCGTATGACTTAGCACAAACCATCTAATTTTAAACAGGATAACATCTTCTAGATAGATAAAATAACAATTCTAAAAGTTAATTTTATGTCTTCCCGTTTAACTTAATTTTCTTTTCCACAAAGTTGGAAACTTTCCAAGTTTGTGAGTGTGACAAGTCAAGATGTGGTTCAAGACACTGGAGACATCTTTATTCTTTATCCATGCAAATAATAATAATAAATTTGGAGGGGAAAAATGTTCATAAATATAAAATTCAAAGTCTTTTTGGCTTTTGTTGCCGTAACTCTTGGGGTAAGTTAGGAAGGAAAGACTTGCTAATTGATTAGGCCAATCCTCGGTAGCATAGGCTGCCATGATTCAAATTATAATTATGATGCACTACTATATTTTCCTTTAGTGAAATAAAAAAATATGGAATATTGACTGCGGGATGAAGAGTACTTGTGCTTTTAAATTTATCTGATGGCCAATCATCAGATCGTCAAACTAAAATTAGACTTAGATATCTAGATTATAAACAAAACATAGGACTGCATTGGAATTCTCACAAATTTCATGTCTTTTTTTTCTCAAATTTAAATTTTCTTTTTGTTTGATGGCGTGTAGAATTAATTAGGAAAAATAATAATAATAGGAATTTTAGGAGAAAAAAAGTAGGGGCGATAATAGTAAACATGACTTGGAACAAGAGTAATAGACACGAAAAAGCTTGTCTATTTTGGTTGGATACGAGAAAAATATTCTTGCGGGGAGTGATGGAAAAAGAAAATAATCCTTGGGAAGAGAGAAGAAATCGTCGGTAAAAGAATACTTCAGAAAGAGGGGAAGAAGACAAGGCGAAATGGAAGAGAATAACTTTTTACGAAAGACATACCTAAGAATCTGAATTTATCAAGAAAATGTATTATTACATTTTTAAATTTACCAAAGAGTGCAAAAAAAATATGAAATTTCTATTTTACCCCTCCCACTATACAACGTTTATCAGGTCCACGTTGGATCTGATATTTAAACATATCAGATCCACGTTGGGTCTGATAAAAACATAAAATGATATTTTGCGGGATGGGTAAAATAGAGATTTTATATTTTTTAGTGTATCCTTTGGTAAATTTAAAAGTGTAGTATGTTTTTTGATAAATTCAAAAACTCAGGTACGCCCTTTGGTAAAAAGTTGGGAAGAGAAACTCTAGAAGAAAGAGAAGATCGTGCAGGATACTCTCCGTTCGCACTCGCAAGTTGTTGTGCTGGCGAGCGCTCGTTAGTGATCTTGCTCATGACTGGTTGTGAGTCGTCATGCTCACGAGTGGTTGTTCTGAGACGCCCGCCGTTCGCTATCTCGGGTGGCTGTCTGTGTTAGAATTATAAGAATTAATATATTTTTATAATAGTATATATTATCGATTTGAGTCTAAGTTTTTACAATTTTATTTTTAGCTCTACTTAAAAGGTTTTATAGTAATAGAGATATCTTCCTTTATTATACCATGATATTTTCCATGTGATGTGAGACTTTATTTACAACTTTCCATTCCAATAATTCCCTCTCAAACGAAGCACCACAGCCTCCCTCAAGCGGAAAGCCTATGATCCTTTTGACGTTTGATCCTCGATCTACCAATCTTTCTATCTATTTGTCCAATTGACCTACTAGGTCTTCTTGCCCTCAGTCCACCCGACCTACTATGACTTTCTTGCCCTTTAGTCCAACTGATGCAATTAGGGCTTCTTTATTTGGCTGTCGACCAGGACTTCTTGGCTGGTGTCTGGTGCTCTTGTTCTGGACATGAGAGCCCCTGCTTCCTTTGTTCGAGGTCAATATTCTACTCATACGACTCGATTAGATCATTGCTCTTGTGCACAGTCGGCGATAAGACCTTCTAGTAGTCTGGGCTTTGATACCAATTGTTAGGATAAAAAAAAAAATCTATATATCTCCACAATGATATGATATTGCCCACTTTGGGCTTAAACCCTCATGGTTTTGTTTTTGCGCTCTACCAAGAAGGCCTCATACTAATGAAGATATCTTCCTCTTTTATACTATGATCTTTTCCATGTGATGTGAGACTTTGTTTACAACCTTACAACCCAATAGTCTGAGATACCACCGCTTGTGCTCGCAAGCGACCGTAAGGGGACGTCCACCGCTCGTGCTCGTCGGTGGCTCCTAATCTGCAAGAGATGCATGCTCGTCGTTGATCGTTGCCAGAACTATAATCCCACCGGTGTCGATTAGCGAGAGACACGGCTACCGCTTGTCGTTGTTGACTCCCGGAGCTATATCTTGTCGGTTGCTTGCGAGGTTGAGGACAAGGAGGGGCACAAGAGAGGTGATGAGGAGGGAAGAAATGTGTTCTTCTCTATTTTAGGTGGATAAAAATTTATTAACAAATTGATCGGTAGATTGATTCATAAACCCCTTTGTCTATTTATTTCATAATCATTAACGACAGATAGGATAAATAACCCTTCATTCCTTAAAAAACACACAATGAAAATTTTTGAGTGCCAAATTTTTTCCTCAATTTTTGAATCTGTCATTGCAAATAAATTGTGCATTGATGACAACTATAGATGTTATATCACTATAAGAAAAACAACGATTAGTGATCGAAATTTTGAACCATATCCCCATACATGCTGCATGTATAATTGTAAGACCATGTGCAATAGTAATCATTCTACGACTACAGGGTATGGGTGATATAACTATACAATACGCCTAGATACAACGATGGAACATTTCTCATTCTGATAAGACGTCCAATCAATGCTGAAATGATATGATATAAAAAGGTCTCACTCTACAGGCGCAGGTATGCTTTCGCTTTGCAAAAACTCTATATTTCATTACTGTTCATTCACCATTTTCTCATCCATCTCACTAACTTGAGCATCGGAGTAGCTAACCTAGAAACTCCCCTGGCTTGCTTACTGATGCCCTTTTCCCCTCCTTTGTGTGGTCACATGCGCTTTTTTGTTCGAGGTCTTCTTCCAGTTAGTAATCTAGCCAGCTCACCGACGCTCCAGCCTTCGTCGATTTTAGATGGGATCAAATTTGACACCGTCTGTGAGAAAATACACCTAATTTAGGATGTGAAGATGGACGAACATGGAAAATTGACAACAGTCACCTTGTCACAAGACTTAAGTCATGGATTTGTTGGTGATGGTTAAAGCGCATGCAAGCGCTTATGTAGTAGTAATCAACAAATCTACCTCCTTCAAAAGTACCTGCGACATCCATTGAAGGACTGCAAGCCATTGACCTAATATGCAAGCTAGCTCGGTAGACCGTCTTCCCTAGAGCTTTGTTCCACACACCTGGAGTAAAACCAGGGAAATTTGAGTGGTCATAGGGATCCTCTGCAGGAGACACAACTCCCCGACACCCGAAACTAGGCAAGGCTCCCGTAGTTAGCTGTCCACCCAATCGACAAAGTACTCATTTTTCTCAAGACATTCTGGATGATAGGCTACCCGCCATTTTCAACCATTGTAAATATGAGAATACAGAGTGGCAACTGATCTAGAAAATCACCTCTACAAATTCAAGAATATTGTCTTGCTACACATATATTTGAACAGTGTTAAGTGCCGAGTGTGTTGGTGCAGGATACACCAATGATTGAACTTAGGTTTTGATAATGATAAGGGTTTAAAGTTAATATTTATTATTGATCTAACAAGCTGAATTAAGTATGCAGAGTCCTAAGTGATTTTAGGCAGGTGGAAAATCCTAAGGGGAGTTAACCCTAGGTCTTAGGAGAGGTAAGCCTAGGTTGTAGAAAGTCCTAACTGCGGTTAGGCAACAAAGTCCTAGTCCAAGGGACTGGGAGGAAAAACTTGACAGGTCGAGGACGTTAGGTGGAAAATCCTACGGGTTGGGGATCAAACGTAGGTGGAAACTCTGTAGGTCATGAACACTAGGTAGAAAATCCTAGGGTAGAGGACCCTAGGTGGAAGTCCTAAATCTCGGATGCTGAGAAAAAGTCCATACAGTCTGGAGAACCGGTTTGGCAATAGGTAAACTCTTCTGAGAAGAGTAGGTGAGGACACGTTCCCTGTTGAGTAAATAGTAGGCGTCGGTCCAACCTAAAATTTTAGTTGAAATATAAAAGTTAGGATTAAACAGTCCCATGATTGTCAAAATCATTTATTATTATGCTAACTTTGTTTTGCAAGATATATTTTGTATTTTAGACTAATATGCTTTACAGGGAAGTAAAATGGACAAAAAACCTCGGATGAACAGTGTTTGAGGTGCCTCTAGGGGTGGTGGAGGCACCTCGGGAGGCCTTGGCCATAGACCCGCGCAGAGAGGCACAGAGGCGCCTTCCAAGAAGCTGAAGGCGCCTTGGAACAGGCGAGAAGGCGCCTTGGAACAGGCGAGAAGGCGCCTTGGAGAGCTTGAAGGTGTCTTCGGGTGGACAGAGGCTGCAGAACATGGCTATTATCTTCGAGGATAAAACTTAGCGCTGGAGGTGCCTCTAGTGACATTAGATGTGCCTTCAATACCCTATAAAAGAGAGTTTCGGCCAGGCCTTGCCACACAACTCTTAAAAAGCTACAACGCTTATTCTGCTGCTCCGACTGCGACACGATACTGTTACAACACTGCTCCACCCATCACCCGAGCTCGATCTAGTGATCTAGAAAAGTGTTGGGTTGTCACGCCCCAGAGGAGTCCCTCCCGAAAGATTTCAGCAATATCTCCCCTGCACGGGTGACAATATGAATCATGAGTACATATATTTCTCCTCGGCCCACACGGCCGGAACAAATATATGAACAATAAACATAAACAATCCACACAGTTAATATTTTTATAACACAACCACGCAGTTTATATCCAATCAGCCTCCGGCTGATGAAATAATTCGAAAAACTAAAAGTGTCGCAGCGGAAAATAACGTAGAATGCCCAAAACTCGAAAGAAATACTTATGAGCCCCAAAGGCTAAAGTCCAAGTCCATGTTCCATTATTACAACACCAAAATCTAAATGAACTCCAAGTAACGAAATAGAACGTGAACAGAATAAAAAAAAGTATGATACTATCCTCAAAAGGACGTGGGACCGACAACTGGACACCAAGCGACTCACAACATCTAGTAGCTACCTGAAAACAAAACAGAAAACATAGAGAGAGGTTATGAATGTGGGTCACTCAGCGGGTATAGATAAGATAGTGCATGGTATAAAAAAACATAAGAATTCACAACTGTACTATATGTAGCATCTGTACAACACAGGTCAACATGTACATGAAATAAAAATGACATGTATGCAGCATAGCAAACATATGCAACAATCGTATCACAGACAAGTGCAACATATCGCAGGCATATGTTCAATAGTAAGTCCAAGGTATGCATCATGCATCACACATCATCAATGCATATGCAATGTATGTGTGTCACTCCTACACTCCACTCCATCCATCATGACATCTGTGTGATCGGGTGGGCAGGACTCTGACAACTGCTCACGACTCTAGCTACCACTGCTCCTTAGTGGCCGGTCGGGCAGGATGCTGGGTAGCTATTTAGCTACAATAAGAGGTCCACTGTATGCATACGACTCCGTCACCGCTACCCCTAAACGGCCGAGAAGGGCACTACAGGACAAGCTGCGCCCTAACCCCGCTACCACTACCCATGAGTGGCCCGGGGGGGGGGGGGGGGGGGGGGAGGGAGCGAAAGC
>JBAMIE010000022.1:5736146-5747528 GCA_037177295.1 Kaempferia parviflora | reverse complement strand
GTTTGATCCAATTATTGGTTACGGGTCAAGACTCAAACTCTTGTCTTCTAGTTCTTGGGGTTCTATCCATCGTTGTCTCGAGTTTTCATCACAATTGTTGGTGGGGGTTCGTATCAAGTGATGTACAATAATGATGGATAATAAGTCATAATATCATCAATGAAAACAGTACCAAACTGATCCAAATCGTATAGGAATACCTGGTTCATCAAGTCGATGAAAACAACTGGAACATTTTGATAAGCCCAAATGGCATTACCAAGAACTCATAATATCTATACATAGGGCACTCTCGACCATAAGATCGCTGACAATGAGTTTATAATCTGATCACCAACTACAAATCACCAAATCTATAAATATTACACATGTGATACTCCTCATATCACTATCTACGATAAATACTCAATAATAAACCATAAAGTTAAATATCCACCAATAGATCAAGAGAAAATAATATATTACATCTAATTTCATAATATCCACTAATCTCAAATTATTCTCAACATCAATCAAAACTAATAACTTTTTGTACAATGATAGAGTACAAAGGAAGGCATCCAACCTTCAATACTCACTACTGACACACTTAAAGATATCTACCATGGTTCAACATTGCATATCTATGTTGTACCAACTAAAGGAATTATTCGTCATTAGTCTCGACAAATTTCAAAGATGGTTGGTCTGAGGGTTGCATGGTCACTACTCTTACTTGCCTATTGGGTAGCACAATAAGTGACCAACCAGTACATGTCAAGAAGTATGTCAAATCTCACCATTCCAGGAACTCAAATATCCACAATAAGGAAATGACAATCCAAAGTTCAAAGGGCCACTCAACCTCTTGACTGAAAGTCTACTCCTTAAGGGTATCACCACAACTCTCATAATCGTGTCCATAAATGTTCTCCAACAAATGTTGACAAAATCTGAAAAAATCCAATCTAAAATATAGACTTCAGGACCTCAGGTAAATGATCATGTGGATAAGGTCTTGAGCAACTTGATGAGACAATGTTAGTTGAGTCGACTAATCATTGTTTTGTAATCCACCACACTACAATTGCTCTACTTAAAGTTTAGGAACATCTAATGTTGAGACATGCACACAATAGTAGAGGAGCACTATAACTAAATATCTTGTCAAAATAATTGTCAATCGACACTCTACCCCTCGAAGATCATCATTTGAAATTTTCACTAAGTAACAGTTGGATTTCATAGGTGTTAATCTACTAACACCACCTTCTCCACATCATTGCTGATCATATATCTCTATTTACCATCGAGGATATCTAATCATATTTGATCGGTCCATGAGTCAGGATCTCCCATGGAATAATGTTAGGGGAGTCAACTAATCACAGTCTTGTAACCCATTACACTATGGTCACACAACTTAGAATTCAGGAACTCCTGAAAACCAACTACACAATAGAGGGGTAGAGAAGTACTCTCTCTCAAAACACCTCAAAATAATCACTAAGTGATACTTTGTTCCCAAAAATTATCTTCTACATCTCCCACCATGTGGTTCCTGGTCACGTAAAGGATAAGAAGCTATCCTCATCTTTTCCACCTAAGTACAGGTCATATATCTGAATGTACTCTCCAAGTTATTCATCCATATAACGGTTATATCTTATAAGTGTTAAGCAGCTAGCTCTACACTTTTCCACCACACTATGGATTATATATCCGAATGTTACTTCTAGGTTATATTGTTAATAACAATGAAATTTTAGTATCAAATTTCATTAATAAAAGGCAAATTTTATGGTTATTATATTTACTTCAAATCTATGCCAGATGAATAAGTATAATAATATCCTAGGGTAGTGATGTCGTCTCCGCAAGTGCACGGATTATCATCAAGTAATAAAGTTTATCTATTCCACAGGGATTGATGTGCACTAATGAACTGACGATTGTAGCTAGACAAGCAAAATATTGGTTGGTTAGTTGTGAACTAGATTACAAGAATAATAGAGAGAGAGAGACAGAGAGAGAGAGAGAGTTTGGGTGAAGTATGTCAAGGGTGATTGTTCAGGGGTTCAGTTTCATTGTAAGGTAGACTAATGTGCTATGGATTGCTTATCCCCCTTCCTCGGTATTTATACATTATAGAATATCTAACTAGAGTCCAGACATTCCCCTACAGTGGTCATCTAAGTGTGTTTCTTCCTTTGACTATCCAATGTCCCTAGATGTAATAGGTAACCTCGAATTTGCCGGGTATAATGGATTACCGCTATCACAAGCTCCCTCGATTTATCCAATCTCGGTTACTGACTACGACTATTGACACGGAGTAAAAAACAACCCATTAAGCCTAAGCAAGGTCATTCATGTATGGGATTCTCTCCTTTTTGAGGCAACGCCTTCGAATTCGTCTGGGTAAAGTGGACTACCTGCACAGGAATCCTCGCTTGGCTCCCACGACTCATCCAATCTTGAGTACCCCTTTTATAGGGTGAGAATTCATATATTCATTCAATTAAATATGGAATTTAAGTGCAAACACAATGGATCTACCTCATAAATATAGGAATTGAAACCAAAGACATAAAGAAGGAAAGCTTCCTACACAAATCGAAGAGAAGAGAGAAAGAGAAGCTTATCCTTAGTGCCTGCCAGTCTTCGAAACCAATCTTTGCCTCTGGAGAAGATAGAGATGATGAAATCGACCTTGGATCACCAGAAATGGAGCGGAAATGAGTGGATCTTGACCTAGAGTCTCCACAAAGGGAAACTCTCCTCCCCTTTATAGTTGCACACGGTCGTGTAGGATCGAGACACGGCACGGCCGTGTCTCCCATACATAGCCGTGTAGTGAAACTTGGCTCTAAGGAGACACGACCGTGTCAAACTTTCTTGCATCAGGGGCGACATGGCCATGTTGATGGAGATGACTTTGTACCTATTCTTCCAGTCAAGGAGAGACACGGCCGTGTAGATCTACATGGCCATCTCCCCACTGGCTTCAGCTTCCCATGTTCATCCACTACATTCATCAACTTTGACGATCATAGACTATTTTACCAATCACAAAAGGTGAAAACTGAATCGCGAATCAGAAAAAAGGGAAAAGTTGAAAGCG
This sequence comes from Kaempferia parviflora, assembly GCA_037177295.1. Lineage (NCBI taxonomy): Eukaryota > Viridiplantae > Streptophyta > Magnoliopsida > Zingiberales > Zingiberaceae > Kaempferia > Kaempferia parviflora. The sequence goes on along the minus strand of JBAMIE010000022.1, from coordinate 5,744,425 downwards.
ATAGAGATGGTAGTGCTTTGGAGATGAACCAGGGAGGTTTAGGAGAAGTCATCGGGAGGGAGAGGTGGGGAAGATTGAGCTGCTCCAGCGTCTTCTTGTTCTCCTCGAGCCTCTTCCTCTGCCGTTCCTCATAGGACGTTGCCTCAGCGGCTCCCATCTCAGTAATGTCTAAAGAGGTTGAGACCTAGAGGCGGAGCAAATGCCCGGTTCCTCAGGAAAAGGATGAAAATGGGAAAAGCATTGACTGAGCTCAAAACCCTAGAGAACAAAAAAAAATTGAAAGCTATAAAAGAAATCATAGTTCAAGTTCCCATAGAGGAAAAAATATGGATGTGCACCTTCTTGATGTCTCCAGCTAGGAAGAGATCGGAGAGTGAAGACACAGCAGTTCAGTAGTTCAATCATCAGGTAAAAAGGAGACCGTCCAAGGCATCGAGGATGACATCGAGGATGGCGTCGAGGAGAGGGAAGAGTCACGAAGAAAGCTAGGAGACGTCGTTGAGGAGAAGACCTATGTTTAATCGAGGAAGAGAGAGGGGGTGGGGGGAAAGAACAGGAGCCACTAGGGTTACAGAAAAGAGCAAGTCGCACGCTAATTATTTTGGGCGCTAAGTATTTTGTTCAGCGGTAAGGTGAAATTATCTGGTTCACCATTTTACTTTAGCACCTATAAATTATAAATTTAAAATTACCTTTTTACTTCATCATATATATTATCTCGAAGCAATATACTACAAAAAAAAAGTAGTGAAGCCTGCATTTTTTAAAATACGAAGTTAAACGTGCTTTTTTACTTCTGTAGTGTTATTAGCAAAGTTATTTATTATATACTACTTCAAAATTACTAATTAACGAAGTAACCTGTGCGGAACTAAAAATGCAAATTTTCTACTAGTGGGACCAAATAGATAACCTATCCCCTTCCTGATTAAGGAGACCCAATTTGAATCAATCTAAAGTGGTCAATTGAGCCATGATTAATCCAATCCAACATCAATCTCATCTTTAAAAATTCCCCAAATACATGATTCATTAATGAAATCCAAATCTATAACTCAATATCCAAATAAATTTACAACCAAATTATCAACTCTAAGCTTAATTAATCATATCAACCAATTCATCCCAAAATCCTCAATCAACTATCATTAAATAAATTGTAACAAATCATCAGTTACATCTACAACCCAATAACCAACAAAATTGTGTATTATATTCCATCATTTCATTTCTCACCTGCTCCCTATGTTGCCCCATTCAATTTGAAACCTTGGTTTTAGTTTAGCATCACTTGACCATTATATGTTTGAAGAACCCGATCTATAGCCACACAAGTTACAACTCAATTAAACCAAAACCTTCATACTGCCATGATTGCCTATTGTAGATTAATTTAACAAAACTACCTCTTCGGTTTGAATAAGGCAACCATAGATGTAGCTCTCATCCATCCAGTACTGCAAGCCATTGATCCAAAGTGTGAGCATCTCATCAACCAAAATCGATTACGGAGCCAAAGTCTGGGCTGGTAGAAGAGTTGGTGCTTCTTGGTATTGCATTTGAGGAGGAAAAAATGAAGCTAGCCCTGCACTGCTGATGTTCCATGGGGCGGTACCATGGGAGGGCTTATGTGGGATTGCCGGAGGAAATAGTGCCATCAATTGGTGACCACAAGCAACTATGGTGGCCATGAAGTTTCTTCCCACACAGATACCATGGCCGGAACGATAGAACAGTGGATCGATGACGTTACTAGGAAGAAGGAGAGGAGCAATGGCGGCTCTCACACGACAAGGAGGTGCGTCTGTGATGGATCAAAGCTAGGGCACCGAAGAAGATTGACTGCTCTCACTCAACTAGCGGCATCACTAATCTGGCCTGAAGCAAAGAGGCACATCGGCTCAGGGAGGAAGTGTTGGGGAATGTCTGATGTGGTTGTGTGCTAAAACACATTTCCTAAACAAGCGCAGTGGAAATAAAAACATAATCATTCCTAATTATTATAGCACACACACCACACACATACAAGGATACATCTCATGCAAACATGATCGCAATATAAAATTTTATGAAAAATAATTTATGCTAAGCATACCTTGAAGGTTCGTTAACGAATCTTGTAGGGAGTGCTTGCTAGTCTCGCAAGGCAAGCGTCCTTCGAAATCAACTGGAGCAGAATCAGAATCAACCTAGCAACACTCGAAAGCCTCACCTCTATTCGTATCCACACTGAGCTTTCATCAAGATGACTTCCAAAGTCATGAATTTCATATTCACTAAAGGTACTATCCTTGCGTACGAAGACGGAAGACAAAAACCCAAAAAATAGCCTACTCTCCAGTCTAAAAAGACATTGTGACCAGGTCTTCTAGAGACCTTTCAGCATCCAAACTTCGTCGGTAAAGAGGTAACACGTACCCCTAGATATCATGTATTCAATAAAATTAGGGTGAACAGAGGCTGGGAAGAAGCCAATCAGCAGGCGGACAGAATCTATCCGCCCGATTTTTATTGGCTTGGGCGGCAGCACTTGGCAAGAGCTCTTGTGCTCGGGTGTACTCCTGGTCGTCGGGGATCTTCTTGCCAAAGTGGAGAAGGTTTTTGGAGGTTTTGAGGTGGTTGGACCAAAGAGAACCAATCTCCTTATTGGGAGGTGGTCAGCGACACTAGAGGGGGGAGAAGATGAAGGGAATTAGGTTTTCCAAAATCCTATTCTCTAATGAATTGCATATCTTTTCTCCCAACTCTATATCAATATATAGATCTCCTATCGGGTTAGAAGATCAAATCGATGACCAGCATCCATTAACCCGCAACTTATACCATTTCAGTTTTGTTCAAACCAAACCAAGTTGATTCAAAACCAAATCTCTTTAATGAAAAACAAACCAATTTGGTTTAATATTCACACTTCTTTTAATTAAAGAACCAAATCAATTAGTTCATTAACTAAACTAAAGAGTGTCCAACTTGTGTTGAAAAGATGTGGTCCATCCACGCTTCCATTCCGACAAATATCTTTCCATATTTGCTCTTTGTTTATTCCAAACAGACTCAATCTCTCTCGATTTAAGAATCAAATTGTCAAACTCGTTTTATGTCTCTTAGAAAAACTTATAGTGTGTGTGACCCAATAAATTCTCGGTTATGTTGGTCATCCCAAATTGACCGAAAAATCAAACGGTTGATTCCAGAACCACTTCTGATCCTTTCAGCAGCTACAGTGAATCGTTCGTCATTCCTTTCTCTCATCTTATAACCACTTGGTTTAGGACATGGTCTATGTGTCAATCCCCACTAGGCTGACTACATCACACCTAGCCCAAGTAATAATTTCTCGTCCTGCGAATTCAAATTACTCGTACATGTATTCAAGAGTACAATAATCTTAACATGTGATGTTTTAGCTAAAGACATTGAGTAACAATTTTGACAAGTGGTCATAGGGTATACTTCACCTTGTAAGGAGTGGTGAATCATTTATTGGCTATTCAAATACCTTAGAGCACTTTGACTTATACCCAATCATTCTAGGTCCACACCTCCATAGAGACGCTTGCTTAAGATGTCAAAGTATAAGTCTCCATGACCAAGATAACTTGAATACCTCAAGTACCTTCGGGCACTTTGACTTATATATACCCAATCTTACTGTAGCTCAAGTGCAAGTTTCCTTCGACTTGAGGTATTTAAATCACCTTGGTCATTGATCCGGAATGGACTAACGGGGCTTATGGGCCCCTGTTGATGTAAGTGATCCGGAATGGACTGACGGGGCTTATGGGCCCCTGCTGATGTCAAAGGTTGGTGGTGACATGGCAGCGAAGGGTAGTTGTGGCCACCCGACCTACCAAGCAGCAGTTCATCCGGTCGGCTAAAGGCGTAGAAACCATGCGCCCGTCCGGATGAGTATCGTCCAGGCGATTCTACCAACCGCTCGGAATAGCAGAGTACAATGGCAAAACGGATCTGGAGGATCATATTATAAAATTTGAGAATGCAGTAAATTTCTTTCAATATTCGGACGGCGTGAAGTGTCGTCTCTTTTTAACAACACTTTCTAGGACCAGTCAGAGGTGGTTCGGCCGGCTTCCAGCCCGATCGATCTCCTTTTCAATGACTTTAAGAAGGTTTTCTTACATCACTATGTTAATCGCCGCCGTCATCACAAAACCATAGTAGCTTTGTTTTCCCTTAAACAAGGCTCCCGAGAGTCCCTCAAAGATTTCATCACTAGATTTGAGGCAGTCGCCAACGACATCCCGTCCGTTACGCCTGAAATTCTGTTGAGTGCTTTTTCTCAATGCGTGGCGGAAGGTGAATTCTTCCGGTCGATCATGCAACGCCAGCCTAAGAGCTATGATCATCTGATGAGCCGAGCGACCCGTTATATTAATGCGGAAGATGCACAAGCAGCGCGAAGAAAGGAAGCTCAAGCTTCCGAAGATGGGGGAACGACCGAACGGAAGCACAAGCAGGCCGATCCTCCAAAGGGGCCTAAAAACAAGCATTACAGTCCGACTGGACCTAAGTCCCGTCAAGCGCCACGATTGAAGAAGTAACTGGAGGACAGACATAAGAGAACTCGCCAGTGTATTGTAGTTACCACAAATCGTATTCCCACAGTACGCAAGACTGCTATCATTTTCAGCGATCCAACAGGCGTCCGGTCAGCCCAACAATGCACAGACGTCCCCGTTCACCTGAACAAAGGCTCCGACAACGCAATAACCGGACATATCGGCGAGGACGAAGAAACAATATTCCAGCTCAAAGAAATGAACCCAGGCGTGGCAGGTCGACTGAACGAACACACAGCCCTCGTCATGATCGGCCGACTGAATGAGAAAATGATCAAGAAGAGAATAGACGTAATGTTGTAAAAGGAACCATTGGTGTCATCTCAGGGAGACCCACTGATGGGGACTCACATAGAGTACGGAAGGCATGGGTGCGCCGCTTGGAGATTCACACGGTCAGCTACAGTACCGAAAAGGCACAAGGACCAGAAATCAGTTTCGGTCCGTCCGACCTGGAGGGCGTGGAGGTACCACATGATGACGCGCTCGTTATACAAGCCGTGATTGCAAATTATGCTATCCGTCGAGTATTCGTGGATACAGGTAGCTCAGCCAATATCATCTTCTGGGAGGTGTTCGCTCAGCTACAAATTGATGAGCGAGAGCTGCGCCCCATGAATACTCCTCTTTTTGGGTTTACTGGCATTGAAGTCCAACTGGCCGGTCATATTGAGTTAGCAATTTCGTTGGGCGAAGAACCGCTTATGCGTACCAGGTGGGCTGACTTCATTGAAGTGGATGCTTTGTCCACCTACAATGTTATACTGGGACGACCGTCTCTCAATGAATTTAGGACAGTTGCTTCCACTTTCCATCAAAAGCTTAAGTTCCAAATAGATGACAAGGTTGGGGTGGTCAAAGGAGATCAACTGATCGCCCGCCGATGTTATATCGACATGGTCAAAACGGAAGAACGTGCAGCTCGAAAAAATGCCCGTTTGGAGGTCAACGCAATTCAAGAAAGACAACCCACACTCGTTTATGATGAACGCGAGGAGGTTCAGATTGATGCTGATCGGGCGAAGCGGTTACTCAGATAGCAGCTGATCTTGAAGTTAACTGGAAGGCTAAACTGATAACCTGCCTTAAACGCAATAAAGATGTCTTTACGTGGTCGCCAAAAGAGGTTAAAGGAGTTCCTTTCTCTATACTGGTGCATGAATTATATGTTTTTCCAGACGTCCGTCCGGTCAAACAAAAGAAGAGAGATTTTTTGGCCGAGCAGAACAAGATCATCAAGGAGGAAGTCGATTAGCTGATTGAAGCTAGCTACATCCGGGAAGTTCAGTTCCCGTCCTGGTTGGCAAATGTCGTCCTTGTTAAAAAGTCGAACGGCAAATGGCGGGTTTGCATTGGCTTCAGGGACTTAAATAAAGCTTGTCCTAAAGACTGTTATCCTCTTCCTCGGATCAACCAGTTAGTGGACTCCACAGCCGGCTGCAAGCTTATCTGCATGTTGGACGCGTTCTAAGGATATCATCAAGTTTCCTTAGCCCGGGCGGACCAGGAGAAAGTAAGTTTCATCACTTCAGAAGAAACCTACTGCTACAACGTTATGCCGTTCGGACTGAAGAACGCTGGTGCAACTCATTAGCACCTAATGAACAAAGTCTTTAAGAAGCAGATCGACCGGAATATGGAAGTGTACGTTGATGATATTTTAATTAAATCTACTCGTGCGCTAACCTTTGTGCAGATGTAGAGGAAACTTGCCAAACGCTTCGTCAGTTCAGACTAAAGCTCAACCCGCTCAAATGTCTCTTCGGAGCTACAAGTGGAAAACTCCTTGGTTACATGGTGACCGATCGGGGCATCGAGGCGAATCCAAACAAAGTACAGGCGATAAAGGACATGGCTTCACCGCGTAACTTGAAAGAGGCGTAAAGGCTGACCGGGCGGATAACTGCCCTCTCAAGGTTTATTTCCCGATCGGCCGACCAGAGTCTGCCATTCTTCAAAGTGCTACGTCGGGTGACCAAGTTTCAATGGGATGAATAGTTCGACTGGGCATTCGAAGAGCTTAAAGATTATTTGGCTAACTTGCCCGTCCTGGCGAAATTAACCTCAACCTGGTGAACCACTTTTTATGTATCTTTCTGCTAATGAAAATGATGTTGGGTCAGCCTTAGTCCGGGTGGAAGGAAGTGAACAGCAGCCGGTGTATTTTTTAAGATACTTATTAAAGGATGTCAGCGCCGCTATACGGTGCTCAATAAATTGTCTTACTCTTTGGTTTTAGCTGTTCGTCGACTCCGTCCATACTTTTTGTCACACACTATTATAATGATGACTAATAGCTCGCTCGGACCGGTGTTAGTGAATCCTGAAGCGTCCGGTCGGCTTATAAAATGGACAATGGAGCTAAGCGAGTATGATATTCAATATAAAGTTCAGACGACCATTAAAGCCCAAACATTAGCTGATTTTATTACGGAAGTGAAAGAGCCGGATGAAGAAGAAACGTGGATCATTTATGTAGATGGCTCATCTAGTCGGTTGGGCAGTGGCGTACTCCTTATATCACCGAAGGATGACCGAATACAACTGTCCGTACGGTTAGATTATCGCGCCACTAACAATGAGGTAGAATATGAAGCCTTAATAGCTGGATTGCAAGCTGCGCGGTATGTCGGTGCCGCTTGAGTAATCATTCGGTCCGATTCTCAGTTGGCTGCTCAGTAGTTGTCTGGCAATTTTGAAATTAATAGTGAAAGATTGTAAATGTACGTGGATGCTTTCAACAAGTTGAAAGATGGTTTTTAAGAAGTTAAGATAGAGAAAATTGCCCGGACAGAAAATCAAAAGGCAGATGAGCTGGCAAGAATGGCGGGAGCCTTAATACCGTGGAAGCTCGATCGGCCAATGGAGCAAACAATGTTTATTGCAGAAATTGATCATCAAGCCGAAGAGGAGCTTGAGCAGGACTGGTGGGTTCCTTTCATCAATTACCTTAAGGATGACGTTCTTCCGACCGGATGAGAAACATCTCGCCAATTTAAGAAGCAGGCAGCTCGGTTCACCCTGATAGGCGATCATCTATACAAGCGTGCCTTCTCTCAACCGTTACTCAAGTGTGTGGAGCCGGATGAAACTTCTTGCATTCTCGAAGAAACGCACAGGGGGTCATGTGGCAGCCATGCGGGAGGGCGCTTGCTCGTCCGAAAGGTAACATTGGTAGGTTACTTTTGGCCAACGATGTAGGGAGACGCAGCTAGGATGGTGTCTCATTGTCAGTCCTGTCAAAAACATCAAAATCTTTCTCATCGGCCGATCGATCTCTTAAAAACCTCATTGGTGTCCTGTCCGTTCGATCAATGAGGGATGAACATCGTCGGAACATTTCCTCAAGCACCCGCTCAGAAGAGGTTCTTGCTAGTAGCCGTGGATTATTTCTCTAAATGGGTGGAAGTTGAGGCCCTTTCGTCAATAACCAAACGGATGGTCACTAAGTTTTTATGGCAAAATATACTCTGTCGGTTCGGCATACCACATCGTTTAGTTTCAGACAACGACCGTCAATTCCAAGGACGTCGGATCTTAGAATGGTGTGATAGCTACGGAATCCAACAAGCGTTCACTTCAGTGGCATATCCTCAAGTGAACGGACAGGCAGAGGTCACCAACCGTAAAATTATTCACGGCATAAAAATTAAGCTAGACCACACTGGTGGCAGCTGGGTGGACGAGCTCCCCAGTGTT
>JBAMIE010000022.1:5689404-5709896 GCA_037177295.1 Kaempferia parviflora | reverse complement strand
AATTCAATTCAATTCTGTTATTTACTAACTCATTCCAAATCAAGGAATTCAATTCAATTCCGGATGGAATTCAATTCTCGATGAAATTCAATTCAATTCTATCACTTAAAAGCATTCCAAACAGGGTGTAAGGTATATAAAAAAAGGGACAACTTCCAGATGATGTAATAAAGTGTCACAATGCAAGGACCAAGAAACTTTCAAAAGTATCATCACAATTGCTAGAAATCGAACTTAACACTTGTTTGGAAGTCACCACAGTTGTTTTTTCCTCCATGCTCTCCCTGCGTGCAGCCTGCTCCCATGTTCTTCCTTTTCTCCTCCACCACAGACATCAAATTTCCATTGTTTGACACCTTTCACACCCCGTCCTCCCTGTTGCTCCCATCCCCTCATCACTTTATCCCAACTACCTCCATTAGCCACCCTCCTCGCCACTGCCTCCACTGGCTACCCACACTCCCTTTCTCATTCTCCTAAACACGGTTCCCTCTCTTCCCCTCCCATTGCCATCCAACATCCTTACCCTGTGAATTCATCCATGTCAACAAGCACTGCTTCTCGTCACTACAACCGATTTCTACAACTCTTTCCACCGCAACAACTCAAGCTTTGATCCCTCCATCCCACTCATCCCCCCTTGGGCTCCTCATGCTGTGTTGCGACAAGCATTGATGGCAATTGTAGATAGGGAGATGGTAAAGGTGCAAACTGATAGGGTGGCATCATTCGAAAGCACAAATGCTAAAGAGACAATAGTAAAGAGGGTATTCTTGATGTAGGGCAAATGGTCATGTTATTTTCCCCAGGGAAGTAGTGCATATTTTATCTTGCTTCTTCCCGTTCAAGTACCGTAAGTGTTTGTAGGCACAAAAACTCGAGGGTTACAAGTGTGGAACAAGAGCAAGAAGTTGCAGTGAATGATAAGGTTTTCCTTTGAAGGGTGCTAAAATGAGAAGGCCTGCATGATCATATACAATAATGAGGTTTTCCAGTTTAACCAGTTGACAGGTCAGTCTGGTTTGGGTTTTATAAAAGCTATTTAAGAGTAAAATGTGGCTAAATATTTGGCTCTTCTATATCTATCTGACTCTAAATCAAAAAATTACACCAAAAACCAGATGGAATGCTTCTAATCCTTTTGTTGCTTCACAGATCTTTCCTACTGGTTTGTGTTTGGAATTCTTTTGTTGCTTCAATCAACCAAACTAAGGTTCAGAAAGGGATAAGTTTATTTAGATGTTCTTATGAACAACAGAAGCAAAATAAATAATTAATTCCATTTTTTATTCCGTCTTACACAATTTTGGAATAATAATAGATATGAGTAAGAAGACCATTTGATTTTATAATCTAGGATGTAAATCTTATGCAGAACACTGCTCTTCTCTAGATTCTTAGTTGGTAAACTTAGAATAGTTGGTTAGAATTAGAGTGAAATCTTCATTGCAGTTAGCATATTTGAATCTAGATTTAGTGACTAGGAAACTGGTGTTGCTTTGTACATTTATCTTAGCAAAATTCATATTTTACTTTTGACTGTGTACTCAATAGTACACACTGATTGGAGAAGTCGACTCCATAGGATGGCTGTATCACAGACTCAATATTCTCCTGCTGGATAGTTTGAGGCTTTGAGCAGCAGATGTGCGCATATGTTGTCACCACTTGATCTAGGCCACAGTAGTTCTTTTTTTATACATTGAGCATTTAGAAATATATGTTTGAAATTTAGGATGTAATAGGTAAGTTAACATATTCAATTGATCTAATAGATTTACTGGCATTTTATGGTTTTCACTTATATTTAACCAGTTTGTTATCCGCTCAATGTGAGGGTCATTCAACTAACTAATCCTAGAAATTTCTACACAAAATATTTGCTATTTAATCATCAATGTTGCTAGAGTTGTGTAAACTGCAAATATATAACCCAGTATAAAATAATAGGTAGCATTTGATAAAATATTAAAAATTACATGTGCAACATAAGTTGTTCTGAAAACATATCCATATCTAACATATGTCAAAGACAAGGAGCAAAAAGTCCATTGTTTTACTAGGATAATGAAAGTGAGAATAGGCAGCATCCAGATAGTTTACTAAATTAAAAACAAAGGCAAGATTTAAATATGAAACAAGAGAATGGACATACGAATTGCAAGTGTTTTGTACATCCTGTGTCGATAGGCCTGATGATGCATTTTGAGTTGCAGCCTGATACCTTTGCACCACAGTACCAAGTTGGCTAACCTGTCCAGCAAGATGCAAAAATGTAACTTGGACGACAAGTTATAAAAGACGGCAAGCATCAAATATGCATGCTTAGATCAAAGACAAATGTAAGTTGGTAACCTCCATACCTGAGGAACAATAACCCTTCGAGGAATGAGCTCCTCATGATGTCTGGCGCAGAACTCCCATGAAGATATCTAATGAAATAATATAAACAAAAAAGTACGATCATCCATAGCATCCTCAGTTTTTTGAAGTGTTTAGTTGAACAAATAATACTAGAATAAAAACTTTTTGCAAATATTTACCTTTAGATCAGGATTAAAAACTATTCGTAGTTGTCCATCACGCACTACTCGTAGTTGTTCAAAGACACTTTCCTGAATTGCCTTGGCATAATCCAATACAATTTGGCCTGAAGCATTCTGATACTCACGGGGCATATCAACATACAGAAGTTCCTCTATGGTGCCGCTAGCATATTTTATTTGGAAGAGCCTTGGTAAAACCTCGACAGTAGTTTCTGCAAATCAAATACAATTTAAAGTAATAGGCACAAGCCTCAAACTGGAAATTCAAGAAGCCATTACTATGACGTCAAGAATAGCCTGCATCAAAATCCAATTAAACATTCAAAATTTACATCTAACTTACCAAAACCACGTCCTGGCTTATGGTTACAGATCTCACAATGCCACACATCCTACAGAATTCAGACAATATAGCTTGGTTAAGGAACAACAAAATAATTAATAAACTGAAGATCTTCACACAAGAAAATTCCATATGATCAATTATTAAACTAAAAACTATTAGTGAACATATACAAAACAGAAGTTAGCTAGCAAGAGAAGAAATTACACATGTGAATGCAGGCTTAATTACCTGTGGAAAAACACCAGTAGTTTGACGACCAGTTCCATAAAGAGAGACACACCACCGCTTCTTCGCATCAGGAGCAAAGTACTCGGCAATAAATTTTCTCCAAAACTCAATGTTGTTGTCCTGCATTACAGCGTAGAGTATATAACGTGTTGATGCAAGGTTCTAAATTTTCAGTTGTTTAGCAAGGAGTAAACACACTCCGAGCACTGGTCATGTGAGGGGTAAAAAAAAGGAACAAGAAAGTCAGAGTAACATGTTGAGTTAAAAAGTTCACAAAAGCTATTGGCAATCAGAAATTTAAGCTTACGTGTGGTCGGTGCTGCTGATGGTACATGTACTGGGTTAGTCTTCGAGCACACATTCCTGGCTCATACATTGTTGATTTCATTGCAGTTCTAATTGGAAGATTCTGCTGGAGAAGCTGCTGTTGCAATTGGCTTCGCTGCTGAGGGAGGTTCTTAACAATCTGTTGTTGCTGCTGTTGCTGTCGTTGTTGTTGCTGCTGCAACTGCAAAATCCTTTGTTGTTGCAAGTAATTCATTTGTGCGGCCGCAGCCGCAGCAGCAACCTGAGAGTTCTGCCTTGACAGCTGCAAAATCTGCTGTTGCTGCTGCTGCTGTTGCTGCTGCAGAAACATTGATGTATCTGAATGTTGATTTTCTATTTTAACAGTGCCTAAGCTTCTCAGGGATTGTAATTGTTGTGACTCCGCTTTTACTGCACCAATGCCACATAATGACTGTAATTGTTGTGAAGGCCTAATCTGATTGTTAGGTTCCATTTGGGGCTCCAACTTAACAGTCCCCATCTCTGGCTCCATCTTAACAGGCACCACATGACCCACATTACTCAATCCTCCCCGAAGAAATTGCTGCTGATTCTGAGGAAGAGAGATCTGCTGCTGGAAATTCTGCATCGTATCCATTTTAGTCTGCAGTTGATTTGCGCCAAGTTGGTTGTTTGAAGGGTTCTGGAAACATTGTTGTTGTCCCTGTACTTGACCTGACGAAGATGTGAATGACATAGGACTAGGCTCAGCAGAGCCAATTGTATCAACAGAACCAAATCCCCCACGATGCTGGAGACTCATTGATGAGGAAGAAAGACCACCAATAGGTCCTCCGTTCCCGAATGAATTGCCAAGCGGTGGGATATTTGTTATATTGCCAAGCAAGCTGTTACTGTTTAACTGGGTGTGAGGGGAGGCCAGAGATGAGAAAGGAGGCTGTGATGGGATTGAACCAGACTGGGATCCTCCTAGCAAGCCAGAATTTGACCGGAGAAGGGACGGGTTAACCGACTGAGGCCCGCCGATGGAATTTGAAGACCCTGATGGCACCATGGCTTAAGACGCCACAACTAGCAGCTGTTATAAAATTATCGCCTTGGAATGATGCTCAGATCGAAACGATTCTACAGATTTCACACTTCAGATCAGTAAGAAATGAAAGAGTCGGAAAGGAAACTTCCTTAAACATACGGCAAGAAGAGAGGTTACCGGCATTGGGAGAAACCCAAGCAAATGACTTCAGTTCCCCTTGCTAATGGAGTCCATTCAACTAACTCTTTGGCAAGCGAATATTTAACAAAGAAATCTAATTTAAAATCCACCAAATCTTTCCTCGCTATCCAAGCCAAAAATAGCAACCCAAAGGGGAAGAGAAACCAGTGGTTATACAAATGCCAAAAAAAATCGAACTAACATGGAAAAAAAAGGCTAGATCTTTCTTCAAGGACGAAAACCAAGGACCACCCAAGAGACTAAAATATCTGATCTTTCTTCCACTGCAGCTTCCCTCACGCTAATCTTTCCCACTTCGCCCGCTGCAACCTCAAGTCGAACCGCAATACCGACTCCGACAACGAACATATCGCAACGGCAGTCCAGAAAGTGGCGCCTCCACCAAGTGAACCAGAGCAGCCGACTTTTGCAATGATCCGAAGAGGGAAAGGAAGAGCGAGAAACAACGAGGATATCGTGCGAGGAATCGAGACAAAGTTACAGAGTTCCGGATCCCTTACCAAACAAGATTGAAGGAAAAGTCTCCACCTTTCCCACCTCGTCTTGCGTCTACTTCTAGACTTTAGGGTTTGTCTTAAATGCAATTATAAACGCTCCGTTCGATTTCAATTGAGAGGAACGGAGAGAGAAGGGAAGGATCTGCTCGTGTTCCAGCGGACGTCAGAGATCTCTTGGATTCGATTAATCCTCCATCGCCACCATTTTCGCTCTCTTCTTTTATCTTCCTGCTTCTTCCCTTCCTCACCATGTGTTGTTAGTCAACAGCTGCTCTTCCCGTCATGTTAAATGACATGCCATGTTATGCTCATGTCCATGCCCATCATCATCCAACAACCCATGCATGATAAGTAGCCACGCATATTTGCCGTATGCGGCAGGGGAACTGCGGTCTGCCGTTTGCGAGCTAATTCGATGGGATCGTTTCGGGAAACTTCGACGGTGAGGAATACAGTCGCATAGATATGAAATACGAACGCGTGCACGAGCTATTACGACGACGAGGACAGTCGTACAAGAAATATTCAATTTACGCATCAAAATTTATCAAAATCCCGCAACCTCTAAATGATCCTGAAAATACTATTTTACCCTCTAAAAGTTCCAAATTCAATTCATTCTGCCGTTAAAGGTGTTGTTTACATTAATATCTATCATTAAAAGCTATGTTTAGGGCCATGTGACATCCGATATAGCCATTTAAGAACTAAATTGCTTCCGCTTAAATTAAGTGGTGTGTAATCCTTTCAAAATTAAACAAAACTAAATCGATTAAATTAATTTTTTTTAAATAATTAAACTGATTAAATTTTATCATCAAATTGAAACAATTAAATCAATATAAAATTAATTAATTTGATAATTTACTTGTGAGTAATCCTTTCAAAATCAAATAAATTGAAATTGTATAAATTAATTTTTTAACAAATCAAATTGATAAAATTTTATTATCAAAATTGAACAAATTGAATGAATATAAAAATTAAATAAATAGAAATTGATTAAATTACTTTTTTAACAACCAATCTGATCAAATTTTATAGTCATTATTGGAAAAGATAAGAAGGAAGATTTTATCAAATTATACGGATAAAATTTTCTCACAACTATACAGATTAGAAAAAGTGAGTATGGAATTCACTGTCCTTGTCCAATTGCACTTGTTGTCCCTTGGGATTGTAAGAATAGTGGTGGTCTTAATTTTATCGAGTGATGATGATCTAAAATGTATTTTAAGTAAAATAATCGATATTGATTGAGTTGGTAAGGGTATGAAATAATAATTAGGGATTTAAATTCGATAGAAATTTCATCATCTTTACATATTGTTGTTCATGCACTTATTTATTTAGATTATTATTGAACTTTCTCTCAATAATATAAAATAATCGTGGACTAGTGGATTGTTAACATGATGATACTATATATAATTTGTAGGTAAAATAATTTATAAAAATGTAAAATAATTTATGAAAATTTAATACTCAAATGGTCAGGATGCTCCACAAACTCGATAGATTAATGTGGAAAACAACACATAAAAATGATTTTTAAAAAATAATAAATCCAGTTAGTCTCATTGACTATCTCTGGGTAGTCGGTTCGGCCCTATAAAAATTTCTCACCAACCACCAGGATAAATCGGAGAGCGCTCATGGTAGACGGCCCAGAAATCTAGTATCCCTTAGTTGTGATTCATATTTAAAGAAAAAAATTTCTATAAAATACCTCGTAACTGAGAGACAATTTAACATCCTTACCATTGCACATAAAAACGATTTAAGATGCTACACAATGTTTTAAATTAGGAATTTTGATAATATTTCCTAAGAGATAATTTCAAAGCAACATACGACATCCGGGGTATTTAGGGAATTTCATCGAATATCATGTTCCCGAAATGCCCCCCACTTCTTTCCTCGCGCGACGAGCCGCCTTTCTATTCGTCCTCTGGTACCGCCATCAAATCGCTGCAAATGACGAAACTACCCTCGTAGCCCTCCAGCTCATCATTCCGTGTCCATCACATAGCACTGTATGTATGATGGGATGGGATGGGATGGTATGGATGGGGATGATGTTATGTGTATGCGCGGAAAGGAATGTTTTTATTCGATAAAATATCATTTCGCCCCCAATAGTTTAGGGAATTTTGACGCTAGCAATTACGGTTTAGTTAAAATCATAAAACACTTGGCCATTTTTTTTCATCGACGTTAAAAGGATGTTCTATATTGTTAAAATATTAAAAGAATATTTATTCCTTACTTTCTTTTTTAATTATCATTCTTTACTTTCTAAAATTCAAACTGTACCTAAACTAATTTACATGATTATTTTTATATTGATCTATATACTTCCTAAATTATTGTATTATGTTCATTGGAGCTTAGAAAATTATAAG
Source organism: Kaempferia parviflora (assembly GCA_037177295.1). NCBI lineage: Eukaryota > Viridiplantae > Streptophyta > Magnoliopsida > Zingiberales > Zingiberaceae > Kaempferia > Kaempferia parviflora. Next base: position 5,702,352 of record JBAMIE010000022.1, on the reverse strand, counting down.
ATATATCATATATCAACTCAAGTATTTTACATGATATACCAATTCTGATTAAAATTATTATATATTATAGAGGATAATTGAGGTATGAGGATAATAAAAAAAATTAAATTAAATTTTGTCCTGTATCTTTTAAAAGGATGAACTCAGAATTTAGACAAATTAGCAGGCAAACTGGCAAAGTATTTTTCTCTTGAAAATTCACTTATCCTTTTCGCCGTCAACAAACTGTTGACGGCGTTAGAGTTTCTCTGAGGTGACCGTCAAACTAAAAGGGACAACGACATTTATTTCTTTGTTGGGCAATCAAAACATAATTATTCACCAAAAAAAAATTTAAAAAACACAATTATATTACATTTTGGTAATTGACAATGAATTGATGGAAATATATATCTTTGTATATGAAATAAAATATTGTTACTTAGCCATATCTACAGTTAGATCTCTAATTAAGAAAAGATATCAAATTTTCATATTTATTAAAAAATTTCTTTCGAATAAGATGTGCAACTATATAATGTTGAACTTTCCGTCGATCACTTTTAAATTTTTCATGTGGCATTCTAAATTTTAAAGGCGAATCATTTGCTCCAGCACTCCGTCAATCTGTCCCAGAGTTAACACGGAGAAGGTAAACCACGGATGATTACTAGCCAGCACTCCGTCAATCTGTCCCAGAGTTAACACGGAGAAGGTAAACCACGGGTGACTACTAGCCATAAGTGTAAATGGTTAAGACATGGGAGAGGTATATGCTCGGGCGTGTCGAGATTCGACCTCTAAACCTCATGTGGTAAATTCTCATGCTTTAACCACCGCACCGCTCCAAGAGACATTTTAAGTTTTTCATGATAGCGAGTAAAAATATTTTGACAAAATCAATGGTCTAAATTGAATGTTATTTATTCATCAATATATATGTCATATAGGTGATTTTCATTTTATTAATAGTTTTTGTTATCGTTTATCAAGTTTATCGAGGGAAAAAAAAAACAAGCGGTAGATTAGTTGAGATTTTCAGTCAGAAATTAAAGTTTTCAATTTATAATGTTGTTAATATATAATAAAAAAATTAATTGATGATAGTCACAAATACTTTCCCCTTAAAGACTGAATTGACTTGAAAATGACTATTATTTATAAAAAAAATAAATTCAATCTACTATTAAAATAATTTTCAATTAATTTGCTATCAAATTAATCGAATATTAACCCATACGTTCAACTATATTTAATAACTAAATTTAACTTAATTTTTATAACATTACAAGTGCTTGAGGTGAAATCAAATTCTCTATTTCATAATTTATTAACTGAGAGTTAATCTACACCCAAATTATAATAAAACTGAGATTACAATCCGACCACAATTGTTTATGGTCCATCGACAGGTTCATCCACCCACCGAGGTTGTAGTTAGGATCAAGGCGGGCAGTCGGAGACCGCCCGAAAGCAGCCCTCTCGATAACCGATAGTTCGGCCACCCTCCCACCTCTGATGGCTTCCAGTTGCCTTCCCCGTTCCAAACTACAACATAGATAGGAAGGTGAACCCGTCAATAGACCGTAAGTAATTGTAACCGAATTACGATCTCAATTCAGCCACAATTTAAGTGTGAACCATCCTTGATCCATAAAATTGTAGAGCAACTCCCTAGAGGTATCCATACAGTTTGCCAATTTAAATCAAATATTCATTTATCTTTCTCAAGGGATTTAATAATAGTCGATTAAACAAATTAAAAATATATATGATAAAAGACAATTCGTTTGCCTTCAACGTTCTGTCAATCCGACCCTGGACCGATACAGAGGAGGTAAATCCCAAGTGACTACTAACCATTAGTATAAATGGTCAAGACACGAAGGAGAAAATGCTCGAAACACACCGAGTTTCAATCCAAATATCTTATGTGACATCCTCCCACACCTTAAACCAAGTAAAAATACAGATAGCACAAAACCTTGTTATTTAACACAATACCATATAGTTAAAAATATAGAAGAGCATATTATTATTGTTCAGAGGCATGTTCAAGCAAAGGATAGCATAACAACATGGTCAAGTTGACGTTTAATACGATGAAGAATATTCTGACTATTAACCCTTCAACGAGAGATCCAACCAGAGTGCAGACTGAATCAGCATTGGCATATTATGTTCTCCCCTGTTTCAAGAACACCTTCAGTTAACGACAAAAGATAGGATTATAAAATGATTGCATCAGTTACACAAATATAATATTATGAAGGCGTAAGACAGTTATAAAAATAAGATAGTCCTGTTTATTCATGCATCTATCAAATAGGCAGCAAACTAAAACAATATGTAGTAGAAATATAACAGCGGATAAGACAGGTTAACGGAAAGAAAAAGAAGAATCTAGCACTCGAATTATTGAAGCATACGCCTACTAACTAATCAATACACACGGAAATAAAAGGTACAAACATCATCGTGATATAGTAGCACCAATAAAAGTGCAATGTTCATGCTCAGACCGTTTCATTCCAAGGTTTTTCAACTAGCAAATCAGAGCTATTTCATGATATAAATGACCGTAGATGATGTCTTTTATTCTGGAAAAAACAGAAGGAATAAGATTCTTTACCTGCCATGAACCTGTTGGTCCTTCTCCAGAAGCAGACTGACTTTGTCCATGAGCAGGAGTTGACTCTTGCCTGTAGGGTCCCCCGTAACCAGGCCCTTGTTGCGTGTATTCTCTGTTATAACCTGCATTTTCACCCCTGCCATATTCCCCTATTTGCCCTTCCCCAGGAGCAGATTGACTCTGTCCATGAGCAGGAGGTCCCCCGTATCTAGGCCCTTGCTGCCTATATTCTCCATTATAACCTGAATTTCCACCTCTTCCATATTCACCACCATAACCAGGCCCCATCCCCTGCGTGTACTCTCTGTTATAGCCGGGAGGACCAGAAAACCGATTATCTCCTCCAGGACCTCGAGAGAAATTCCTCTGGTCTTCAGTAAAATTTCCAGGAGTTGCTTGATTAAAATCTTGTTGGTACTGAGGCATTGGACCTCTCCATTCTCCCTGATGTGCAGAGTTTCTCTGTTCTCCTCGGCCAAAGTCTCTCCTATCTCCTGAATAAGCATAGTCTTGCCCTCCATGAGGCGCATATCCTCTTCCATCTTGACCCATGTGATTATGTGTCTGTGGTGGAGCATAGTTCCTCTGATCTCCTTGCCTGAATCCTTGCTGCCCAAATGAATTGTTTCCGCGGGGAGGAGGGCTGTTATAATTTGGCTGGTCAGTTCTGTTTTGATTTCTGGGTCTACCTTGCCTACCATATTGAATTGGAGGTGGCCTGGGAGTAATTACTCCATTTTCATACTTGTCGCCTGAAATATATATACTAGTCAAACAAATATCTAGTGAACATACATCTAAAAGTAAATCTCTTCATTTGACATTCAACTATAGAAGTTGGGCTGATCATTCTCATCTAAAGCTGGCCTGGAAATGGCCCTCGTAATGCCAACTATATATGGAGCTCAAGTAAACACACCTCCATATTCCTTATTCACAGGATCAATGTATGAATCAGGCAAAACAAAGACAACACCAGGCAAACCTGAGCCAAACAAATGTGTGAGACAAATATTTCATAATCAATTGGTAAAAGAAGTTAAAAAATAGAAAATTGATAAAGACTACCATGAAATTTTTCAGACATTTCCTCGGGCATTACAGCTTGAAATCCATGGTAAGTTGTGGTGCTTAATGCATACATCCTCTTCTTAGCTTCCTCCACACTAATCAATTGCTGTTAATCAGGTTGTCTGTTTGTTCTTACCAAATAAACTATAACACAGAATTGACACGAGAAAATTGGCAAAATAACGATGTCTTTCCAGAATGGTGTAACAGAAGAGTAACATATGGGCAATTTAGTTTTACCTGTTTATGTAAGGCATAAGCAAAGAAGCAAGCCTATCACTAATTGAAAACATTAAATCCCTTTGAAAATTAATCAGTAGATGCACACTAAAAATTAATGATGAAATTCAAACAACAAAGCCTACACTATTTTTGGAAAATTTTGTAGCATCAATTGCGCTCCTGGAGTTCCAACTGAATCCATCATGTGGTTATCATTTCCTAAGCAACAAAGACCATGTGAATTCATAATACCAATCTTCATCCTAATTCCTAACTCACAAGCAGCATATGAAATTTGCAATCCCGGAGAAAAAAGTTAGATACAAAATAAAAACTAGGTAAAAGTAGACTGCAACTAATTTTTGAAACTTAACGAACTAAACATTTCTGTACGAACAGATAAAGAATTTCATTGAAATAAGCAACTTGTGCAATTAGTAGGAATCAATTGAAAGGCTAATAATTATAATTTTTCTAATCAATAATTGAGCTCAAAAGTAAAGAATGACAGTCCAAAGTTACTTGCTTATATATCCACATAAGAATATTGGTATACATTCAAACAATAAACAAATAACTTTATTATTTTTATCATAATGTCATCTTAATTTTATTCCAAGGATGAATAGATGAGTATAGTCTAAAAATAATTCAACATCCAAACATGTTAATGGATGGAGTTACAGTCAATTGGCTAACACCTTAGGATAGGAAGGGTGATATACTAAGCATGCAAGCACCTCTTATTCTTACGGCAATGCCTAACCCACCTTTAATCTCACTTTTATTTTTCTGTAATTTTATTGATGCCCAATTTATGTTCAAATGCAATTGTCGATAAAACTTTTTTTTTTATCATTTACTAAATATCAAATGATAAAATACCTTAAGTTTAGACAACAATCTAAGAATCAGCTTTGCTAATTAGTAGAAAGCAAAAAAATTCAGGAAAAAATTGCGGTGTCTATTTACCAATGGATCTTAGTATACTTTTGGAGATCATATGTATTATAAATATACAGATTTATATCCACATTATGCTTTAAGATGATGTAGATTCTCTTTTTGCCTGTTTCATGTGGTTGTTCAAAATTTGAATTTCTTGTATTCATGTGCAGTTACTTCGGTTGCAACACTCTGAGAGGGGAAACAACATTGTCAAGCACATGCATTACAGCTTAGAAATTTCACAGGTACTTATTCAAATTAATAAACTTTATTATTATTGAACCATTTTTTAGCTTTTATTTCGTTCAAAAACATAGAGGAATATGGTCAAACTTCATCCAAATATGTTAATAGGTGGAGATGGGTTATCCCTCAGGAATAGTCATTCTGAAAACAGCCTACACACACATTCTTTGGGTGGTTGCATAGCATGCCTCCAGGCTCCAAGATCATTTTTATTTTTATTTTTTGAATAATTTTATTGATTCAGATAATGCTGGAAGTCAGAAATGCTTGTGATTATTTGTTAAATTACAGTACAAGTTTTGGGAGCACCAGATTAAGAGCAGGCATAATAGACATGGACCTTCACACGGAATTCGTACATGAGTTTGCAACAGCCGAAACGAAAGTGAATGGCAATTAAAACCAAAGTTGACAATCCGTCTACCAGTTTTTCTGATTGATCAAACACCAAACATCTTCTTCCTTTTTTTCAAACAGTATATAACATGATCATCAGACCTCTTAAGAAGGAGAAGAGAATCCAGGTACCTGCCGACTACCTTCGCCAAGGTCTGTATGTAAGTTTCAATCATCTCCTCGCGCGTGGGAGCAGGGTCCTTGGGGAAGTCCATGGTGATGAGCCAGTGATTATAGTCGCAGCCCTCGAAAAGGATTTCGTCCGGCCCAAACTTCTCATCTCCCCCATCGCTTCTGCGGTTGGAAAGAGACGACGAAGACCAGAAGGAAAGGAATTGAGTTCGTGCATGGGGTGGGAAAGTAAGGTTCGGGAAGAGGGGAGAGGAGGCAAAGGTGGAGGGAGAGGCATGGAGACGAAGAGGAGACAAAGAGGAAGCAGAGATCGCCGGAAACGGGCTGTGGGATTTGAGGAGCAAGGAAGAGATGGCGGCGGCTCGACGGAGACGGAGGTGGAGCGCCATGGAAACGACTCTTGCAGTAGGGTTTTGGACTGGAAATGAAAATGAAATTAAATATAAATGGAAACACTTCAGTGACAAATGTTTGGGCATTTTCCTGGTTCAGTCTTAAATGTTTTAACATTTTCAATTGCATCCCAAATATTTTAAAAAAATTTCTGGTTCAACCTCTTCGTCTATTTTATTATTATAAGTAACGAAATATGCTCACAGCTCACGCATAATAAAAGACCCAAAATCTCAAATATGAAAACCTAATTTCTTTCTTCATATCCTTCTTTCCCCAAACACGTACATAGTTCTTCCCAAACACATACATAGTACAAGATGATGAGGATGATGTTTGTGAAAGCGAAGATGGACTTAGAAGTCTTCATGATTTCAGGAAAGACAAGCATATCCTACATTTGATCCCAACAAAGAATCTGGAATTCCAGATTTAAAGATTGGGTTGATCTTCAACTCAAAGGAAGAGGCAAAATTTGCAATCGAAAATTATTATCAATGAAGGAAAGGCAGTGAATTTCGTTAAGAAGGACAAGATAAGACTTTGGGCACGATGCAAGTATGATGGACGATTCATGCGGCAAAAATGAGTCAAGATAGTTATTGACAGGTGAAAACTTTTTTTGACGATCATAATAATTGTTCATAGAATTTAACCAATAAGTCTATCAACTCAACCGGGTTAGGAAAGAGTTTGGTCGAAACCTATTTTCTGAAACGTGTCTTAGCACACATTATATCGGGCTCCCTAACAAGAGATAGATTAGAAGGAGAGAAGTGTAAGTTCGGTGAGGCTGGCTAGAAGGGGAGTGAACAGTCTGTAATAAGAAATTAGCGATTCTCTTGCTTCAAAACTAGCAAGGACAACCACACATTAGTTGAATAAACAAAAACATAAACAGAATAAAAAAGAGACTCCAAATTTACTTCATTTGTAACCAGAAAAGTTGTTAATCCAAGACGATAAATGCTCCACTAAAAGATCTACTTTGACGAAGGTGGAGTAGCATTTTACAATCGTTGAAAGAAGAGATTTTAAAAATAGAAAAACAATTCGCGTACAGAGTGTATTGTCTGAAATCTTCGAACATCAGGGCTCTATTTATAGCTCACTGGTTGCAACTAGTATTTTGCTAACGTGGCGCTTCCCGAGCACCTGGACCTGGTCCGGATGCCTAGACCCGGTCGACTTGATCAACTATACAACGCCTTCCTGTCAAATGTTTATCGGTTCCCGGGCGTCTGGACTTGGTCCGGGTTCTTAGAGTCAACTGAAGTGTACTCCAGTACTGATCCTCACTACAACGTCTTGCTAACTTGGCTGAGACATCCCAAGCACTTGGACTTGGTTCAGACACCTGGACCAGGTCCATGCTTCTCGACAAAGTCAACTCAACAGTTGACTTATCCGATCGCTCGGGTGATCTTCCGGCCTTCTAGAGTTGAGATCACTCAAACTCAACTCCGTCTTTTCCTCGAGCAATCTTTCTCCTCGGCTTCTCATCCCTCAGAAGTGTCGCACGCTTCTTCTCGGATGTCAGTGTACTCTTCTGCAGCTCCTCGTTCCTTGGATGTACCAAGCCCATCGACTCGCTTCCTGTGGTATCCTTCTCACTCGCTGCATCTTCCACTCGACTTCTTGTGTTCCTAAGTCCCTGCACACTTAGGCACAAGGGATCAAATCACAAAGTCTAACTTAACTCGGTTGATCACATCAAAATTCACCCAAGATATTTACAATCTCCTCCTTTTTATGTGCATCATGTTGGTGCAATTGTCCCTGGGTCAAGTTAACTATGTTAACGACCAAGCTTGGGTCTTAGGTTTAGATGTTTGACAATGTTAGATTGCTTGGTGCAATTGTCCCTGGTCAGGTTGACCCGTTTGACTAAGTTTGAGTTTAGCTCAAGCTGGTGTTTCGATGTTTAACAATAGATGGAGATTGCGTGTGTAATTGTCTATCTAGGAGATTGACGAACAGAAGTCAAGTAGGTCAAGGTTGACCAAATACTTAACTGGAAGTCCTAACTGGAGGTTAGGAAAGGGCAAGTCCAACAAGAAGGTTGGCAGAAGATGACCGGACAATATTATATCATTGTCAAGAACTTGGTCCGGATGCCTGGACAAAATCAACTCTACAATTGACTTATCCGGTCGTTTGGGTGATCTTCCAACTATCCAGAATTGGGGGGTTTGAACTATTTATATCATACTGGTTTTTTTTTTCTTTTGATATTTCTCAAATCACGGGGTTCGTTTTGATGTTTTTTGAAACCTCGGTTGTAATTGAAAAAAAAACACGCCGCGCATAAAAAGCCTCCACCCTCAACTATTTTTTTTTTAAATTAAATTGAATATTTAAATCTATTTTTCATTAAATTTAAAAATAGAATTATCCTTTCTAACCGATAATGTGCTCACCGTTAATCATGATTAAATTATAGGTGAGCTTAATTGTATTCAATCCATCTTTAGCCAAGAGGTTGTTAAGCACACCGAATGAAATGAGATCTAACAATGTTTATCGCCGTATATATTGGATATAGTATAGTTTATACCGCCATCAATGAGGCAAAATGGTGTTTTCATGATCATTAGTAAGGATCTGATCTCCTCCATATTGATTTGGTAAGGTATCACATGTTTTCTACCAATTGAGTTATCTTTGTTATGTTTTTTCTCGCAATTTTGATAAATTTTTATTTTAATTCTTTAAATTAAGTGCAATTTTTAATTTTGTTGAATTGCAAATTGGAAATAGATTCATGGCAAACCTCAAAGTTTCTAGCTCGAGGAGTTCGGATATTACAGACAAACAATCAGTTTTCCCTCCTAGATGCCCCTTTCCTGCATCATCTTCATCACGGGGCGATGAGAGACCAAAGAATGTGCTAGATTCTAGATGCGAGCAAACTCGACACAGACATACTTTGTCAGAGAGTTTTCATATCGATGAGCAACCTCCTTGGCTTGATGATCTACTTAACGAATCAGAGACTCCGGTGAAAAGAAGCGTTCATCGTCGTTCGTTTAGCGATTCTTCTCCAATTCTTGGTGGATCTAACTTCTATTCTAACATAACCAATCTATATGTGGAGGAAGGCAGCCAAAAAAGCTACACTTCAAGCTCTCTCTGGGGATTGAATGAAATAAATAACCTCAGAGATGGAAAGAGCTGGGCATATACGAACTACACGAGCAACACTCCATTAGAGAATAACAAATTGATGCAAGAAGGAACTTTAGGCGGTCGAAAAGAAAACAATGCAATAGCACATAATATCAAGAGGCAAGATCAGCAAGAATTAGTTCAAGAAGCAAACCGTTCTTCTCAAATGAAGGATGATTCTATTACTAAACGACTTGACAACGATTCAAAGAGTGATAAGAAGTAAGTTTCAGAAACTGATTGTTCTTTCACTTTAATGTCTTATCCTCTTTGTGCCATCGCAGACAATTCGCTCGCCATTCTAGGATTAGGAAGCTTCAATACATTGCTGAGCTAGAGATGATTGTCCAAGGATTACAGGCATGCCTCTTGAGTTCATACTAAGAAAATTGATCTTGGCTAGAATGTGTCGAAAATTAAAATTTCTGAAGAGTTTATTCTACTCAATGTTTCGACAGGCACAAAGCTTGCATATTTCAGCAGAACTGGAATTTCTAGATCGGCAGAATCTTATTCTGAATCTAGAAAATAGATCCATAAGGCAAAGGCTCGACAATCTCTCTCACCAACGACTTATTAAGCATGGTGAGCATTTAGTTTTAGCTTTCTCACCGGCATGTAAATGTTTACTTCGAAATGTATGTTGCAGTCCAACATGAGATGCTAGAACAAGAGGCGGCTCATCTTCGAGCATTGTATCAGCAGCAACAATTACAACAACAACAACCAACCCTTGCACATACTCGGAGCAGGAGTAAAGATTTCGATTCCCAATTTGCCAGTCTCTCCTTAAATCACAAAGATATGCCTAGTCGCATTTGAGCTTTATTTTTCCAAATTCTTCAGTACCTACTTTGATGTATCCTATGCATGAATTTTAGTTGAAGACTTCTGACATTCCTTTGATGTATACCATATCGTATATAATCAATCGCAACCATTATGATTACGCTAAAAATAGTGGAATCAATTACCTACTTTGATTTAGATCATGAAAATTTTCACTAAAACAGGAACTTGACACAAGTCTCAGATGACATTTTACAATGCCTACAGAATAGAGATGATTAAGGTTTACAGGGTTGGAGTTCTTTCAGCTGCTCCAGAGATCACAGTAAGCAAGTTGTTTCCAAATGGGTCGCTCAGATGTTTTGAGAGGTTCTCCACTGGCCCTTCCCCTGTGACATAGGCCTGCAGGAAGAAACCAAGCATCGCAAACATGGCAAGACGACCGTTCTTGATCTCCTTCACCTTGAGAATTGCAGCTTGGTCTGGGTCATTAGCAAGCCCAAGGGGATCAAATGGACCTCCAGGGTGAAGCTTATCTTCCAAATCCTATATAAGCAATTTGATGCATGATCTTAGAAACACTTGTGAGTTGATAATTTGATATCGAGATCTTTTTTCACTTACCAATACATTGGTGATTCTATAATATTCAGCACCTCCAACAAGAATAATCTCAGCTATGACAGCCAAAGCAAGATTGATTGGAATGTTCTTTCCAAAGTAGTTCAATGTATTTCCATCTAGGAGAAGAGCACCAGTCTGCAAACAGACCAAAGAACCATAAAATACTAAGGTACAACTTCTCGATGTTAACATTAAACATTCCTAATATAGTTGAGTTATGACTTAGAACTCGGTGTTCCGAATATTCCAAACACTTTCATGATTGTGATGAAAAAATCGATTAATAAGTAAGTAAATGAGCCATGAGTTATTAAGGTTGTTAAAGAAGCATGCCTTGAACCAGACAGCTTCAGGACCGCAGTTTGCACCATATTTGTTGAAAGCCTCAGGGATGATGAACCCTGCCGCACCAAGCATAGCCCATCTTGAGTGTATGAGCTCATAAGCTTGATACCTGCACATCGTCCGAGATTGTAAGGACGACGAACAGAAGCGGTTAGATGCAGTGTTTTACTCGAGAGCAGTTTCAGACAATGGTGACGAATAATTCAATTATTTGACATGGTGCACATACTTAGCGAAATTTTCAGGATTCTTGCTCAACCCAAAAGGATCATAGCCATAGCTGCAAGGAGATGATGAAACAAATATGTTTAGTTCAAGCCCAAAACAATTTCCTTAGTTTGGTTAGATTCGACTAAACATACTCTCCGGGCACTTCTCCAGTGAGATACTCAGGAACATCGGATCGGTCCAAGAGTCCCTCCGGCAGGAAAATCCTCCGGTCCGGACCTGCCACCGTCAATCAAAAGTCAGATACTTGAATACATTTCACTGTGTCATTCTATCAAACACTTAACAAGCATCAGTAGCTGAGGCAAAATGTACAGCGGAGGATGATGAACAGAGGAAGTTAGCCATCTCACCATACCACTTGGCGAGCTCGTCGCTCACCGAAGAAGCAGCCGCCGGCTTCTTCTTGGCAGCTGCACTCTTCTTGACGAAGAGTGCGACGACCTTGGAAGAGCCAGACGAGTGCGACGGAGCCGCACGAGGTGTGACGGTGGCGTTGAGCCGCGTCCCGAGAATTTCAGACGTCCCAAGGGCTGCGGGAGCGGCGGTTGCGGCGATGGTGGCCATGGTGCCGGACGACCACTTCAGCGGATGGCAGTTATTGCTGTTGAGGGATGGCGCGAGCGATCCTAAATGGTGGGAAAGGGGATGCTGTGGGGGCCAATTGGTTGGGATCTGGGCCTGTGATTGGTTGTTCATATAGATCGTAATCTATTGCTTAGATATGGTTGGGCTAGTTGAGGTGACGTGGCGGATGATAATCTTGACAATGGCCAATCCTGACACTGATTTATCTAGTGGATGGAAGATATTTTTTAATGGCAAAAACTGAAAGAAAACCTTTTATTTTTGAAATCCATATTTAACTAAGAAGAGTCCATTTGTATAGATTTGATATTAAAAAAAATGCAAAAACAACTAAATGCGTATACAAATACAAGTGAGCTGGGAACATTAATCTTTATAAATACAATTATTTACAATTGATTATACCTCAGAATTTTGTGCATTATTTATTATATAATTAGCAAGCAATCTTGTACTGCAGGTGTTTGAAATATTCATTAACGTTTACCTTTAAAAAAATTCAGAATATTCCTAGATGGTAAATGTGTTAACTTAGAAAGATATATAAAAATAAAAAATGCCCTCACGCAGGATCGAACTACGGACCTTCAGTTTACAAGACTGACGCTCTGCCACTGAGCTATAAGGGCACTTGATAGACACAAACAATCTTGAACTTATAATATCTGTATTCATGCTCCATCATAACAATCATTCAACATTTTAATAGTCCTCCCACCCTTAGTCAACTGGACAATCAGTTATAAGCTAACCCTGTAATTATCACACTTTACTTAACCTAGAAACAAATTATTAGAGGCGTCTGGAGTGAGCATAATCATCTTTTGCTACAATTCACAGTTCAATAGTTCCCACAGGGTGCATAGTTGGATCAATTTCTAACAAGCGCATGTCTTCGAAGAAAAACCCCTTCTATCCCCTAACCATTTGACGATCGATTATAAGTTGACTTCATAATTTACCTCTCTCCACATAACCTGGGACGAGCTACAAGGGTCGCTTGGGGTGAGCGTAATTACTATAACTCATCGTTTCAATAACTCCCCCACCCCTCCCCCAGATGTTCGTGCAGTTGGTACCTACATGAGTGATTGCTCCAATATATCTTGGAGTCAATTTACTACAGATGTGAAATGTCTCATTGGATGTCTAACTTCATGCAAAGGGGCAATACGTTAGGCAAAATG
>JBAMIE010000022.1:5668297-5687387 GCA_037177295.1 Kaempferia parviflora | reverse complement strand
TTAGCACTGGATCGGCTCATCATGACTTCCTCTACCAGATATCGGGTTCTCGACCTATCTGGACTTTCTGCCACCAAATATCTGGTCCGCGACCCACCTGGACTTCTTGCATGGCTTCCACGATTGCTAAGTCTTCCTACCTAGCCGTGACTAGGGTTTTTCCCGTTGAGTAAACAGCCTGCACACTCAAGCAGCTCATCAAATCATAATAAGATTTAACTTGAACCTTTGACAACATCAAAACACAGGTTTGATTCTTGTGCAATCTGCACCAACAAACTCTTCTTCGCGTGGGTGATACTCCGGTTGTCCGAAGTTGAGATCACCCACCCAACTCTGAGTTTTTTTTCAAGCAAGCTTCCTCTCTGCTTCTCGTCTCTCGAATGCTCCGGTCGCGTCATTCTCGGCCACCAGTGTACTTTTCTGTAGCCTCTTCGTCCCTTGGACGCACCGAGCCAGTCGAATTATTTTCTATGCTGTCTTTCTCGCTTGCTACTAATTCCGCTCGACTTCCTGTGTTCATAAGTCCCTGCACACTTAGACACAAGGTATTAAAATATATAGAGTTTAACTTAACTCAGTTGATCATATCAAAACTAACACATTCGACCCATCAACTCGATATCTCTTTTAACACAACACCTAACGATTATCACAGAATCACTTGAATATTCCCTGCACAACCATTGCAATGGATATTTCCACCATCTCTACGCAGAAACTGATCTGTACAATTGCAGCAGGATGACAGTATGCAGTTAGCAGGATGATAGTATGCCAGTATGGTTAGCCTTGTTATAGTAATACACCTCATTATGTATGCTAAGAAATACAACACTATATAAGAGATCCCTTCTCCATATGCAAGTAAGCCCTCGCATCGCTCCCCATTGTTTTCTCATTACTACAAACAATTACAACTACTCAGCTCGTTAGCTAGCTTGAGCGTCGAAGTGATTTGCACGGGGAACCCCTCCCTGACCTGTCTACTAACATTTTTTTCTTTCTTTACTCTCTATGATGTGGCAGATCCTCTTATGGTTTTGAACTTCTCCAGCTTGAGGTCTTCTTGTGGTCAACATGCAAGCCATGTCACCCCTCCATCGATTATAGACAAGATCATATATATTTTAAAATTATTTGATGCCTATAAAATCTCAAATGTGCAAAATGAGTATTATTATACTAATAGTTTATCTACATTTATATATTTTAAACAATTATATATATATATATATATATATAAACCCCCATAACTAACTACCAATGATGCACATCTTATGAGCACCATATATAAAAAAAATTCTTTAGCCTTAATTAGGTGCGTAGGCTAAAGAATTTTTTTTATACATGGTGCTCATAAGAAATACAACTTATGAGCACCATGTATAAAAAATATTCTTTAGCCTATACACCTAATTAAGGGGACTAGTTAATCTTATTGGTTATGCTGATAATGACATAGTAAGAAATATCAATGATAAGAAAAGCATCTGAAGTTATGTTTTTGATATTGTAAGTGGAGCCATATGGCCCTTGGTGAGAACAAGTACAACTCCGGTCAAGATCTTCGAAGCCTCCTATAAAAGTCTCAGGTGATGGTGAATGATCTTGGAAAGTTGGGAAACAAGCTTGGGCGAGATCAGTTCGACGTTCAAATTAGGCTCCGAATGATGAAAAGATAAGTAAACAAAAAACAAAAAAAGAAAATAGACAAGTAGTAGAAAGAAATGCTACGTGCACCCACGCCTGTGCAAGCAAGTACCTTTTTATACAACTGTTGCTCATTCTCCCACAAGGAATTCTTGGATACTCCACGTTCGTCGCACCCTCCCCGTGTCTTGAGTATGTGTTTGCACTATGTTCATCAGTCATCACTCGTCCATATGCCAAACCAGGTCTCCTAACATCTTAACCCAAGTCAGCTACTGTTGCGTGGCTCACGTGGCTCCTCTTCTTGATCCGCTGGCTTGTTGGGCTTGATTTTACATCCAACTGGTTCAACCGGAGTTCCACCATGAATCAAGCTGAGCTCGACAGTGAGTTGGGCTGGCTAGACTCAAACTCAAACCATTTGGATCCCAATTCAGTTTCAAGTCGGATTACTTTGACTTTAGGTCAGTTGCGACTCAAACTGACCTGCTTCCTGTTAACCAAGTAACCATCCTGCCACATCACATAGGACAGGAAAACAATAAAAAAGACAATGAAAATGTATTTTAAAAATTGACGTGTAATTTGATAATTTAAACAATAAGTTAATATAATTTAAGTATTTAAGAAACTTAGGTGGGACAGCGGGTCAGCGGTTCGTGCGGAAAAGCAAATAGAACCGGTTTCGTAGACGCCAACGAACCGACTTCGATCAACGTGACGTGTACTGGATGCGTTGATCCAAAACTCAACACCATTTGCGCTCATTTACCAAAATGCACTTCCTTTGCTCACTCCGTGGACGCAACTCCTATATATCCGCCCAATTTCACCCCTTCAAACAATCAATAGTCACCTTCTCATCTCGCTTCCGACCGATTTCGTGGCGGAGTGGAGTATGATCTGAAGAGGAACCAGCGCGGAGGGAGATGCTGGGGTTTCCGATCGACCACGGGGTTCCCTTTGTCGCCGCTTTCGTTGCGGCGACGCTGTGGGCGGCGGCGACGGCGACGGCGGCCGTCTTCTTCGAACCCTTCAATGTCAGCTACGACCACCGGGCCATCATAATCGGAGGAAAGCGTCGCATGCTCATATCCGCTGGGATCCATTACCCCAGAGCGACGCCTGATGTATGCCCCCTTGTTTTCGGTTGAATTTTCCCGCTATACGGAGTGACTATTCAGTTAAATTGGCTCGACGAGTGTTTCGATATTGCAAACAAAAAAAAAATTAGTTCTGTAATTTTTTTTATTGTGCAGTACATTAGGGCAGGAATACGTGGAGTTGTTCTACCAACAAGTGCTTGCCATAAGTTGGAGATCAAATATCTGAGACAATGTATTATTGATCGCATAATATAACCAAGTGCTTAGGTAGAATGTCAAATATGTCTCAACTAATATTATTTCCTTTAATTGGAATCTAGATCAGCAGATTTATGTGTTTTTATCATTACAAAATATGCTTGGTTTTAGTTGTTGAATAGTCTTCTGAGTATGTTGGCATGTTTCATTATCTGCATTTTCATCAAAAAGCGTGGTTTGTATCGTCATCCCAAAGCAGTTTGTGGCAGAGTGTCAATATAGCAGTTGCAATGTTTACTAATTGTTCTTCACTTTATTGCCTTTCTTAGTGCATTTTCAGATGCATTCTAGTAATAATTGCCTATATAGCTGTATCCATCTCATTTTGGATTATATAATTGTGAACCTGGTAGATGTGGCCTGGGTTGATAGCTAAGAGCAAAGAAGGTGGTGCTGATGTGATACAAACATATGTATTCTGGAATGGGCATGAACCAGTCAGAGGTCAGGTAATTGTGCGACTATTGCAATGGTACAGGTTGCTTCCCGTCATTGAAGGATCATCCTATTTATTCATCTCACTTCTGGTCCTTTCTTTGCAGTATAATTTTCAAGGAAGATATGATCTCGTAAAGTTTGCAAAGTTCATTGGTTCACAAGGACTATTCCTTCATCTCCGAATTGGACCTTATGTTTGTGCTGAGTGGAATTTTGGGTCTGTCTTTTTAAGATCTAATATTTCTTGTGTGACATTTTCCATCTGAATATTTTTAGATGGTGTTAATGTCTATTTCACCTATTTTCTCTTCCTTTGAACTTTTTTGAAGATCTACAGTTTGTTCCTCTTCTATTTCAATTAGACAGTAAAAAAAAATTCATTTCCAAAGAATTAGTGTAAGTTTTTTTTTTGTCTATAAACTCAATTCAGTATTCAATCTAAAGAAACAAATAAAAATTAAGTTGGTTTGTATTTGCCAATTAGAAAATAGTCAAATAAACTATACAATCTATCCTGGTAATTTTCATTCTTGTTGCTCTTGGCTTTACTATTGTAAATACGGCAGGTTGGAAAGAGGATAGTTGTGAAATATCCATATTTCATATACTTCCAATAAAAATGGCCAAGTAGTAACATGCTATGACATGTTTCACTTGATTGCAACACACTCTTGATTATAACTTCAACTTCATTACTGTCATGCTGTACAAAGTAGTCTTCTCTTTCAGAGGATTAGGAATGAAAACCTTTAAAATTATACTCAAGTTAATATCCTTATTCAAGGGCTGGCCATAACAGGACTGGCATAGTGTGAAGTTTGTTGCCATACAATTGAACAGGGTGTGAATAATGAAAACAACCTTTCTTTTATGATGCTGTTGCTGACACTTTTTTGCTTATGTTTTGCTTTAGGGGTTTCCCTGTTTGGTTGAGGGACATTCCTGGCATCATATTTCGAACAAAAAATAAACCTTTTGAGGTATCATGCTTTCTGGTGTGGCATGCATTTTACTTTGGATTTTTTTTTCTAAAATTCCCCTTACAATTTTCTATTGAATTTAGTTGGGAACATATATTTGTTTATTTTTTTATTTATTTTAACACATGACGTATCATGCTCCACGATTATATTCTGAATGGAATAAACTTTTGATCTTTGACATCCCTATAGAGAAAATTAGGAGACCATGCTAGATGAATAGTTTCTTTTTTATTCTTGTATTTTATTTATTTATTTGTTTTGAGACTTTTCACTAGTCTCTACGTTACTATTGTTCTAAAGCTCAAGGAAATTTTTTAAGCATCTTGAATTGATCAACATATTTGTTTTGTTGGTCATATCTAATTGTACAAAAACTTGACCCTCTCCTCTCCTTTTTGACGAATGTGGATTTGTCTTTCGTATACTAACTCGACAGTAGTTAACTAAATACCTATCTATGTCTGCTTCTTTATGTTGACAGTAAGTTAAGCTGATGTTTGTTATGCCTGGATTTAAATGAATTAAAACACTAGATCACTATGTACCAGTCCATTTTATTGATGTGCATTGGGTCACCTATAAAGATACATCCTGGCCCCTTAGACTTTTTTAATTGTACTTTTTGTCCCAGTGATTTCTGTATCCTATCGTGATCAAAAGTGCTAATTTGATGCCATTCTGGTAAATAAGTCCTATTTTTGTTTCTAATCAACAAAGGCTATCTTAAACAATAAAGTGGTTTCTCTTTGGTGGAACTTTTATCCAATCTAGTAACTCATCACAAACACTTAGGAAAGTGAATATAGTTTGCTTTTATGGTTTCCTTAAATTGGAAGAAAGAATCTTTTTCTGGCTCATTTGTAAGGGAAAAATATTTCTAGTTCATTGATTAAGAAAAAAAATTATCTCGGATTTGGTCTTTTTTTTCTTTCCCCAGCAAACATGAGATATTGATTGTCACATCAGGATTTGATGGCTGGAACTGGTTAGGTATTGTCTTTGCTGTTATGCAAGTACATCTTTGATAATACTTGGTGTTTTACAGGACGAAATGCAAAGGTTTGTCAAAAAGATTGTTGATCTGATGAAGCAGGAAATGTTATTTTCATGGCAAGGTGGTCCGATCATTTTATTGCAGGTTGTATGAGAACTCACATAGTCTTGTTGAAAGAATTAAATGTAAAAAATTTGGATTATCTAATTTTTAATAAAATTGGAGATTTGCTACTAATTTGGTTGTTTGTTTTCCCTTATGCAAATGCTTTTTGGTCAAATCATCAATACAAGAAATGCTACAAAACCTGAACAAATTGACAGACTTAGTGTCCAACTGTCAGTTTTAATAATGGCTGAAATGGTTTGATTATGGGTTTGGTAAATATTTACTTGACATTTTCTTGTTTGTACAACTGAAGCACTATGTATTTATTTGAAGCTTTTGAAATTCAGCCTATTGTATATTTTCTCCATTGTGAGAGGAAAGTAAAACATTATACATTCCTAGCTTGAAATTTTATACCTACAAATGAATGCTTGCTATGGTAATTTTTTACATTTGCCTCTTATGCAATAACAGGCTGTGAGCCACACTTATTTAGAGATGTTGACATTGTTGGGACTAGCATTGAATGTGTTTGCCAAATTTATCCTTAGGAATTGTTTCCTGTATTGCTATACAATCAGTATCTATAAATTGACCTACCTAGCTAAATTGTAGCAAAAGGTGATTATGCTACTTCAGGCCCTCCTCATAGCCCGTCCTCAAGTTATGTGAAATGAGATAAATCACGGGGTCAGCTTATAGTGAACCGCCATGCGTCCACTGGGATTTGATTCCTGCCCTATTCTAGCAAATCCGTCACCCTCCAGCCAACTAGGCACTCCCGTGGGGACAACCTGCCTAGCTAAATGATATGTTGTCAAGTGGTTTTGTCACATCACCACCTAAGTCATCATAATCCTTATCGTTGAAATGATTTTTTGGGTATACAATTATTACACTGTCCTGTAGTTTTGTTGGAATTTTTGTTTGAAATAAGTGAGGAAATGTGTTCTTGTATTCACACTTAGTCAGATAGATCTCTGGTAAACAGAAGTTATATGGGTAAGCTTGCTATAGTCTTTCTTGGTTCTAGTTTAATATATTATCTTAATTAACCTTGAAAGCACTCAACAGATTGAGAATGAATATGGAAACATTGAAGGCCATTATGGCCAAGGTGGCAAGGACTATGTTAAATGGGCCGCTGATATGGCTCTTAGCCTTGGTGCAGGTGTGCCATGGGTAATGTGCAGGCAAACTGATGCTCCTGAAACCATCGTAAGGATCTCACAAGTTCTTGTTTCTTTTTTTGATCTATTTTGATAATCCCTTTGAGAAAGGTGGTTGAGATGTGTCTTATTACTTCTATTTTTCTTTATGTAATGAATGGGGTTTCCTAATATGTATCCTGACTTTAGCTTTGTAACTCACTTTGAAATTGATTTAAACTTGGCAGATTGATGCCTGCAATGCATTTTATTGTGATGGTTTTAGGCCAAATTCTTACAGTAAGCCAGCACTTTGGACAGAGGACTGGAATGGATGGTATGATGGAACTTATTGGTGCTACTTTATTGCTAACTTGTTTCTTTTCTCTGTAATTATGAACACCATGAAATACTTTGGAACATTTTCCCCTCATAATCTAATTTCCTTTTATACTCTAGTAATACTTTACTGAATATAATACAAGTGGTATGTTCTGTGAATAAATTTGTTGGTATTACAAGTTTCGCTGGATGGATCTTGCACATGTCAGGTTTGCTTCTTGGGGTGGAAGGGTGCCTCATAGACCTGTTCAAGACAATGCATTTGCAGTTGCTCGTTTCTTTCAAAGGGGAGGAAGCTATCATAACTATTACATGGTAAAGTAAATCTCCAAATTAAAATCTTTTCTATAGCTTGATATAAGCTATTTGTTTTAAGTGATTCATTGTTTTGAATGTTTACTCATTCTGCGTCCTATCTTCTATGTGCCTTGTTGGTGAAAAATATGTCTTGATAAACACATGTTCAGCATTGTGTGAATATATATAGATTGTGCACACATTTAATCTTGTTGGGCAAAATGTTTAACCGCACAACTTGAGCTTAATATTAGGTTTTGTGCACCTTGTCTTTCCAACTTTTTTTTTCTGATCTCTTTACTACTTTTCTAGCACTTTTTAATGATTTATGCTGCATAACTGTGTAAAAGAAGTAAAAAAACTAAGAAAATCAGATGTCTTACTCAAACTAACAAACCTAGATATATATAAAACTAGAGTAGACTGAATTTTTCATCAGATCGCCTTTGCAGTGCTTTACTGAAAAAAGATATTTCTTCAACTGTTCTACTTAATTTGGACTATAATTTGTTCAGCTTGTTGTATAATTTATATAGTTTCTTTAGTTGTTTTACCAAATTTTCTCTGATTTGATGACAAAGTTTGTCTCTCCAATTCTTTTAATTGTACAGATAAGGTGGAAATAATTGCTGTACCATAATATCGTGGTATTGTTATCTGAGTTGTCCTCAAGTTCTTGATGGATGAATGCCTGCAAATTTAAGTGTTCTATGAATGTGTTAACTAGTACTATTCTAATTACCAACTTAAAAAAAGTGAATTTTCAAATGTATTGTTTGACATTCAAATGATGCCAGTTTTTTGGTGGAACGAATTTTGGCCGGACAGCTGGTGGTCCCTTGCAAACAACTAGTTATGATTATGATGCTCCAATAGATGAATATGGTATGTGAAATCTGTGATATTAACATATAAATTATTGACTGAATTGTAAGCTTTATTATCCCAAATTGTTTCAATTATTGCCTGTCTTAAATTCTTTGGCAAAATAGTGTTCACTAATAGTTCCTGTATTCATCAGGCCTTTTAACCCAACCTAAGTGGGGACATTTGAAGGATCTACATGCAGCTATTAAGCTTTGTGAACCAGCTCTTGTTGCTGTTGATGATGGACCACAATATGTTAAACTGGGTCCAATGCAAGAAGTATGCTGTTAAAATGTTAATTACTAACATACTGCAGAATAATTTTGTTGTCGATGAAAAATTGCTTATATATATATTTTTCCTTTCCCTTATCTTTTCAATATGATATACCATGAAACACCTAGGTTCAATGTTTAATATGTGCCTAATGTCTCTTCAAGATGAGAGAGGAACCAACTAATAGAACCAAAAGCCAATTTATAATAGAGATTACAGCTTAATCTGTTATGCTCAGGTATCTTCAGATTCTAGAAACAACGTTTTCTCCTATTTGTGAAAATTACTATAATGTTCTTATGAATACTATTCACATTATAAACAGAAGCACTTCAGACTTCAGTAAGAGTATTCCACCTTGTTATTTAGTACACAGAATGTATATTCTTTATGAGTATTGTTATACAGGTCGGTGTGAAAAAAGGATGGTTCAAAAATGGATGATTAATTTCATTAATGTAATAAAATTTGTATATATGCATTTGTTAATTCAAATTGCATACAAGATGACAAACATATAGCAATTTTCTCATTTTATTCTCGGAATCTTAATGTTGTCAGTCTCGTGAACATCAGAGCAAAAATTGCAATTGCTTACGGAAACAAGCCATGCTTTTCTTTTTAGTAAACTCACCAACTCGAGAGATTTCCTAAAAGCATTGGTATTTGTAAGGATTTTATTGATAACTCTTATCATGTAACTGGAAGAACTGTGGCAGTGTCCTGAAAGTCTTTAGAGGCGTAATACATGTTTGTTTCTGGTTTTAGATTTTCTGTATCACCAAAAAAATCAGTAGATGTTGGTGACACTTGTGGCAACATTGTGATTTATCTTCGGTATCTTAGATGGTTATATTGAATAAATTTTCATAAGGCAGATTTAGCATGATATCATTATTCAGTATGCTTGTTTTTATTTTGGCTCGAGTAAAAATTTCTTTTTTGTGTTGACAGGCACATATATATGCTAGTGAATTTATAGATACAAGCAAAAGTGTCTCAGAGAATGTGAGCATTTGCTCAGCTTTTCTTGCAAATATTGATGAACAAAAAACAGTTACTGTGAACATTTTTGGTGGAACTTATACTCTTCCACCCTGGTCTGTGAGCATTTTGCCTAATTGCATACACACTGCTTTCAACACTGCAAAGGTCAGATTTCCATATTGATAAGAACTTCTTTGAATAAGTTTTTCTCCTTTTTTCCTTTTTTAAAATCAAATTATACTATTTATTGTCATCAATAGTTGGATAGTAGTTATTAGTCTCGGCCAGATTAAAAATTTATTGGCACAAAAGGATGCAATGGCAATAATTTCAGGAAGAACATTTTGGTGACAAATATGCACATCAAATAAGAGAAAGATGAAAAAAGACTAGGTTTGCAACAATAAAATAAGATAAAATTTATTTAAATATAGATGATGACCCCACCTAGTGGGATAAAGCTTGGTTGTTGTTTTGTTATCAATAGTTGGACAGTAGTTATTAGTCAAGGCCATATTGAAAATTTATTGGCACAAAAGGATGCAATGATAATAATCTCAGAAAGAACATTTTGGTGATTTGAACTAACTGTAAACTTTGTTAGGTGTAAATCTATAGTATATTTTGAGGTTCAATCCTAAGACTCGATGTTTAAGTTGGGATTTAAGGGACAACCATTAATATGCCTTTTTTGGTAGAAGTCCGAACACTCATTGTTTTCATGGTAGTTGCTAGACCTAGACCAACATAGACTGGTTTTCGTACTTTGTAGTGGTGTCAGGTGTGTTTATGTTTGGTTGGAAACTTGGACATGCCCATAACTTGTTCTTTAATGATTGGATGACAGTAACAAAAGGAAGTGTAAAAGTATTGTTTCTTGGTATCAGCCATCAGCTTTGTTATTTTAGACTTTGATCAAATAGTAGTTAAATATACATATTTGAAATGTATAAGATGGAAGTTACTGCTAAACTTATAATGAACTGTAGGGATCATGACTTGAATAGGCCTTTTTATGCCCAAGCTCATTCAGTCAGAGTCACACCTTCCTTTTGTAGGAAAATGGAGGGGAAGAGATCTCCTTATATAGTGATATCAGAAGTAAAATTTATCACAATATGTCAGTGCATTTTGAGATGGGTGATAGGTGGGCTCAGAGGCAGATGCAAAACACACACTATTCTCATGGTGCTTTCTTATCCCTCCAATTTGGCAACTAATCATGCAAAACTAGGTCTGAGCTTGATGAAACCTGTCAAAGATATGGTTATTATGTCCATTTGAGATAGCCCAATTAAAACTAAACTAAAATTGCTGTTATTATGGTTAGGATATAAAAATATGATAGAAGTTTCATGTGCAGTGATGCTTCATTTCTATTCTCCATTCTAGAAGTTACATGTGCAATAGGTCATTGAAATAATCTCCATTAAAGAAAAAGGTGGTTTGGTCACCTGCCAAAACATATGCAACTTAGATGACCAATTGTTGTAAATGAAGTTGATAAAGTTAATTGTATCTTAGTTAAGATTGATGATGCTCGACATGGATGAAAGTTACTTTCTACTAGGGATGGGCATTGATAATCGGAACCTGATAAACTTAACTGATCCAAATTGAAAAATTCAATTTGTTAGTTTATTGGTCCAGTTTCAATTTGGATACTTGGAAAATAACCTATTTCAGTTTGAATTTGTACAAATTGTTAAAATTGAGCAGAATCATTAAAAATTGTATTGAATCTACATATATAAATATAGATAACTTAGCACATTAATTATTATGACTTTTGTATAATTTTTATTGTTAACTTTAATAGAATTATTGTTTGTAAACTAGTTTTTAATTGATTTTTCATTTAACAGTTTCGACCCGAACCAAACCAAAACCACCGAAAATTTCAAAATGGTTTAAAAACTAAACTGGAAATTTCCAAACAGAAATATTTCACTTTGGTTTCAATTTTTCCTCACAAGCCGATAAACCAAACTGTGCTTACTGTTACTTGCTATTCAGTTAATTGGAAGGTGTCTATTGTTTATGTTTTTATTACTTAAATTTGTTTATTTTAAATTATGCTTTCCAGGTGACTAGTCAAACTTCAATCAAAACTATCGAATCTGCTTCTCCTAGCTATTCAAATGCAACTAAACATGGACATGTAGTGCTATATAACGAAAACACTCTTTTTTCAAATAAGTGGGGGACCTTTCAAGAGCCAATTGGCGCATGGGGCAATAACAGCTTCACAGCTCAAGGCATATTTGAGCATTTGAATGTTACGAAGGACATCTCTGATTATTTATGGTACTTTACCAGGTATATCACAAACAGAGCATTTTTATACTCTATGCATGCTTGCTTATGTGGAATTCAGGAACTTTATCATAGAATTTGTTAGCTGGTGAAATGAAGGTATGGTCCGCAATGATCTGTTCTTGTACTTTCTAGGTTTGTATTTTTTTTCTTGCTTTTATTCATTAGTGGCGAGGTAATTTTTTTCTCTTCAAGCTTTGTAACTCATTAGGGTTGCGGTGATTTTTCCATCTGAAGTCTTTTAGTTGTAGCTTTCTGTGGATTTTAAACCCTCCAACTTCTAGATAGAACTATTGTAGGTTAGAAATATATTTCTTTTGGACTTAAGCGTTGATATGATTCCTGGAGTGAATCTTTGTTCAATGTATTGGATAACAGTCTGATATTGAAATTGATTTTTTTTTTTTTTTTTTGGATTTAATAGTATTATTATTTCTTGAAATTATACTGTATGAAGGAAACTATGACAAACATGAATAACATCTAGTATTGTGTTATAGTTTCCGACCATTCCTTGGTTGGACCAATTAATACCAGTCCATTTGAACTTCTATCAAAGCTAATCACAAGTCATGCTTTAATTTTTTTTCTCTTTGGCCCTTTTGACACAGATTGGAAATATTGTTGCATTTGTTAATTGTGGTCTTATACTCTTATGCTTATCTCTTGATAGCTTAGCTAGCTCTTGACAAAATTGCTGACCTTTGTTTTACATGGAGGTAAATTCTTGCTGACTGTTAAATATTACCTCGTGTGTTGCCACTGCTGTTCAATGATAGATTTTGCTTTTGTACCATTTGTAGGCTATTCATATTTTTTAAAAGATTATAGATAGTACAAGTATATAGCTCAAATATCTCGGTGTTGGAACCCGACTGCATGGGTTAATGGCAATTTGTCAGACCAGTACCAGTGTCTCTCAATACATATTTAAAGTAATACTTGGAACTCTGGAATTTTAGAGTTTCATCTACTATCTAGAATGCAATTGTGTGATTTAAGCATTGCCGGTGTGCCAGTTTAAGTAATCAAAATGACAAAGCCAATTTAGTTAGTTATTTGTTGCAGATATATAATCTTGAGTTTTAGTCTCATTCATTGTCGATCTAATAATTTATATCCAGATTAAACATCACCGTGGAAGATCTTGCATTTTGGGAGGAAGAGGGCATACTTCCAATACTTACAATTAACAAAACACGTGATATGGTTCAAGTGTTTGTAAATGGCCGTCTTTCAGGTATCTATTGGATATCATAGCAGGTTATATTTTCTCCAACTATCTCTAACAAATTGTTTGTCATTCTAGGCGATTAGTTAGTCAGCATAGTTTGAAATTACACGTGCATCTAATATTTATTACTTTAAATTTACATTCCAGAATAATATTCTTTTGCTTCCTTTCTTTCATCTAACATTCTGTGAAATTTAAGCCAGTAAAGTTGGTAATTGGATTCCAGTAGAGCAGCCTATTCATCTGATTGAAGGATCAAATGATTTAGTTTTATTGTCTGAGACTGTTGGCTTGCAGGTGCTATTTAATTTTCTATTTTTAGTCTGTTTATACCATTTTCTATATGAACTAATGGTTCCTATTCGATTTTATATGGCCTGAACTGCAATATCCATAACACAAATAAGTAGAAGATAGAATATCTTTTCCATATACATTTTTTTATGTAGATCACCCTCAACTGTTTTGTTCTACTATGTATATTTTGTTTGACAGGCTAAAATGTCACTTCGTTTCAGTACTCATTTTTGTAAGAACATGAATAAATTTTTTTCCTTGACATGGTTGATTTAATGATTATTACCAATAAAAACACATGAATCAAGAATGCAGAAATTGAGCCCCCTCGGGCTATGGTGCAGTGGTAAACACACCTTGAGGCTTCTCATGCATCCAGGGTTCAGAACCCAAGGAGCGTAAGAAATTCGCCTCCCACGTTTGAACCACTGGGACCGCTTGCCCATTGTGTGGACTGCCACTTGCGCTTCTGGATTTACTTAGTGGCCGGTGGAAAACTTACGTGGGGCTGGGCTAGTCACCTTCAGGATTAGTTGGATCATAAGACCTGGATTACCCAAAAAAAAAAAAAAAAAGAATGCAGAAATTGAAGGTTCTAAAGAAACTTCATGCTTTTGTTTGTATTCGTGTTGTCCAGAAGTCAACCCTCCTTATAGTAATTGAAACCTGCTTAGTTGTCCAACTTCATGATATGCCAGCTTTGCTGGTGTCTTCTCATCCTTAAGAAAGTCTCAGTCAATTAGGTGGAGGTCAATTAAGTTGAGTTACCAAGTTGGGCTATCCAGCGTGTCCCTCAACATACATATGGTTGCACAGCATAATGGTTTGTACAGTTTGTTATCTGTTGCTAGCATATGATAAATAAAATTCAACAATACAAAATATTCATAATACCACCCAATGCTATATCGAACCATTCACCATACCCAATGGATGGCTTCCTCAATTTCATGGAACTATGGATGCCAGACTAATATAGAAGTTTTGGATTAATGCTTGATGCTAGATCAAATGGCCCACCTGTCCTATGTATGATCTTTGTGTTTTATGGGATTCTGGTAGGGTGACACTTTTCGTCATTTGCTTACAAAGAATTTTTTTCTCTTTAACTCTGACTGGTTTAATTCTAACCTGAATACAATCTATTATGGGATTGTGGTTTTATTTTTGTGGTAGACAGCCAAACTGTTATCTTTTGACGGGTAATTTTATTATTCGCTCAACTGAAGAATAACATAAAAAAGAATTGTTTTGACAGTCAGTTTTTCTGCTGTACATAAGCCGCATCACTATTTATTTGTTGTAATTCTATTCGTCAACTTCTCAACATCAACTTTAACCTGCCCTTGGATATACGGGTTCTGTACTTTTGACCATCATATTTATATTAATCTGCAGTTGACATGATGACTTAAATCAATTCAGTTACTTAAATGCCACCTTCTGTATAAAGGAGAAGCTACACCAACCAACACTATTTTTTTTTTTTTTTTTGTAATGTAGAATTATGGTGCTTTCCTGGAGAAAGATGGAGCAGGATTTAGAGGAGAAATGAAACTCAGTGGTTTCAGAAATGGGGATGTCAACCTTTCTAATTTTTTGTGGACATATCAGGTATACTTTATTTGTTTATTCTAGTTATTTAATTTTTCACTATAGATAGCTATTAGGAAAACGAGATGGTCGTGTATTCACTCTATGGTTTGTACGCCATCTGAATATAACCATTGATTTATGTTAGAGAATCTCTATATTTTTGGATTTTGGCTTTAGCATTGATTATTGGTGTATATTTTTTCCACATGAATTAATCTCCTCTGACTGGTTATTTTGAATATTTATCTTGGTTAAGTTTAGAACTTGTATCCTGTAGCTACTATTCTTTCACGGAGAGAGAAGTTTTTGTTGTAACGATTGTGGAGGAACTAGCAAACGTGGTAGTTTTCAAGGAGGCATGTTCTCATTCTTTAGCTTGATAACAACTTAATTTTATATCTGTTTTCCCCATCATATTGGCATGCCTATGCAGCCATGGCACTAACAGTATGCTAAGATTGGGTATCTTAGCTTCTAACTTCAGTTTGGGCTTCATACCATTTTTGTGTTTTTCTTTCTGATTATATGGACTTAAATCAAAGGCATGAATTTCAATGCTAATGTTCATGTTCTCTTTGTTTGTATGCACAGTTATAGAGCATTGGCCATGCTATCCAGTTTCTTACAGATTTCCTGATTCTCTGATGCTTTAGAGTGACTGTAAGTTTTTTTTCACCTTGAAAAATAGGTAGGACTGATGGGGGAACATACAGAGATATATGCCCCTGAGAATCAAGAGAATGCAGGTTGGAAAGACTTGCAGTTTGATTCAGTTTCATCCTCCTTCACATGGTACAAGGTTAGTCAATTTTCAGGAGTGAAAAGAGAATTGAAGCACTTTCCATTATTCTTGTGTACCAATGTGTACCAATCAACAGCAGCAAATTTCAAGTAACAGTCAAAGTGATAGTCCTATATTCCAATTTTAGTCTATCTTGTGTTAATGAAACTCATAGTTACCTAGAACTAATCTGTTGTTTTTACATGGATGATTGGTTCTTCTCTAATCTCAAATGACAATTCTGGAAATTGTCAATTTATAAGATGTTCAATGAGTGAAGACGAACTGTTATCTCACTGATCTTTATGTTTCAAAATTTTCTATAAGAACTAAATGTGATACTAAGCACAAGCCTAACACACTTGATGCAGATTATGAATAGGATTCAAACTTTGAATTTCAAATTCGATTTTAAGTTGTTGGGTAATTACACTATTTTGGTTTGTTATCTTTTAATTTGATACATGAAGGATTGGCATGCCTCCAATCTCAATGTGTGGAACATATACAGGATTACCTGGTGTGCAATAAGCCGCCACCACTTTGCCAGCATGACTTGTTATGTGTTTGAGGCTATATTTACTTGGATGTTGAGAGATTGAAGAGAAAGGAGAGGAAGAAGAGGATGGAGAGGGGAATAGGGGAAGAGAAGAGAAGGGGGAAATTGTTTACTTGGATGAGAAGGAATTGAAAAATTCCATTCATACACTTCTCCAAAGTCCAACCTCTGCATCCCAAGTTGGGAATGTGACTGCAGCATCTGGTGCCAGTGATGGCTGGCCAGTGTCAATGCTCATTGGTGTTCTTGGAAGAAAGAGCTTTGATAGTCTTCTGTCATTTTCCTTCCTCTCGGCCAATTTTGAACCGATCAATTTTAGTGGAAAGGAGAGACCAAGGGATTCCTCCTTTATTCCTTGCTGTCGTTCATTTTGAATTCCTACCCGCCCTCCAAGTAAACGCACCCTCATCTTTTATGTTAGCATTTCATAATTATCTTCACTTTTTGTTGCAGTATACTATAGATACTTGAGCTTGCACTTAATATCAGTGGTCTCTTATCTCATCTTAGCATTGTTATATTTTAGTGTCTTCATTTTTTTCCTTCTGAAGCAACAAGAAGGGGCATAGTTCCCTACCATATTTATTTATATTTTCCTTTGGCCACCATTGTTGATCACTGATTTCACAATGCAGACAACATTTGATGCCCCTGAAGGTGATGATCCTCTTGCTCTTGATTTGGGGAGTATGGGAAAAGGTCAAGTTTGGGTCAACGGTCATGGGATTGGACGGTATTGGACACTAATAGCTCCAGAAAATGGATGTTCAAAATATTGTGACTATCGTGGAACTTACCATGAAAGCAAATGCACTACCAACTGTGGCCTGCCCACTCAAAGCTGGTATGTTTTTTGCATTTTCATGAAGTCACAATTTCCTAACTGCATAACTGACTGGTTTGCAGCAAGTTATATGTCCAGAAACACACACTAAATGAACACATCAAGAACTCTGTTATCTATTTTTGATCTCATCTCTGGTCTCTTTTTCAAGAAAAACACAAACACAAATTCTTTTTGGCAAGCAAAACTTATACTTGATTTATATTTTTAGTTTATTATGTTTATCTTTATCAAAGTGACAGAGGACTTCATTCATGATAGCCTCAGCTAAAACATGTCCAGAAACGTTAAACTCCACCTTTATTTGCCTCCCATTCACTTAAAAAATGCTTGCCAAGTTCTTGATTTCCATCATGAGGTTTGAAGCTACTATGAAGGCGTGTGAGATTCCTTGACAAAACTAATTGCAGTGAGGTTATCCGAGAAAACATGAATAAAGTCCTTATTATACATGGCCTCTCCAATCTTAATTTTATTGCCCATAAGTATCCATAGAAGGGACCTGCTTAATTTCAACAGCAATTGCATTAAGTTCATCCTTGTGATCTGTTGTAAGGATTAAACCAGCGTTCTTGTTAAGCTTCATCCATTGAATTTGTAGTATATGTATAGAACTAGTTCTTTTATCTTTTATCTTTTATCAAGCCATGCTTGTCCCAATTATTTGGGACCTGTTACGTGGACCTTACTCCTTGATTGAGCTTTATACAAAAGATATCCAAATCTATTGAATCGTTCTTTGTTGCATTAACTAATTTTCTTTAATCCTCTCTCTTTTTCTAATTGTTCTTCCAACTCTAATTGATTTATTTTATTTTTTTTTTCTTTTTAAACTATATAACTATTGGATGCCTTTATAGAACTAGTGATATTTCCAAATCTCTTACCACAATTATATTCACTGCATAAGTTCACCGTTCCAACTCGTCATGCTACAGTGTAGCCCATCTTAGTGACACACTATTGTGTTGCAGGTACCATATTCCAAGAGAATGGTTACAAGCTTCAAACAACCTTCTGGTGATATTTGAGGAAACAGGTGGAAATCCCTTGTTTCTCTCTCTCAAGGTGCACTCTACTGAAACAATCTGTGGGCATGTGTCAGAGAATGACTATCCACCATTGTCAGCCTGGTTTAATCCAAACTTGATAAACAATAAGAACACTATCAATAATGTGGCACCAGAGATGCTCCTAAAATGTGACAATAACTACGTTATCTCTGATATCACTTTTGCAAGCTATGGAACTCCTACTGGTAGCTGCCAGAGTTTCTCACTTGGAAAATGCCATTCAGAGAGCTCTCTTTCTGTGGTGACTGAGGTGAGGGTGTTCCTTTTACTTGTAATTGAACTGACAGTGTTAAGAATATAGACCAATCATCTCTTCACTGTGTAGGCATGTCAGGGGAGAAATAGTTGTACCATCAGTGTTTCGAATTATGTATTTGGTGATCCGTGTCAACACATCACCAAGTTTTTGGCAGTCGAAGCCAAATGTGCACCTGTTGAGCTTTCCTCCATAACCCAGAAGCTAGAAAACCCAACTACTAAAGATATGTGACCATGCTCGCTGTGTGGATGGTCTTCTATCATTCTATGTTAGTCACCAATGCCTCTTCTATCTCAACTAGTGATTTTATTGTAGCAAAGGATTCGTATAATTTTATTAATTCGTCTAAGATGGCTGATGTCACTGTCATTTCCAGGGGTGGGCTTCTTTATGATGCCAGAGGGCGTGGTAGCTACAGCAGCAGAAGGGCTTACAAATTTTAATTAATTTGTAAGCTAATTTATGGATCATGTTAATTTATTGTTGCTCCTGGTTATTCTCTTCATATGTGACTGCATCTTTCTTGAATGTATTTGTCATTTCATTGGCGTGCCGATTTAGTAGTATTTCGTAAGTCTGTGAATATGCTTTTAATTTTTAGTTTTGTTGAGCTACAAAAGGTTTCCTGCTTTTTTTTTTTTTTTTTTTTTTTTTTTTTTTTTCCCCCAAGGCCC
>JBAMIE010000022.1:5648439-5664635 GCA_037177295.1 Kaempferia parviflora | reverse complement strand
CCCACCTCTCGTGGTTGTCTAACTCCCTTTAAACCATTTGACTGCCATCGAACCATTTGGCTTCTCTAGTACTATTTGGCTTTCTATTTTGACCGGTTTGATCAGCCCGAACGATTTGCCTAGGTCGACCAATCTAACTGTATGAACAGAGTAATTCCAATGCATAGAAAGAGTTAAGTGGCGTTTGGTTGGGATGTAAGAATGAGAATAGGAATAAATTTGATAGTAAACTGGAATGTGAATGGATTTAGTTATTCCAATGCTGTTATTTGGTTTATAAACTCAATTATGTATGATTACTTGTTTTTAAAATTAATTTTTTTTTTAATTTTTTTTATTTTTCTCTTCCCTTTCTTCTCTCTTGATTATCTATTTAAGTTTTTAATGTTTGTTCCATTTTTCCATTATTTTCAATTTTTTTTATTATTTTTTATTTCATTTTTTTCAGTTTATTTTCAATTTTTTATTTTATTTTCATTATTTTCATTATTTTATTTTGCTTTCAATTTTTTATTTTTTCATTGTTCAATTTTTTCATTATTTCATTTTTTCCTCGCGTTTTTAAAACTTTTTTCATTTTTCCCATTTTTCAGTTTTATCAATTTTTACATTGTTTTTTAATTTTTTTCATTTTTCTTTCTCATTTTTCAATTTTTTTGATATTTATTTATTTATTTTAATTTTTTCCCAACAGACAGCTATTACCACTGTCGGAGACACAAGATTATTATTGTCAGAGAAGGATTAAGAATCAGAAATGAATTCTAAACTTATCTATGTAATTGAGTTTTATTCATTCGTAAATATTTAGGAATGATTTCATTTCTTTATTCCCAAACTCATTAACCAAATATCCTTATTTAAAAATGATTTAATTCGTTCGTCCTAAACCCTAAACTAAGCGTCACTTTAATTATTAATACATTAGAAACAGATACCCATCCAATTCTCCGTGACAACAATTTTCAATGTGACGTCCGATCAAAGTCAACTTTGCCATGTATCAACACCTTGAAATGGACGGATCGATTAAAGATGACCGCCAACCGATATGAACAAAAGAAAATAAACAAAAAACAAAATAGAATAGTCTAACGCTTGATGTTGAAACATAACCAGACTTAATGGCACAGAAACGTCTCAACGGGGCACTTGGAATTGAGTTGCCTGTGCATCGTCATGCATCACGCAAATGAAGTCATTGAATTTTCCTCAAGGCCACTAGAAGAAAGGTCGAAAGCCACTAAAGATATCAAATTCAATTAACCTTATTTCGTCTCTCTTACGATATTAATTTGTTCTAAGATTCCTTTAGCTAATTTGTGTTCTCAATTGATTTAACCAAAACTGAACAATACCAAATAGTATAAGCACATAAGAATTAAGAGATCAAGAAGGCATACTGTTCCATCGATCCACCGAGTCGAGATGAAACCGACGAGGCAGACAAGCACGACGAACACAGCGACGACTCCTCGGACGCCTATGGTGCTCCTCTTATTCGTTCTGCCCTCCAAATCCGACACCACCTCATAAGATGCTTCATTTTTTACCAACCATGGCAATCTTTTCGCCCACCAGAACCTGCTGCTGCTGCTGCTCATATTGCTGCAGTCCTTGAAAAATCAGAAACTAACATATAACTAACAAATTAATAAATTAATTGGTGGGGGAGAAGGGAGAATTGAAGCTTGCCTTTGCTTACTGCCGATTGAACTTCTGCACCGAGGAGTTGAAGTTGGACTGTCGTATTATCTAACAGCCATAGACTAAGTTGCATTAGCTCTTCGGCATCGAGACTTAATTTATATATATATATATATATTGGTATTTTTTTTAGAATTATATTGTTCTATTTGTGGCATCTGAAAGTCAGCAGATTCGGGGGAAGGTTAGTTGGATTAATTAATGTATTTTCTCTTTATTTCGTAGAAGCCGTGCTATCTATGGATGTGACGCGCGTGAATTTGTTTATTATTTGATAATTCGGATATTCAATTCTTTAATTTTAGAGATTGCCACTGTGATCTATGAAAATTTTTCATTGACTATCAAGATAAATTCACATCACGAATGGGATTTGATTGAACCCTCAATGTACGAGAGTTCGCGTGCTAGAGCAGTTGGATCAGCTATTTTGACTAGTTGTTAGCGAAGTCTAGTATTCATTCATTATTTGTTTTTATTGTTATCTTTCTAACTGGATGAAGTACAAACCCATCTAACAAGTTGGTTGGTCGAATACCTGAAATTATATTCATATATGATACTGAATTGCAGCTAAATATTAGACTTGGAAAAGTTAAACATAGCTGTTTTGCTTAAATAGACGGATCAAATGGCCAAGAGGAGAGTCAATACTCTTGCGAGTTGCTGTAAAAATATAAGGGCATCTTCAATCATTAGAGCTTTGAATGAACCTTTTTATATCTCTAATATGCCACATTAATATTATAAATTTTTATTAAAACATCTCTAATGTTTAAAACTCCAAGTGAGCTTTTTTGTTATCTAATTCATAATATAATATGTAATTACATGACTTCATACATATTACATCAATTTCAAGACAAAAGAGCAGATTTTAGTTTTGAAACCTGTGTTCTTAAATTAAAAATCTAAAACCTCACTTCTATAATAGTTAAATCTATTTTATTAAGATTTTTTAATTTTATAAATATCTCATAAATTTTACATTGGAGATACCCGACGTAAAACGTTTAGATGATGGCATTGGCATGAATTCAGTTTGATGGAAGTGTTCTTGAGTCTCACTAGTGGGACGCGCCATTGGAAATATAAATGCTAATTAAAAGCAGTAGAAGTTATGGCACTATCCATATATTCTTTAATTCCCAATGCAAGCCAATGATATCTTGCCTAAGTGGTAAGGTCGGAGATATTGTAAAGGGAGATCTTGAGTTCGAGTTCTATTTCACATAGTGAAACTGAGCCTCCCTAAAAAATCCTCCAAGCGAGTAGGATCAAGCAGTTTAAACTAATTCATAGGGCCAAGCCGATGGAGGGTTTCTGGGGTATGGGGCCGCGAAGCGGTGGGGCCAGTCACGTTAAAAAGTTTACCCTACACAGTTTTACCCCCAGGGCGTAGCACAGACAGTAGGTGTATGATATGCTCTGACACACCGTCAGAGATCGATTCCCAGGAACTGAAGCCCTAGGGTACACCCCGTCATGCGCCTGACACATGCGTACTTGCATTTACCTTCCTATATATATGTGGGATCGGCTCTAGGGGGCCGCTGATGTGGACGGTTTCACTTTTTTTTTTTAATTCCCAAAGCAAAAGTGTAGTGGTATTTGTGACTCTTTGATTTCTCAAAACATGATCTTCAGAAGCCATTCTTTGAATGTTATAATCGTTTTTATCTCTTCCTTCGTCATTATATCCTTGACATCACAGGATGCCTGTAGAGTTCAAAGAATGGTTTCTTGCTAGATTGTTAATTAAGATATGTTTGATATATATGAATTGGCCAGATGCATGGCTAGTGTATTAAATAGATTGGTTATGTGAACCAAGTTAGTCAAACTCAGTGGATTAGGTTGTCTGATTAGACCAAATCATGTGGTTAGACGAGCTAAGCACGCTAGTTAACGTAGTTTGTGCTAAGTGGATTAGCAAACATGATTAAACGAACTAATCAAGCCAAGTAAGACAGGTTGAGCAAGTCCAATGGTTGAATAGACTGGAAGAATCAAATAGGTTGACATGTTCATCAATCAAACTGAATGTTGAATAAGGTTGATTGGACAATCTGAAAATGACTATAAGATTGGAGTTAGATGAAATCGTCACTTTAACGACCCCTCTAAAACTGCCCACACTCTCTAAAAGGAGATAAAATCACAAAAAAAATTTACCCAAGTACAATAACCCTTGGTATAAGGAAGATAAGATACCAATAAAATATTTTACATCCATTAAAAATAATCACCATATAAATACTAACTACACCAATCCATAACTATAATCTTGAATGATCAACTAGAGGTATGAATAGATAATAATTATATATATATATAAACAAGACTATTCAAATATAGTTGTCAGATTCAGTGTGTACCTGTGTGATTAAGATATCGAAGTTATAATATAAGCACAATAAAAATTAAATAACTAGACATAATGTGAACATGGCAATATAATGTGGTACATAGATTCCATATATATATATATATTTTTTTTTGGCATTATCTAGGATATATTGAGCGTGTCATACCTAAGTTCTAGGTGGTGGGGAGTATTTAATTAAAATTAAATTTTAAAAAAAAATTGAACAAATTAAATTGATAAAATTTCAATTAGAATTAACCAATTTTATTTTAAAAAACAGTTTTTTTTAATAGAATTCAGTTTTTTTAATAAAATTCAATTTTTTAATAAAATTCATAAAAAATGATCGAAAAATTCAATTTGGTATAAAAATTCAATTAATTCAATCTATCCAATTTAACCAATAAGAAATCTAAAAAACAAAATCGAACCGAATTAATCAATTATTTTAAGAAAATAAATAAATTTCCAAATGAACTAAACTAAATTTTAAAATTAGTTAATTTATTCAGTTTGATCAAATTTTTTCTCACCCCAAATTCTACTAACCCACACTTTTGCTCCCTTGGATTTGGTGCGATGGTAAATAGATAAGAGAGTTTAATTCACACGCAACGTAAGTAATCACCTACGGTACTCGAACCATTTGTGGTGATAGGTCGTCCCCTATGACCCATCTATACTTTCCAAATTTATCCAATGACTGATTGATGAACCGGCCATCTTCAAATAAATGAAGGGTAAAAATACCTACAAACACGAGCTTAAGACTAACCCACACTTTTAAATGTGGCAGTCCTCCCCAACAAATAAAACCTCACAAACTAACCAGCTTAACTCAAACCAATACGATATTTGCTTATGAATTAAACCTCATGAGATAAAGATCCCACAAAGCTAGAGAGCTCTTTACAAAACACAATAACAACAATGAGCTAATTCCTAGAACCTGAAAAATGAATCCTCTTAACAAGAACAAAAAAAGATGAGCACAAGAGGTTCGACAACACACTCACAATCTCTCCTTAAGAGATGCAATAAAAAGATTATAGGCAGAGAAGAACTTACCCAGGAGTTTAAAGAGATGAATCAAAGTCTTAAAAACTTGTTCATCCTCTTGGATATGGTTTTAGTACCAGATAGACAAGTCAAAATAACTTTTCTAAGTTGATCATCAACCTTATCCAATCAAAAATGCAAATGTTGTATCCAACAACAAGATTCCAATCAAAAGGAAAGGTCCTTAATCGATTTCTAAAGTCACCCAGTGAACTATTATTTGAACAAGTTATTCCCCAAAATTTACCTTTCAGTTGACAAAAATATCTCTCTAATTCACTAACATTTTAATCTAATATGGGGTGCCTCCTTTGGTTACCTTTCAAGTTGCATAAGCTACCCTATGATCTAGGACCTAAAGCGCCAGTAAAAAATTATGATTCATTGCTATAAGACTTCTATATAACTTTCTATGCTGTTATCAAAATTAACAACAATATAATCAATCTACTTAGAATAAACATAAGCTTACAATGACAATACATTACACCAGTCTTCTGGTCCATGCTTGATGACCAACCATGAGTTTGAAGTTAATCAAGGCTCTGCATTGGATCCATGAAGTTGATCATCTTAATTGTGATAATCTTATGATAGGCCCTGCACTCAACATAAATCATCAAATAAAAATGTCTAACTTAAATCACATTATGCAATCATCAAAATATAATGGTTAGGCATATCAACAAGGGAGGAATCATTATTCCAACATAAACCAGATGAACTACATAAGCCAAATTAGCATTATGATTAGATGAACGCAATAGTTAAACATATATTAAAGCATTACACTTGTTATGCCATTCTAATATTGCAACCACAGAAACGAATGAAATGGATCATTGCAGTTTTCATCTCATTCCATTTTATTCTTAATCTATTTCCGATTCCATTCAATTCTATTCATGCATACCAAACTAATGGAACAACAATTTTAATTGACTAATTAGAAAGCAGAAAACTAAATAATTCAATTTTATCAACATAGAGAAGATTAATATATTCAGTGTCATGTGGAGATGCTCAACTTTCTGAGAAAAGTGTTTTCCGTCCTCCTTTGTTTACAGATCACAACCTTCTTCACTCAATCATCCCCATCATTAGGTGTCTATCCACAATGAGATATTAGAACCTAGAGTCCGACATATATGGCTATGGCACATTCCTAATTCTTCAATAACCGCTTTATGTTCCTCCACTTTGAAGTCATTTTACTTGTTGACCTTGACCCTCAATGGATGAGAGACGATGGACATCATCGAACTTAAGATAAGGTGGTATCCTTGACACCATCTTGAGATGCTCCTCAATGCCAATTGGAGTTGATCCTCACAAACCTCACTCCTCATTTTAAACCAAGAAAAGCATCTAGCTATTCGTATTATTTTTGTTGGTGCAATCGTACCCTAAGTGGTAAGATGTGATCTTGAATTTTCATATTTGGACAAAAGTTTAAGTTATGTCTTACTTTGTTATTTTGATATGTGTGTTTGAGTGTGCAGGAAATACAAGAACACCCAAAGTTTGAAGAGTTATTGCTTAGCGTGATCAAGTTGGCATGTTTAGTGGTTTGGAGGTTCATTGAGATCAGAGAAGGATGATATGGGACATCCAAGGGACCATAAGACAAGAAGTAGTAAGGTGGTGCTAAAGCAACTCTGGAGCATTGATTTGGTGCAGCCAGAGGTCCATATAGATTGAAGAAGTTGCACATCAGAGCATCTTTCAAAGCTCTCATTGTGACGTGGATGGAATGGAAGAGCTCCCTCCCATAGAGCTCCTTCGGTTTTTTTTGAAGAAGCAACTCAGTGTTTATAGAGCTACTTCTTTATATTTTTTAAATATTAAAATAATTTCATTAAATTTTATAAAATTTATTTATATAAAATATAAAATATAAAAGAGAGTTGAGACATATATATAATGAAAAAATATAAAATTCATGAAAGCGTTGTTGAGAGGTTTTTTTATAGTAGAGAAATGTGTGGAGAGTATTTTACTTTTGATGTGACATGAATGTGACAACGAACGAGCTCTCTCCCACGACTGTGGATGCTCTCAAGGACCACAAGATGAGAAGCATCAAAGCAATGGATAACAACCCTTTAAGGAGGACTGTATAGGCATAAGAGACGAAGGATGACATGTGGAGGAGCCGATGGCCCATCCACATTCGAGGAATGTATGAACCAATTGTAGATGACTAAAGGCGAAGTCAAGTTACAATGATAAGACTCCAACTACTTGAGTGTTGAGTCATATATGTCTATGGGACAAGGGTAGAACTCATCATAGAAGCACTATAAGAAATTTAATAATTTACTTCACTAAATACTAAAACAGATTAGCGATTGAATTGGTCGTTATTTTCTTTATCGCTAATTTTATCGACCGCATATAATAGGTCAATCGCTAATTAATTTAAAGACCGAAGTACAAAGTTCAATCACTAAATTTATGACTATTTTTAATATATCGATAACTAAATTAGTAATAAAAATTTAATAT
This sequence comes from Kaempferia parviflora, assembly GCA_037177295.1. Taxonomy (NCBI): domain Eukaryota; kingdom Viridiplantae; phylum Streptophyta; class Magnoliopsida; order Zingiberales; family Zingiberaceae; genus Kaempferia; species Kaempferia parviflora. Next base: position 5,656,993 of record JBAMIE010000022.1, on the reverse strand, counting down.
TAATTTGGCCTTGAATTAGTGACCACTTTTAAAATATCGATCACAAAATTGTGACTGAAAATTTTTTACATTGGTCATTAAATTTGCAATAAAAATTAATAATAGCCGTCTCTATTTATTGAATCTACATACATTTACAATATTTGCACCAAATTATAATAGCATTTATCATCAACATTATAATCATCAACATCACAATACAAATATTTATCTAAAAACTTTCGTAAAGTTATATACCAAAACCAGTGTAAATGTCAAGCAGCTATAATCACATCACAACGCACGCATAAACATGTTTGAAAAGTTTAATCCCACCACACATTGTTTTAAAATATTTGAAATACTCAAATAGCTATTATATATAATCTTAGTCTTTACCTACGGATTAGTAGATAGGGTCTTCTCAAAATCAAAAATCGAATATTCAAGAAAAGTAAAAGAGGGGTCTAATGGTTATGACAACATCAAGTGAGACATAAAATCTTACATCAACTCCTCTAATGTCGTCACCCAAGCTTTCAATTCTACATTCTCTACCGTCAACTCTTGTACATCAACACGACCCGTGACCTTAGGAGTAAACATCACATAATGGAACACAACTTTCGCCTAAGAGCCAAAGCCGCAGAAGCACCTCTTCTTCATCCCACCAACAACCTCAAAATATTTGTCATTTATGACATCAGCTAATCGAAAATATGGTTCATGTAACTCTCGCAATCATATTATCCTACGTAGAGGGTAACTTGCTTTAAACTCCCCAATTAAAACTTGACCTTTGCATGCAGTCCCTATACCAAAAAAGTTTTGTTTTCACTCCCTAACCAAATATAACGAACACTAATTTACCTAATTGCCCTTATATTTTTTAGGTACAAAAAGTCTAAAATAAAGTATAATTCCTCCTAAATTCAGCACATTAAACTAGAATCTAATATATTTTCTATCAAATTGAGCACGACTTTTTTTCACCTAACCAATCGATTGGAAAATATACTAGATTCTTTTTAAATGATACTTAATTGGATGGAAAATATACTAAATTCTTTTAAAATAGTGCTAAATTTAGGAGGAATTATATTACGCATAAAAAATCATGCTCAATTTGATAGAAAATATACTTGATTCTAATTTAAATGTGCTAAATTTAGGAGGAATTATACTTTATTTTGGACTTTTTATACCTAAAAAAAATGAGGGACAATTAGGTAACGATATTTACATGTAGGGACAATTTGACAGAAAATATACTCGATTCTAATTTAAATGTGCTAAATTTAGGAGGAATTATACTTCATTTTGGACTTTTTATACCTAAAAAAAATGAGGGACAATTAGTTAACGATGTTTGCATGCATGGACAATTTAACAGAAAATATACTTGATTCTAATTTAAATATGCTAAATTTAGAAAAAATTATACTTTATTTTTAACTTTTTATACCTGAAAAACTGAAGGGCAATTAAGTCATGATGTTTGCATGCAGAGAGTTGAAGCAACAAAAAGTTGCATGCAGGGAGTACAAATAAAACTTTTTTTGACCTGGAGATTACATGGTTGCAATCTTGATTAGAGATTGTTCTCTAATTTACCATATTTATATCCAGAACATATATTAATAATAAATTAATCTTTTGCAAGTGGCGTCTCACCTGGTGAACAATGACCTCCGTTCGTTTGCACTTGTCTTTTATGAGAAAAAAAAAACATTTTTATTATTTATTTCCATTCAGTTTTGTATCTTTCTACCTCCATTTTTAATTACCTAAAATAATATTAAAAAAACATAAATTATTGTCTAAAATTCTTGACGGTTATTAAACGAATTCAATTAGATTATGTAAATAAATATTTTAAATTTATAAAAACAATATTTTTAATCCATTAAGTCCCCGCAAAATACTCCTTGATCCATGCAAGGAGAACAATAATTACACTCCTTGTCTTCTAATCCAATTGCAATGGAATAATAAACGTGTTTATTCATTTTTTTATTTTATTAAATTAACGTAGGGGATTTTTTTTCGAAAGAAATTTAAAATATGCTAATAAAAAATAAAAGTGCTTTATTTGCCCTGGTTATCAATATTATTTTTTATTTTTGAATTTCTATGTAAAGATAGAATTAAAAGAAAAACAAAATTTTAATGGAATTTGTTTGAAATTAAGATTTAGTTTGTATTTGTTGTCCAACTCTACTTATTCCTCCTCCAACCCCTCTTCCTCTTCCTCTACTCTACTCTCTCTCTCTTCCTCTTCCTCTTCCTCTTCCTCTTCTCTGCCTCTCTCTCTACGCTCTCTCTCTCTCTCTCTCTCTATAAATCCTTCATTTCGATCTCTTCGCCATGGAAAATGAGGCATTTTGGGGCTCCAACTGGCTTTCTGCCATCGCCAAACCACCGCCGACGATGAGCTTCGCCTCGGACGATCACTTACCTCCGTGCGCACTCAATCTCAATTGGAAGCAATCGCTGCGCCATGACGTCGATTTGGAGTCGGAGCTCAGCTCTCTCGTCTCCTCCCCGTCCTGCCATCCGGCGGCCTCCGCAGACGGGGGCATCGCCGGGGGGGTCATCGGACGTCTGGGAACCATCTGCAACTCTGGTGAGATCTCCGTGGGCTCTCGACTCCATAGCGCCAGCAGTTCTTGTTACAGCACCCCCTTGAACTCCCCTCCAAAGCGCAATCTGTCCGTCCTGGACTACCTGACGCAGGGCAGAGGAGGTTTCCCAGGGTCGGTGAATCCATCGCCCGGAGGCCACTTTATGCCGCTGCCAACCGACCCGTGGCTTGCGGAGGACGCCGCGAGGCTTTCTCGCGGGGGAGGAGTGAGCTCCCTCGGCTTCGCAGGGAAATTAGGGCTTCCCGAGACGCCCGGAAAGCTCTCGAGAGCCTCCAGCAGCAAATCCCTAACTGGATCACGCATGGGAGCGCCGGAAAACGGGAACGAGCCCTGGGTATTAGGTGCCGCCCTGATGGAGATGGAGATGGAGATGAGGTCTCGAGTCGGGGGATCCTTGACGCCGGAGCAGTCGGATCCCGGCAATGGCCGGGAGGAGTCATCGATCGAGGAGGCATCCTCCTTGAGAGGCACCAGCGATAGCAATGCAAGGAAAAGGAAAGCCTCCGCCGGAAAAGGGAAAGGAAAGGAGGCACCTTTGCCCTATTCGGCTACACATCCTCCAGATGTGAGACTAAATTCTCTCATCTTGTTGATTCTTTTGCTAAAATTTGTTGCAATTCCATCTTTATATAGCTTGATAACTTCAAATTTTCCCGAGGGCAGATGACAAACGAGAATTCTGTTGCCAAGAGGTGCAAACCATCTGAAACTAATGCAATGATGAAGATTGAGCAGGATGGAGATATTGGTAGAAAACCGCAGCGTAAAGACAACAACAACGACGACGACAATAAGCTACTTGAGCCGCCAAAGGATTACATCCATGTAAGAGCAAGAAGAGGGCAAGCCACCGACGCTCACAGCCTGGCTGAGAGAGTGAGTAGGAGAATGGATCACCATTTATCTGCAAGCTTTGTTGTTTGTTTCAGATTTCAATTCTAAAGGCTGTGCTATTTCGGCAGGTCAGAAGAGAGAAGATCGGCAAGAGGATGAAGTTCCTGCAAGATCTTGTTCCTGGTTGCAACAAGGTACAACTGAGCTCTTCACCTCTGCAAGTTTCAGCGATATCAGATCTTGTCTTGCCGTTTGTTTCCATTAACTCCTTTACGCGAATTGATCTTGGTTTGTAGGTTACTGGTAAGGCAGTAATGCTTGACGAAATCATAAACTATGTGCAGTCATTGCAGCGGCAGGTCGAGGTATCAGCATATTTTTCATTGTTTAACTTCTGATCGACTTGAGATTGGGAATTTTATTAGAATCTTTCCGAATTTTGTTCTAGTTCCTTTCTATGAAGCTATCTACACTGAGTCCCCAACTCCACAACATGGAAAATCTCTTCCCCAAAGAAGTAAGCTTCCATCTCTTTATGCCCCTGCTGAACTCAGGAGCTCAAGTGATGGCTACCCACCCTAATTGTTGTCCTGTGTCTGTTAATTCAGATGTATCAAGGACAAGGAACGATGCCGCAGCCGGTTTATCCGGCAGAATTGGCAAGTGCAGCATATCCATACTCACATCAGCCTCAAGCATCTCCTCCTCTTCAGAGCATTGTGACTTCAGGCCTTGAATCGCAATTGGCGCCTCTCTATGGTTTATCAGATGCTCCCTCTCGGGTAAAGAATGTAGCCATGATATCAGAGTCTTTATCTTGGATCCTAGCTTTTGAATATAGTTAGCAATCTTATTTCTAATAGAAAGAAGGTTAATCCTTTCTCAGGTTGGGGATTTTTGGGAAGATGATCTGCAAAGTGTAGCTCAGATTGGCTTCCGGCAGCACTAAAAGACTGCTGAGACTGCTTTCTCCTCCTCAAGTTTGCGCGGTGAGAATACGGGAAACCTGAGGATCAAGTGTCTCAATATTACAAATGGAGAGTAACTGACTCTTCTATTAACTTTCTGATGCAGACCAAGTACAAGCAAATCACATGAAGATGGATCGCACCTTAACTCCTGCGATTCCAGATAAAAGAGAGGCGTATGTATATAAGCCCGACATTGTTCCACAATTGCATCAAATGACCATTCGATCCGAGCATATAATTCATTCATAGATTTCTTATGACCAGTAGATATGAGTGGTGCTAAGATTGTAACACCCGAAAGCCCCAGGGGTGGTAGAACTCAGTGTGATAAAGTGATTTTGTAGTGTGCAACTTAAGATTAAGGCAGTGTTCTTGAAGACAGTTGAGCAAGTGTTGTGACTGTTGTTTGCTTCGACTTCCTTTTCTGAAATGAGGGAATTAGGTTGACTGATCTGTCATTCGAAAAGCACCTCTAGATTTCTTCAAACATTTTCCTTTTCATTAGAAATAGTTGCTCGACCGAGAATCTCGAAGGCTGATTCGATCGGATCAGAAAGAGCTTTCACTCCCATCAGCTGTGGTCCAAGCAAAAGGGTGTTCATGTTAAGCTGGTCCTTCGGTAGATGATGAGTAACCATCAAGAGCAGTGACTGTATCCTCTCACTCAACCTTTCCACTGCATTAGTTGTAGGGTACCATCAATGCCTGAGCAACCTCTTCAGCTGTAGTAAATATGCTTCTCAGTTTTGTACATAATCACTAGGTTTATAGTCAGTAGATAATTCCATCTATGACGATAACACTTGATTTAAGAATAATAATTTCTTGAGCATTCACTATAATCTATATTCAAATCTAGTTGCTTAGATGAGCGGCAGTTCAAATTGTACCCATCAATTGTGATGTAAATGAACTGCATTATTCGTGTTGATTTAAAACAAATGGGTAAAACAAAATTATTTTAACAGTTGATTTTACTTGACATGTCGTATAAGAAAAGAATAATCTAATATATTTATTATTATTGTTGTTGTTGTTATTGTTATGGTTGTAGTATTTTATCAATGTGAAATAAATTGATTCAGTCATCTCCCTACAATTTATATATATGTGTGTGTATGAAATTATTAACCTGCATAGTCACTGTGTGTGACATTCATGCGTGCCTCCCAGTTCATGGAAGGTGCCTTCTGCAGAAAGTCGTGCATGAATATCACGCATAGTGGTTATGCAGATTAATATATTTCTATATATATACACACACTCAGACACTTTGAAAAAACTTAGAACCATAGTACAACCATAAAACACTTTTATAATTAATCAGGTATCTAGCCACCTTATAGATTAGTCAATTTGAATAACTAGATACTTTAATTATAAAAAATAACAATTTGAAAATGCTTCTGTAAAAATGAAAACAAAACAAAAAAGTTTACGCATCTCCAATGTTGAGCAATGTGTGAAACAAAAAATAGTGAAAGTTGAGTAAAGTCAAAAAAACTAAAAAATAAAAATAAAAAACTTGGTCAACTTGACTTTCAATTGCATTTGCATTTTCATGTGATCCTAATTTATGGTTGACTTTGACCAGATTATGAAAAGAGGGGACACTTTGTCTTGGGTGTCTTCCACACACACAAGTGAAAAGGTTCAAAAAGGTAAAATACAGTTCTTTAAGACAATTGAATGCGAGATGAAATTGTCCATAGTGTTGTTTTCACAAAGAAGGTGGCGATGCAGAAATTCCTTGTACTGCGTACTCATCTTCGTTATCGAAGGTTGAAGTCGTCAGGCTCGATAGCTTTCAAGCCACAAAAGAACATTTTATAAGAAAAGCTCAACTCTTCTCCAATTATAAATCATTAGAGAAATATATGATGTTAAAATGAATGACATTAGCATGGCGCTAGAGTATTTTTCGTATATTATTAGTATTTTTTTCATAAATTTTCTGATTCACTTTTTTATTATTTTAGCTCCCACTTTCTTTATTATTACATGGAAACCAGCTCATGGTTTTAATTAGCCGAAAACCGGTTCCACAACATGAACTTTGCATTCAGTTAAACTCTCCTCGCTTCCGTTGACTTGTCTTTGTCAAACCGAAATTACAAAAATCCTCCTCACCTACCTCCGCCGTCTTCTCTCTCTCTCTGTTTCTCTCCCGCGTCGACTGTGGCATCGATTCTTCACACTCTCCTCTATATAAACCACAGGGAGCGATTCGCCTCGATCAACACAGCGATTCGCCTTTCTGTTGAATTGATTGAATTCGCTCCTCCTGTCTTTTCTCGATCGGCATTGATTGAAGTCGTGAGTTAGAATTTTGAGTGATGGGAAGCGTCGATGATCACCGGAAAACAGGCGTCGACGAGATGGATGGCGTCGGCTTCAGCGGCCCTCTCGGAAAGCGTGGCGGCGGAAGCAATCGCAAGAGCGCCCGCTTCAACCTCCCGCATTCTGCCGCCGCCGGCGACGACGAGGAGTACGTGGAGATCACCCTGGACTTGAACGACGATGCGGTGGCGGTGCGCAGCGTCAAGCCGGCGGGGGGAGCGGAGGAGCCGGAGGTGTCGCTGCTGGCGCGGAGGCTGGAGCGGCGTTCGTCCTCGTTCTCGTCGATCCGGTCCGCGTCGTCGCGGCTCCGGCAGGTGTCGCAGGAGCTCCTGCGGCTCGCGTCGCTGACCAAGTTTTCGACGCCAGCGGGGCCCATCGACCGGTCAAAGTCAGCCGCGGCCCGCGCGCTGAAGCGGCTCAAGTTCATCACCAAGGCGACGGACGCCGCCGGCTGGCCCGCCGTCGAGAAGCGCTTCGACGGGCTCGCCGTCGACGGCCTACTCCACCGCTCCCTCTTCGGGCAGTGCATCGGCATGAAGGAGTCGAATGAGTTCGACAGGGAACTGTTCGACGCGCTGGCCAGGAGGCGTAGGATCGCCGGCGACGAGATCACCAAGGATGAGCTGCAAGATTTCTGGGATCAAGTCTCCGACCAAAGCTTCGATTCCCGGCTCCAAACCTTCTTCGACATGTACGATTTCTACACATAATTAACAATTTAATAATAAAAAAAACAGAATCTTTGCTTGCAACTATCTAACGTGACTTGCGCAAGCAGGTTGGACAAGGACTTGGACGGAAGAATAACAGAGGAAGAGGTCAAAGAGGTGATTAATTAACTCAAGTTCTTTAATTTCTCTCTCTGTCTCTGTGAATGATCAATTAAACTCACGAATTCGGATAATTCAACAGCTGATCTCGCTGAGTGCTTCGGCCAACAAGCTGTCGACGATCCAAGAACAGGCGGCGGAGTACGCCGCCCTGATCATGGAGGAATTGGACCCCGACAACCTCGGCTACATCGAGGTAATTAATTAAGTCATTCCGATATATCGATACATGCAATTCGATCGATTTAATTATGATTGATTTGGCTGACCAATTGTGTTGAATGCAGATATATAATTTGGAGATGCTGCTGCTGCAGGTGCCGAGCGAATCGATGCAGATCGGGACGACGAATAGTCGGAACCTGAGCCAGCTGCTGAGCCAGAAGCTTCGGCTGGCGAAGGAAGCGAACCCGGTGCGGCGGTGGTACCAGCGGTCCCGGTACTTCGTGGAGGACAACTGGCAGCGGGTATGGGTGATGGCGCTCTGGCTCTGCATCTGCGCCGGCCTCTTCACCTGGAAGTACGTGCAGTACCGGCGGCGGGCGGTGTACCACGTGATGGGCGCCTGCGTCTGCGTGGCCAAGGGCGGCGCAGAGACGCTCAAGTTCAACATGGCGCTCATCCTCCTCCCCGTCTGCCGCAACACCATCACCTGGCTCCGCACCAAGACCCGCCTCGGCCGCGTCCTACCCTTCGACGACAACCTCAACTTCCACAAGGTGATCGCCGTCGGCATCGCCGCGGGCGTCGGGCTGCACGCGATCTCGCACCTGACGTGCGACTTCCCCAGTCTGCTCCGCGCGAGCGACGAGGAGTATTATAGCTCGATGAAGGACTTCTTCGGCGACCCGCGGCCGGACGACTACTGGTGGTTCGTAAAGGGGAACGAAGGCTGGACGGGCATCGTCGTAGTGCTGCTCATGGCCGTGGCCTTCACCCTGGCCACGCCTTACTT
>JBAMIE010000022.1:5503827-5528416 GCA_037177295.1 Kaempferia parviflora | reverse complement strand
TGTAGGCGCCCGGCGGGCGACCGACGACCGATGGTTGACAAGGAAGGTGGTGTCGACAAATTTACTAGGGCATGTTGATGAGATAAATTAGGGGTATTTTTGACATATTAAATTTTGGGTTGTAATGTAATCTGGAATATATGGTATTTGCCTTGTAATCCAGATTATAATACATTACAAAGTTAAAATAATAACAAATAAAGTAATCAGCTTTGTAATACAAGGCTGATTACAACCTACCAAATGTAGCCTTTGAAAATAGTATTTGTTGAGTGATTTATGTAAAGCATATTGCTTTCCTTGTTGAAAAATTGATCACTCTTGGAAACTGGAATGAGAGGTAGGAAGCTAGCTGATGGCCTGTTCTTGTAACTTCGTATTCATTTACCTTTCCATGCGTTATACTGTAGTCAACGCTTAGGTTCTCAGATGTTAAAACACCTTTTCCACAAATAGGCTTGACCATTTACCTCTTCGACCAGGTTGCCTTTCTCTCATGCAAATCCTCATTAAACACCAACCATCTTTGATTTACTGTAGGATCTTGTTGTGCTTGATGTCGTAACTCCTTTGCCAATTTTTATCTTCCCTCTTTAGTTGTTTATTTTCATATTTAACAAACATTTATAAATATTTAGTCACGAGATATTTTTACATATCCCTTTGCATGAGTTTCAAGATCTTCTTGTTTATATTAATTGTTAGCAGTTCTGTGACATCATTGCTTGGTTGATTATCCACAGTATAATTTATCTCTGGTATGTCTTGCGACACTTTTACAGATCCTATATCAGATCTTACTGACATTTGTAGCTCATCTGAAACAAAAGAAATTAAGCCTCCTGATACGACTGACAAATGGTCTCTTTATGATAGGACTGACTAATGGATCACTGATTTTATTTCTTATTGGTATCATTAAATCAATTTTAATAGGCCTAGCTCAAACAATATGTTTTCAGCTTAAGCCAATGTAATTGATCTTTATTCCATTCTTTTACATTACTATTAAACAATACACTTTACCACTACACACTCCCTATACGCATTGAAGTAAATATGTTGGTTAACTTGAACATGGATTTTATTGATGCAGACGCCCCCCATGTTACTAGCAGACAAGAATATTTTAGTTGCGTCAATTCTAAACAAGTATGTCCTCAACCAAAGTTTGTCCCTTTTTACTGTCAGCTCTTAATCTTTATCAGGATGTAAGTACAAATTCCTTCATGAAATTGTAGATCCGAAGTGAAGGATGGGCACTATGTGTTTGATATACCAACAATAAGCAACAGAATTCTAGTGGGAACGATTGATTTGATTAATATGCTGCAAGACCTTAAGGTGTGGTAATATGACACATCTTTTATACTAATCCTGAATGTCTTGTTTGATTAGTTTACTTAATTTTGTTACCTTCTCTTGGTTGGAGATGATTGAAACATGAGATGTTCTTTTTTACTTAATCCCAGTGTGGATATATTGGGTAAGCACTCTGCTGAATTTCTAAATCAAATTCTGGCCTAATTTAAGTTTGTATATAGGAATTTGAATTACATCGTATGCTACTTATTACTGATTGTCACTGAATGGCACTGCTTAATATGTTCAAAATAGAGCTGGAATGAACGAAACCACGTTGGGGGCACTTTAAGGGAATATATACAAGGTTTGGCTGAAAGATACTAGTGAGATTTGATTTGTTGATGTTGATTGAAAGAGTGACATTTCAATTCTTTTAATATTCTAGTATGTGATAGTCTACTTTCTAGTTTCAGATCTTCCATTCAGCTTTGCTGCAATCAAATGTCTTGAATGTTATATATTCGTCCTGAAATATGTTTAGAATAAGCCCTTGATTTGCCCTTCAGATTTAAGACCCCAACTAAATAACTACTTACTAAACAATCAATTTGGGATTGAAACATTTATTCTAACAGATCTAAAACATTATAAGTAATCTTCAATATAAATATTCTTTCACTGAAATTGCAGTGATTAAATTAACTTGGTCATGTGGCTCTAAAGTTTCAACTCTTAGTTATCATCATCCTCATGTTATCATGGATTTTCTTCATGAATCATGACTTTTTTAGACTAGTTTTCTTGTTATCATATACCTGTAGAACCTCCTTTGGATAAAAAGAACTAATGGCTTATAAATATGTTTCACATTGAACTCAGTCTTTAGGGGAAGTAACATATGATTTGAAGGACCCAGCTTTCTGTTACACAATTCGGAAGAGACCAGATGACTATTGCTCTCTATCAATGAATATCACGGGAAGGCTCTGTCAGCTTGAAAGATGCAAGGTGATTTATCCCTTGTTAATAACTCACGTGTTCAATGCAGTCTGTATATAAATTAAACTGAGAAAATATCTGTTCATTTTTTCTAAATTCGCGTTCATTGAAACTTAATTTTTGAAAACAATTGATCAAGTAGGATGGGTTATTTGATTATAGATAAGTGGTTGGATATGGATGATCTATTCTGTGACTAAATTGTCATACAATTAATTTCTTGAGTGCATAAGAAATAAATATTTGCTGGTTTATTCTGAATCGACCAGATGAGGGCACAAGCTTAAGTGCTAGTATAAAACTGAAATCTAGGGACCCTTAGGTGCAAAATGCAAGCCTATGGTTAAGCATAAGCACATGATTACATGAGGAGAGAAAATAGATGAGATTTTTTTTTCCAGACATGTAATGAGGCACGTACAATACAGTTTCCTGCTTGGCAAGTCCACCACATAAGCAGCTTGGATGGAAGGACTGAAAGCTGCTACCGTTCTTGAAGTTGGCAATGATTTTTAGAAGGGTACCCTTTATCATAGTAGGCACTGCAAGCAAAGAAGGGCAGATCGCCCATCTTGCATCATCTCAGAAGTTGGCAAAAAGGTCAACAATTTGACTTGAGATGCAATTACATGTCATGGCTGGAAAAACAATAGAAAGGGTGTCACACCCTTTTCAATAATTTCCCTCTTTTTAGTGATAGCTTCAATTTGAATTTAAGGGACACACCACACTTATCAGTGTCTCTTAGTGGTGCCTTTCCATCCCTACAAATAGGCTCTCCCTCTTGCATTTTTATTCATCCAAAAACTAAAAATTAATCTCAACATCTCTTCTTTTCTCTCAAGCATTTTCTCATTTCTTGGTGAGTTTCAAGGCGTAAAAGGTTTGACAACCTATGGAATTTGGAGATCTACTATGTAAAGAAAGTTGTTTCATCTTAAACCTGCACTGTTTCACTAGGAACACCACAACAAACAATCTCATCTTAAAGAGATAGTCCAATTTTTACCTTAACTGACAGATTTTCCACCAATCCTTAGGGATCACCCTCATCTTTATGACAAGACCCGATGCTCTGGAGATCCTTAGCAATTGTCTTCACATCGACTAAGATCCTTGAGATCATGACACTAGGGAGATCTCTATGAGATTACCCCCTCATCTTAGATGAGGTTACACCACTAGGATGGTAGGTTAATCAAAAGGATCAAGAAAGGCTCTTGCATTCTAAAGATTAGGGGATAGTCTAATCATGTTGGCATCGGAGTATCTTAACTTGGGATTTGGATCTTAGATTTATTTTCGGTTGATGATGACTACACAAGTCTTTATCTTTAGCATGCCCGAGATTATGTCCTCATTTTTAGCATGCCCTAATCTACTCTTCTAGTTCTTTGTGATCCTAAGTTCATTTACTAGTTCTTGGGTAAGTATAAACACATGAATTCCTGGGGTCAAAAATGGATTAGAAATTTGACGGGGCACGTATAATGCGGTCACTCATGTGCCATGTTCACGACACAATCAAGCTGTATAGAAGAATAAAAGTTGCAATCCTTCTTGAAGTTAGCATTGATCAAACAACCATCTTGAGTAGGCGTTGACCATGCAACGGTCAACAATCCTTGACTTCTATTGAGTTCCCTTTATAGGCACTGCATGCAAGAAGGGGCAAGCTTTGCCCCTTCTTGCATTATCTCAGGAGTTGATCAAAAAGGTCAACAATTTGACTTGAAATGCAATTGCATGTCGCAGGTGGATAAACAATAGAAAGGGTTGCCCCACCATTTGATCAATTCCCTCTTAGTAATTAATTCAATTTGAATTTGAACTTAAGGCATATACCTCTTAGTGTGATCTTCCGTCCTTATAAATAGACTCATCCTCTTACAATTCAAGTCATTTACAAATAAGAAGCAATCTTAGCATCTCCTTTTCTTGAGCAATTTTCCTTTGTCTTGGTGAGTTAGTGATTATCGCCTTTTAAAGAGAGAAGAGAGAGTTCAATCGTTTCCTTGATTCAACGAATTTCCCTTTCATCCTTTGGCATCACCCTCATCTTCTTGATAAGTGTTAGATCTTTATCCACGATCTTTCGTAGGGACAGAGATTACTTATCTATTAAGATGACTTGAGCTGATTATCTCAAGCTGTCAGCCTAACTGAGTAAGCCGATTGTCAACTCGATTCGAGCGGATGTAGAGCTTGGACACTGAGTACCGCCGAGACCCAAGTGTGAGACACCGAGTGGTAATCTGCCGAGTCGGTAACGCTGAGTGCTCTGGACAAACACCTAACAAACTATGAGTGGAGTCTGAGTGGGTTGCGTGAAGAGCGTCGCCCTAGAAACAAAGACGCAAGTCTTGCAGTGAGGTAGTTTTCTTAAAACAGATTCGTCTCCGCTGGTGGTGCTAAGATGTCACACTTGGACGTTTGTTCGCAGGATAAAAAGATGAAATCACAAACACAACCTAGCACAGGTGCTAGGTTGTCGCGGCGAACTGAGCGTATACCTGAACGCTATCATGGGTATCTACTGAGCGAAGAATTTATGATAGAACGAAAGAAGAAGAAACGAGGGATTAAGTGGAATCCTTCTTGCACTTGCTTTCTCTTGCTCTCTTTTGCACATGCTTGCTTTTTCTTGTGCTCTTCCCGTTGAGGATCAAGCTCCTTATACGGAGTTCCCATCCACCTTGAGCAAGCAACAAAACGCATGTCACTGAACTACGTGCATGCAAAGTGCAAGCAAAAGAGAATTGTGGCAAAGTTTGACTGATTCACGTGCTGCGCCCTTACCGCGGTCCGCTATGTGTAGTAATATTCACACAAGAACCTTTGGGTTGGTGCCATCTGGTCCTTGGATTCGCATCCCCTCATGCACTATCAATCAACCGTATTGCCACTGTTCCAATGTGAGACTAATAACCCACAAGTTATGTTTTCATTCACATTTTTCCAACAATAAGATCATATTTTTTATGGATCATAACGCCATCGAGATTCTTAATGATCATCCCAACATTTTTATGGCGAGTAAGATTCTTGAGATCATGACGTTTGGAAGATCTCCACGAGATCATTCCCTTGTCTTAGAAAGTATTGATCCTTCAGATCAACCTACCATCCTAAAGGTCTAACCTCATTTGACAAATTTTGGAGCAAGGTAGTTGTCGACCCCTGATATGAGATCCAAATAGTTAAGTTGTTCCAGTGCCAATGGCCTCCACAGGATATGCTTATTACTGCTTCAGATGTCTTTGTTGTTAATAGTTGACAAAACTTTTGCATGGATATATAAATTTTGTCAAAAAAAAAAAAAATGATGACAGGAGTGTTTCTCTTATTTGGTTAGGTACAAAAAATGGATGCAATGTTCAATGTTGCATGGTCAGCGGTGAAAGAATGTAATGGTGTCGATGGGTGCTCCAATTCATTGCATACTCCATGTATTCAAAGAAAAACTTTGGATTACTTTAATGGGAAGGATGGTGCATTGAATGATGTTGCATTGTTTAAGATGGCACGGAGAAGGTCACTATTATCTCATTGCTCCATGTTTTAAATGTTTATGCTTCCATTAGATGAACTAATATCATTTTTTGCCTTCACAGTCCATTTTTGGGAGCAGATATAAAGGTGAACAACAGTAACATATTTGCTTCCATTGAACATGATATGCTGATATTTGCTAGAATTTGATGTTCAGTTTTTTTTCTCTTCGTTCTTTTTTGTCAATAGGTGTTTCTAAGAAGTAATTCATGTATGAATTTTACCCCAAGGGCAGTTGCGCGAATTATGCACGGCATCACTAGCCCAGCTTTTACTTCTTCATTTTGGTCCAAAAGCCATTTCTGGTACTTGTTGGCTACTTACAAGTTATCTTACTTCATCTCAGTACAGAATATGGAGCTTATGCTTGTGTCTACATGCTTTTTCTTCATTCTTAAAAACGATACACGTTTTACCTCTTTTTAAAATACATGTTTTTTTTTCCTTCATATTGTTTGTTCAGTATCTCTTCTATATTTAAAATATTGCTGCCCTGATATTTTCCTTTTCTAGGGGACGATATGTGGAAGTTGATTTTGCAATTGTTATGGAAGCTGCAAAAGTAGAACTTATGAATTTTGTGGGCAAACAATCAAATTGAATGTAAGTTCTGTTTGACATTATACAGCTACCCATAAAGCTATCTTTATTTTTAAGTGATCAAATATACATAGTATTTTTTCACCAAGAGAGTCCCCTGTCTATCCTTTATGTCAAGTTCACTTTGTCCTTTAAGTAGAAACTGATAACCAGGGGCTTATTACTAATAACAGCATAGGACTATGCATAATTTTCAATATCTGGGTTTTTGAACCGGCCCTGTTTTATCTGAAAAATTGGATATATTTTATTGTCTCAAAATTTATTGAAATCATTCATACGTTAAGGAAATTTTTGAGGTGATTAAAAAATAAACCTCCATCAATAAAAGTTTGATTAGTTCATTGTTTTGCTGAATGTTTTAAATATTATTTGATAAAGGGGATGGAATCAAGATGTAAGATTTAAGATGGAAGGAATGGGATCAGTACTATTGCTCCGGAGAACCCTTATCCATCTGTCGTCACCATTTCCTCATCTAGTATGTTGGCATGCTTCATTGAATCTGTAATAAACAAACAATTATGAGAGAATATTGGTATAGAGAAATTATTTAGATTATTCAATCCTAGGTAGTCACCCTTATATGTGTTGGGAATATGCCCATAAAATAGATATTTATTATTAATTACTGATTTAAATAAAAAAAAGTATTTATTTTATTGTTGGATCATTTTATGCTTACTTGTATAAAAATGAATATCCATATAAAATCCAATATATTGTTGTAATTATGATTTTCGTATATAAGATTGTTATATACAAAGAGGATTGAAATCATAGATAATATATTTAAATTGTCCATAATTGATTAAAGTGTGAATTTTTAATTGATAATCATTAATGCAGTTTGCTGACATTATGAATATGACAGTCTTATCCGAATAGTCAGTGTAGTGCCACTAAGTAGAGACATTTTATATAATATGATTATATAAGACAAGGACCAGATGTGATTTTAGAGTCTTTGTTTAAGGTACTGTTACAAAGACTCATATCAACAACGCTAAGATGATCATATGTAGATCAATTTCAATCCTGAGTAGTCATAGACTCCTTATTTGTATTAATAGGTCTCTTGATTTGTTTGTTAAAACCTATTTTAATAATAGACATAACACTTACATTTTGGAGACTCAGTTATACATTTAGCTAGGAATATGATTTATAGATATGAAATCCGTAACTTCCGAAATGATGCTAAAATAGTTCTCTTGAGTGTTTATTCTAGCACTGAACAGTTTGAGTGTACTAATTCATAATTAGATTATGATTAACTCTTCACTAGTGAATCAATAGTACTTAAGGTTTTAGACACAAACATAGAGGTAAAATGGTAATTTCACCTAGATCTATTTGTAAACCATGAACGGAGGGTTGATTGACATGTAATGATTATATCAATAGACTGTTCAAATCTTTTGAATAAACACGTTCCATAATTCTCAAGAGTGCAATTCCGAATTTTAGTGGAATAACCTTGGAGCTAATAAATTAGATGATTAATTAAAGAGCTTTAATTAATTTTATCTAAATTTATTAGAGCTTGAAATTATGGGTCCATGGTCCCTGAAGCATCTTCGTAATTTATAAAATTCTTATAATTAAACTAGATCATTTGTTTGATATAAACAAAATTATTTTGTTGTGAAAATTTTTTAAAAGTAGTTTAATGTAATTTTTCACACCTTCTGTTGTGCATCATCGAACATTAATTTCCAACAATATGACCATAGTATAAATTTACAGACACTTATGTATTTAAAATATATCAAGTAGTTGTTTAACGTACTCCATTTCTGTTCGTTCAAATATAAAAATCCAAATTTGTTACATTTTTAGTTGACTTTATGATCTTGCATAGACTTGGTTAGCATGCACGCATTAGAACTGACATTATGCTAAAGATAGTCTTTATGCTAAAGAAATTCTTTAGATAGTCTTTTAATTTGGCTTCGATTTACAACACTTTTAGCTATGTTGTGCTGAACTTAACAAATCAAACTCACGGAGATTTTTCTAGTTTGTACAATGATTTCTTCATCTTACACACGAGACCAGTCTCCCTTTAAGTAACAAACCTTGGAGGTTGCTCATCACCATGAAGGAAGACATTCTTAGTATCAAATTGATGAAGGTATTAGTGGACAACGAGTAGAGGGAAAAAGGTGAGCTAAAAAAACACATTATAATTAGAGTGGAGATTTTAAACTTTATCATTCACTGTCTGATATTATTTAGAAATTGAAAAATCACCAAAAAAATTTACCATACAAACCATGATATGACAACCTTGGCTGTTGTCTCGTACAGCTATTTGGACATTATTTTAGACACATTGGAGTCTTCATATATATCATAAGTAATGACATCATAACACATTGAATTCATTACCTCACTATATATACAACTTTGGACCAACAAATATATGAAAAGCATTGAGATTAATATATCTAAAAGTAAGTGATAAAAAGGAAAAGTTAATTCAATGGAGTACTTGTTGATGTATATTTGTCTTAATTTGGGTATGTCACAATAATTCTTTGATGGCAGAAATCTGTGTATTTTAATTTTGAATGTTATGATTTATTTCAATATGCAGAAGTACATGAATTATACATGACTAGTTAAACATGTTACTTATCTTCATTATAGTGATCGCAAGAGCTGCTGCAAATTGGGTGAGTTTATATGACTTAGGATGAGTTTCTTAGGAAGGAAATAAGGTGATTTTCCTCCGTGTCCTTTAATGGAAAGATTAGAGTAAAACAAAAGACAGAGAAAATCTTTTATTAATTTTCTCTTATATTACTTCCATCCAATTTACGCAGAAAGCTCATTTTAGCATGGAATGAAGCTCAAATCAAAGCTTAAATATATATATATATTTTTCATTTCAAATTTATTTTTGATTGTTTGTTAATTTTTGAAGAATAAAAATTACAGGATCTTAAGTAGCCTCTTGCTTATGCAACAGATCGAAAATTGTTTACATTCTAAAGTTCACCAAACAATATGATTTTTGTATCATTTCAGGAAGGCATATTTATAAGACATCTCAATTACTCCCAGGCATACTGTAGTAATGAAACCTTTTCCTTCTTTGCAATCTAATCAGCACCACCATGTTTACATTTGTTATGCTTGTTAGTTCAATTGCAATTACCGCTGCTCGCCGGCAGTTTAGAGATGAAGAGAGGTAGGCTCGCAGAGGTGATGGGAGACGACAGTGACAAAATACTTGAGAAAAATTATATCGAAGAGTTGACGGACAGCCCCGGGCTATAGCTATCCATGTTGGAAATAACACCGGTGTAAAAAATGCGACAATTATTTGTCTGTTAGCTTCATCTTTTGGGTTCCAGAGACAAACTTGTGATTGCAAAAGCAGGTCGTTAGAAGTTTACCTGACAGCTCTGATGCCCCTGGTAAAACATTGAGAGACTGATGAGAGTTTTATTATAATTCTATCTTTTTTCTTTTTGGAGATAGTTTTTTTTTTCTCTGTTTGAAGTAGCAAGAAATAGTACGTGTTCATGTATTTGCTTCACAACTTTGACCTTTGATCCAGGATTCTTTTTTTACAATTCTATTGATGAATTTAATATAATTAAATTCATCGTAAAAATATTATAGCAGTCAATTAATATCTATCGTTGTTATAATAATACGCGGGTTTAATTAAATTTAAATAATTTTTATCAAATTATTAAAAAAATATAATATAAAAATATTTTATAAAAAATAATTTATTTTTATATATTAGAACAGAAATTTTATAACAATGCTAAAATAGAAAAATATACTGATTTTTTAATTATTATTTTTTTAAACGGGTGGCTTTTAACAATTTGTTTTTTTATTTATTTTTAATGGCGGACTAAACAAGTTCGCAGTGTTATTATTTTTATTTATTTATTTATTTTATGGATTCGAAAGAATTAACACAAATCAATTCGTGCCAGCGAAGCACACAGTCAAAAATACCTTTCGCCTGCTCCATCGGATCAACGAAAACCAGGCGGGGAAGTGACGACGGCCGGCTCGCCAGCGCACGACCTTGGCGCCAACGAGCACCTCGTCTCGAATCTTCCTGTCACCTCCAATTGAACCCTCGCGCTCGCCCTCGCCCTCGCCCTCGTCCATTTCCGTCTCAACTCCGTCTATGGCGTTGCCCAAGGCCTCGGTCACTACTCTCCCTCTCATCCTAGACGTCGAAGATTTCAAGGTAATCTCCTTTCTCTACGTCCTTAAACGGGGTTGCAGTTGGATGATCGAGTCTTACCTTGATCTTTCAGGGAGATTTCTCGTTCGATGCTTTGTTTGGTGGTTTGGTGAACGAACTTCTGCCTTCATTTCAAGACGACAATTCGAATGCCGTGGATAGCACGGGTGCGACGGAAGCGCTGCAGAATGGGAATCTACGAGGCCCGCAGGGTCTGGGTACCCCGATGTTCCCCGCAGTGGAGGAGCTCCTCGCGCTCTTCAAAGATTCGTGCAAGGAGTTGGTGGATCTCCGGCAGCAGGTGGTGTGTCTTATGATGTTTTAGTTTAATATGCTAGTCCTTGGACTAGTGTGAATGATCTAGAATACATGCGATTTTTTGGTTGAAGATCGACGGGAGACTCCAGAATCTGACGAAGGAAGTTGAGGTCCAAGATGCTAAGCATCGGAAGACGCTTGCGGAGGTTAAACCAACATATGTTTTTTGTAAACATTTTATGCATATCCACCTAAGGTTATGTTTTTGAAGATGCTTACCGTTCATATATGTTTGATATTGCTATGGAAGATGAAACTTGAGATATATGTTCACGACCATGGTAACAGGTATCATTTTTGGAATCTTTGATTAGAAATTATAGGTGGATTCAGATAATAGGATTGGAAATGTAGTATATGCCGATATAGTCTTCCATATAATATTTTCATCAGTATCTAAAAAAGCAAGTTTTGACAGCAATTTATTCTTTTCGTTGTTTCTGACAAAATGATAACGTGAGTGTGACACCTCAATTAAGTTATACATGGAAAGTTGTGGGATAATAAGGGAACTTTGTGTTGTTTGATGAGTGAACTATTGTTAATTTGCCTTAAAGACTCTGTGCTATTGATTGATCTAAGCAGGTTGTGACGATATTAAATTTAAAAAATGGAGTAATATACATAGAATGCAATAAATTATCTTATGTTTCTTCTCTGTTCTCCATCTGAGTTAAATCTTAAAACCATTTCTTGTTTTGACGGATGAGAAGTATAATTGATGGGGCCAACATAGAAGTCAACACATATAGCTTGCTCCTCTTCAGTCTGAAAATGGCGGTCTTTTAATTCCCTGTTGACCACTTCAGGATAAAATAAATAGTTGAATCGCATAGAAGGCTGGATGTGCATGAGTTAAGTAATGTTATATCAAGTCATTAACAGTAGTTAATCATTGGTTGAGTTGTGAGAACTGGTTTTCAACTAATTTATATATTTCTTCATGTTCGCTTTTGTGTGCCGAAATTGACTTTTGTGCTCGCCACACCTAGGTCAAAATAACATTGAAACTCAGATATGATGGGGCTAAGTTTGTTTTTTGGTCTACATGACAACATTAAAATTTTTCGGCTGAAATTCATATATCCAAATCTCAGTTATTGGGACTTGAGGGGGAGTCTGATACCTTGATCAATATGAGTTTCAGAAGGTGATGCTGACAACTTAGGTTTAAAGATTTTAGATTATATGGTTGTGAGACTACCACTTATCATATGATTATCATCAGATAGGTTAAATCATTATTAGGTCAATCTAAAAGGTCATCTTACATGTTTGATTGTCTCTTCAAGCAAGGGAAAAATCCCGGGCTCTCTTCATAAACTGGAATGCTGGCAGTTGACAATTTTCAATGTTGAAAGTGCAACTAATATACACGTGATGTGTAAATTATATTCTCAAGAAAAAAAAAATTTATGATGCTACCACACTTTAAATCATTTAAGTTTGTTTTGCTGTTCTGAATTCACCTAGGTATTTAATTCACTCTAAACCGCAAGTTCTTATGGAACCGCTGCAGTATATTTTTCTTCTCATGCTACTTACATCCTCCCTACTTAATACATTATAAGTAATTCAGAATTCATCAAGGTCTTCTGGATGTCTTATTTATATCTCATTTGCTTTGATAAGTATTGATTGCTGAATCTATTCAACTTTGATCAGTACTGGTTCCTGAATCTATGGAACAACTCTTTTGTCTTGTATCTTGGTACTAATTGTTTATCTTTGTAATCAAGTGTTCTAGATAAAGTATCTGTGCCATTGGTTTCCCTTTTTTTATGTCCTATTTTTGAAGTTCGAACATTCTGTTTTTTTACTTCTTCTGAATTTCTGTGTAGCTGTGCTTCTGTTAGAATTCCAAAAATCAGAATAGAGAAACAGATGGAATTTTATTAGATTTAACATAAACAGTACAACAAAGAACAACTTAATCGGGTAAAGAAGCTCTCTCCACATGCTAGAACCAATGCTCTCTTCTCATAATAATTCTCAGATCCTTCCCACCCCCTCCAATTTCACACAAACTGATAACCACACACATACCCTAGGACATGCTAACATAGCCGCTGCACACTCTAAACATAACTGCCTGTTATATATTAATTCTATTTAGGCCCGTTTTTGTTTTGTTCCTCTTGGAATATACAAGCAATGTTTCCCCCATGATCCAACATTGGGCCCATATCTAGAACTTGATTCCTATCATTACCACCTCTTGCAGCTCTAGCCTTGTCCTCAAGGCTAAAATTAGGAATTTGAGTTCTGAGAGTGAAATTATCCTCCCATGTTGTGTCGATCATGCTCTTGCCCTTCCATTTAACCATAGTTATTTAAGACGTGAGGCGGCGCCCTAAAGCGCATAGGTGCCGTGGGGTCTGAGGCGCTAGGCTCAAGGTAGGGCGACTGCCTTACCGAAATAAAGCGCTTTTGGGTATAAATTTTTACAATTCAAACATATATAGGGAATTTTTGTCAAAATATTTGACTAACAAAATTCAAATATTTCACAAACTATTAAACAATAATATTAATATAAAATTCACTAATATTTAAACATTGAAATAGTTTATCTTCATAATCAAAATCAAACTTCAAATTAAATCTGTTAGGAAAAACATACCCTTTTGATGAAACAAAAGGAGAAAAACAATAAAGTGTAGCCAAATCTAGAAGATTGATGTTGATGTTGTAGGCCGAGAAGAGTTCACGTTTAAGAGGGGAGGGGAGGGGAGGGGAGGGGAGGGGAGAATGATGCTGATTTTTAAGGGGAGAGGTAGAGTCACGCAAGAGAAAATCTGTGAAATAAGTTTGCAAGGGACTAAGGGAGGTTGATATTTATTTTATATGGTAGAGGAAGAGTCACGCAAGAAAAATGTGCCGCATGCATGCAACCTAATTAATTTAAAGGATAATTAAAGGTATGGGTTGGACTTTTATTTTTTTTTAAAACTTCGTGCCTTAAGTGCGCCTTAACCTCTCAAAAGGTGCGCGCTTAAGCGCACTTCATTTAAGTATCACGCTTGGGTTATTGCCCGCGCAAATGGCGCGCTTGGCTGCGCCTTGTGCCTAAGCGCAACCAGATGCATGCTTTTTCACAACTATGCATTTGACTAACCATTGACGAATCACTTCTCAAGAGGAACTAGGTAATGATAGGAACCAAGTTTATAACTTTCCCCTATGTCTCAACCAAGAAACTTCCAAGACTACATCTATACCTCGCAATTCTAACACATACACATACACTTATGTTTTCAACTTAAAATCTCCCAATTGAATGGATAACTCATGACACTTTCCTTTAGTAAACACTTTATGCCCATCCCCAAGTTTAATTCCCAATTTCTTTATCTCTTGCACCTTCAATCCAAGAGCCACAATCAATTGAGGAGAAATAAATTTATGACGGGCTCCACTATCACCACAATATCGATCCCTATTAATTTTCCCTCCAACTTCATGGTTCTATTTTCATTTGTACTCTCTGAATTTATACTCAATAATCTCATAAGTTTACACTCCAACTTCTATTCGTCTTCTGAATTTTTTGTCTCAAGATCTACTATCTCTCCATTTGAATTTAATTTTTCATTCTCTTCTAACACTAACAACTTTAATTGCTTCTCTGCACATTGGTGAAGTGGGTGGAATTTTCCAATTGCCCTTCATTCCATTAATTCTAGGTAAGTAATGGAACTAATTCCTCTGAATTTTTCCATGAACCCTCGCTTCTCCTTTTCTTGCTATAGAGGTTAGGGATATATCTCTATTTAATGTAGAACCTGCGTTACTAGCTTCTTTAGAGTCATAGATTCTATTAGAACCTCACCTGGTTCTACTCACTTGGAAAATTAACCCATTTTCTTCTAAAGTGAATTAGGCCCTGTATATGGCCCAAAACCGCCCAAACCAACATTGCTCGGGCTGAAACTGCTCCATAACCACTCCTTCCCTAATGTCTTTTGTGGGATCTCCGCTTTCTCCAACAATTCCTCGTCAACATCCTTTTCCATGCGTATTAGCTGCCCTCTAGACAATGTATTCAATGTTGGTACTCTTCTTTTGATATGAGGTTGTAATCCACTCATGAAATAACTAATATACATCTCTTCTAGGAGATGCGGAACTTGCGAAGAAATCAACTCAAAGGCTTTTATAAATTCTTCCACACTGCTAGTTTGTTTTAATACCAATTCTTCAAAAGGATTCTCATGTGTGCGCCTTCTATAACGGGCTATGAGAGCTCGTTTAGATTTTTCCCAAGTTAGATTTTTTCTGTCTCCTTAATAAGATTAAACTAATAAATGTGGTGGTGCCTTTCATACTTACATGTGCTAACTTTACCTTAACTTCATCAAAAGTATCCTGGACTTCAAAATAAATCTCAGCCTCGGTAATCCACGCTACTGGATCCCAAACATTGGTAATTCCACTTTCTTAGCAAACATCCTATACTCTTCCAATTGATCACCTTGTTGTTCTTCAGATTGAAATTGAGAGGACTTATCAACAGAAGTTGATGCTCCTTTAATGGTGTTGCTTCAACCCTTGTTCCTAATGGTTTACCAATCTCTTGTAAAAGAGAATCATGTAGCTGTATTTCAGACATCAGTCGTTGCATAATCCCTTTTATTTCTTCCATATTTCCTTCTTGCATTGCCATCCTTTCTTCCAAAACATTAACTTTATCACATCTTAGGCATTCCTTCTTAGCATACAACCACTCTTACATCCGGCAAATCGGACCAATGTTAGAATTCCAAAAATCAGAATAGAGAAACACACAGAATTTTAACAAACAGTATAACAAAGAACACCCAAATCTGGTTAAAAAAAAAACTCTCTCCACCATCCAGAGCCAATGCTCTCTTCTTATAATAATTCTCAGATCCTCTTCACTCCTCTAACTTCACACAAACTTATAACTACACACATACCCTAAAACATGCTAACATAACTACCACACAGATATAACTGGCTCTTTAACATAACTGCCTGCTATATATTAATTCTGTTCGAGCCCCTTTTTGTTTTGTTCCTCTTGGAATATACAAGCCATATTTTGTGCTTGTTTCCCCCATGATCCAGCACTTGGCCCACATCTAGAACTTGGTTCCTATCAGCTTCTAAACCTATTATAGATCCTTCAATACCAAAATATCATTTCATTGTGCTTCTACCTTTCCACTTTTTCTTTCTCTCTTGTAAACTGTTGGAGCATCGAGATCTAACTTGATTTTGACATGCAAGGTGCATTCAGTTATCTAATTTATTTTGAGTCTAGACAGACTATAGTTAAGGGGCATCTAGACCCCTTAACCCCCAGACTATAGTTTGTAGGCTTTTTTCCTTAAGTAATATTTTATCTTCCAATCTATTCATCAAGAATTGTAGAAAAAACTGGCATATACCCTTATATTTATTATTTCAGCTGGAAAAAGGTGTGGATGGCCTACATCAGAGCTTTCAGAGGCTAGACTCTAGAATTTCCAGTGTGGGACAGACTGCTGCTAAAATTGGTGACCATTTGCAGGTAAGTGTTTGTGCTGATTGATTAATGAGGAAAATGTTTCTTCTCTTGCAGATTCTGGTGACCATTTCTGTTTATTCTGTTTGAATGATAGAGTGCAGATTCTCAGAGAAAAACTGCTAGTCAAACCATCGATCTTATCAAGGTAACCAACCAATTGAGGTTTCTTTTGCCAATGTTCTTCTCTTTCGTTAATCGACTGATTAGTAACCTTGGGTTATTTATGCTAAACTTTTTTCAGTACTTGATGGAATTCAACAGCAGCCCTGGTGACCTCATGGAACTTTCACCTTTGTTTTCTGATGATAGTCGTGTTTTTGAGGCTGCTTCCATTGCACAGAAACTGAGTAAGATGTTTTTTTTGTTGTCTAACTGGTTTCCATCCTTTCACTTTTCAAACTTGTACATTGTTAAATATGATAATGTTCTACAAGTTAAGACTAGAATGTCCATAATTTACCCTTCCAATTTTAACCTGCTATAGAGCTAGTAGGTACAAACAAAACTTAATGATGATGATGTTGAATAAGATGTATCCAACATCCTTTTGTTCGGTTCAAATGTGTGGTGATCATAATTTTACATCTTATGGTTTAGGAAGATGAGCTATACCATTCATAGAGTAATAACAATGCTAAAATTGTTGTATATTTGCTATTGGTTTGGTGAGTTAGGACCTAGGCATTCAATGGGGGCATGGATTTTAATGACAATGTCTCTCAAATGTTTGATAATCCATTTTAGTTTAATTGGTATCTCCGAAGTGTGATGGATAAGCATCTTAGTTGATGGCTCGGTAAATAGTCTTGTGATTGAGCACATTTTTTACACTTTGAGTTGTTAGGATTGTCACGCGTTCAGATCATACATTTTGTGGTTCGGAATCCTTCACGACCTATGACTTGTTAGGCGAGTCACTACTTGAAACCACTAATTGAAATAATCCTCCTTTCCTCCCTAGGTTGAGAAACCTCATACCAAGTTAGTTCTCTTTTAAAAGATTTAGAATGGAGTGCAAGAGAGAAACTACAAAATAAAAGTAAATCTGACCGAAGTACCTATTCCCCGGGGTTAAATGCAATACTTCTAAACAGTTGAACTACTGCAATAAGAACAAAAAAATGAGTAGTAGACGTGATAAGATGTGTTCTCACATTTGCTTGAAGTGATTTTGCTCACTATTTATAGAGTGAGTCTGCGAACCATCAGTACACTCAATTGTCCCAATCACTCAACTATTCCATCAATCTCAGAACCCTATTCACAGTAACGATTTCATAACCATTCGAATCCAACCTATATCAATTGACTGAAGTGCCTACAGTCGATTCGACAAGATTAGCCTTCAATCTCATCTTTTGATGATTGTGCCTTCAGTCGACTTCTTCGAATTTCAATCGACTCCAGTTTCGTGATAAATCTTTAGATGATTATGCCATCAGTCGATTGCTTAAACCATCAATTGACTCACTTGAACAATCTTTTGACTTTTTTTCAGTTGACTTCAAGTGCCTTTAGTCAACTTATATCTTCTGCCACGAACCTTATCTTGCTCAGAAAAGTCACACGATCACTTTAGGTCTATTTCAATTCAAATTACAAAACCAATCAACTGGGTAGAGGACTCAAATAGCTTTAGTCGACTGTTCTGCCATTTAGTTGACGCAAGCTAGAATATAAAGCTTCTATTCTCAAGCAACAAACTAACAGTTGAACAGTGTTAACTCGGCTAATCAGTCGACTAGATACTAATACTAGCCGACTAAACTTGCTCGACCTCAAGCTAATTCGTTGACTTCGAGTTCACGCCCAAGTAGATAAACTTACACCAAAATGCAAAATTTATATTTCTCACATTTTTGTCATCTCACATGTTTTCATTTTGATCATGCTCCTTCTCTAGAGTCCTCTTTAAAAAAGCCTCGGTCCTTGGAGCTTTTGCCCTTGAGTCCTACTCAATCTAGGTTACATAAGCCAACACCTCTTTAGACACTTAGATGACTTTTGACATCTATTAAACCTACCATTTCTACCTCTAAAACTTCTCATTTGCCAATATCCAATTGGATGAGTTGAGTCCTCTGGGACTTCTCATCTGTCAAGATCCATTTGAACTTCCATCTAGCAGGTGTTCATTCCTCCAGGATTTCTTGTTTGGGAAGATCCATTTGGACTTATTTTCCAAGAGTTTACTCTTTCAGCACTTCTCACCTACCAAGATTCACATGAACTTCTTTCCGGAGTTCTCTCCTTCGAGACTTCCCATTTTACTAGGAGTTAATTTCTTCGGGACTTCTTATACTAACCACAACTATAGTTCCTGTCAATATTGCATCTTCACATTTGACACAAGTCAAAATATAAACTATAAAGCATGTCTAACTTAAACATTTTGCCAATAGTATACCAACCAAGGTTTGAAATTTCGAGCCACGTCGGTGTTTGATTTTTGACTAGAACGATACTCTTTGGTAGAAAGAGATGAAGGAAAAGAACAATAACTACATATTTAACTTTAATGTTTGCTTTCCATCTGGATTGCTATGATTTTGACATTTTCTTGTATGGAGATAAACTATAAAATAAAAATAACAACATTATCTCAATTTTAGTATACCAAGGGGTGTCGAGTATTGACATGAAATGATAGTTGTCAACATGATTGACACAATGATATATAAGACATTGTCTTGGTGACGTGTAAAATCAAGTTTTAGTAATTTATCAGAATGATACATTTCAACAATTTCGCCTAACACGGTACGAGACTTCAAACCATGTTACCAATCACATCAAAACAAATCCAACTCAAGTATAACTGCATCAACAACCTTTAATCAAACCTCTTAGGGACCAATTGTACTAACCATGAATGACCAATATACTCTCGTTTGAATTGGGTGGGTGGCTTAATAATTCACATTGTGTTTGAATCTTATTAGAAAGTCTTATTGGATTTGTTTTGTAAATTTGTTGATTAATGGGAAGTGCTTATGGTTGTCAAAATGTATTTAGGGAGTACAAATTACCTCTAAACTGACCTTTTTAGTGATGGAGTCAAATTTGTAAGGGAAGATAGATAATGTACTTCAATAATATTATAGATAACATAATAGTGAGCTATTTCTTATTGAGACTACTTGGAGCACTAGGAATAATATAAGGATTTGCAGGTGAACTAATTTCTGATAAATTCCTAATTCTATTGGTTTGAATCAAGTAACAGAAGGTACCTAGTTTAGCAAGCAATTTTGGCATGATGGTGTTTATCTGATGCCCATGGAATTGAGGTGGTGCCTTCTAACAAAAATAGGCACAGTGTTTATTTATTGACATCTGAATTGGAGTTTCACTGGCATTGAGCTACCCATGGTGGTCAATTCTCTATCTCTCTTTGTTGTTCACTATGGGGAAGTTTACTTGTATTTTTGTTTGAAACATAAAATAATATTGTTATTTCAATGGAGAAAAACTTAATTCTATTACATGAAAGAAGCCTTATTTATATGCAAAGTTAGAGTCTATTCTAAGAAATAAATCAACCTCTATTCCAGGAAATAAATCAAGAAATAATTATCCCTAGCCATATTTAGGGATACCAAATTATCCCTCGCCATATTTAGGGATACCAAATTATCCCTAGCCATATTTACAATATTCTAACAAATACAAAAAATTTCAAAGAATAAATGAGAGCAAAATCACAAGAGTACTCAATCTAGGATAATAGCCTATATACAAGATGTTCCTCCCACCCCCTAGTCACATGGCCATTGATTATAAACTGACGTGTGATTTACCTCCCTTCACATAACCTGGGATAGGCTGGGTTGAGCGTAATCACCTTTATGCTACAATATATACAAGATGTTAAATTCCAACCATGGTGGCTGAACAATAGAGGCTTTCTGTGGCAATGTGTTATAAACTTTCAAGTTATTTAACAGCAATCTGCTTGTGTTGCTTCCATTGTTTCTTTTCTTCCGCATGACGTATAATCTATGGATAATGCTTCAACATTTAAGATAATGCCTACTCTCTCCTAGATTCCTAAATGTCCAAGATGAACTGGTTTGGCATTGGCATATGCTAATATGTCTTCGATGTGTCAAAACTTGGGCCCCTGCAGAATGTATTTAGCTTGATTGATCACTTGGTTTTATACACATGCTGAATTGATTATTCATCGACTTATTTATCATGACACACTGTTTTCAATAGGATCATTTGCTGAAGAGGATGCTGGAACGCATGCAATTAATATGCCATCAGCAGTTGGTGCTGCAAATGCCAGCAGAGGTCTTGAAGTTGCAGTTGCAAATCTTCAAGATTACTGTAATGGTGTGTTTAGAAGCACATTGTTTTCTTATGTTTCTTTGTGATATATTATTTAATTTTGTTTCCATGTCCTTTATTATTCTTTTGGAATCCTTTTTCCCTTGTAGAGTTGGAGAATAGATTGCTATCACGGTTTGATGCGGCCTCACAACGGAGGGAATTGTCTACAATGGCGGAGTGTGCTAAAATCTTATCTCAGGTACTTAGCTGTTGCTTATGTTTATGTGGCTAAAGAAACTGTTTTTCTAATTTGCAAGGAAACAATATTGGTTTTTGTTATGCCTGTATTGTTTTGAATCTGAAAGTTGACTATATCAAACTGATGACAATTGACTTTCACATGCATAGATAGACATTAAGATTGACAGATTGAGCTTCTTTTGGGCTTTGAACATCGTACCAGAGCCAGTCTCACCTTTTAACAAATAACTTGTTAAAGTAACAAGGGAGGTAGGAAGTGAGAAGAAGAGAATGCTAGTCACCCTTTAGCTTCGCATTGTTAAGTGAAGGCCTCTCGCTTAATCATGCTTAAATAGCAAGAGCTTCTCACCTAAGTGCCTTGGCCTTTTAGTAATTGGGCTTCTTTGGGCTCTAACATAGAGACTTAGTTTGTTGTGTGCAATTGCATTAATTTTCCTCATAGTTTTCATGCTGATTATCACTGTGCATGAGTATGCAGCAAGAAAAATGTTTATATAGAATTCTGACAAAAATCATAAATATGTCTTGTACTGTGCTTCGTTATGTGTAACTGGGAAGATCTAGTAATGGAATAAGAGGCTGAGTGATATCTTGGAGTTGTTATGCCCCCTTAGAAAAAGTTGATGTACATGAATTTGGTGCAATTTCCTTGAGGATAAATATGCTAGTTTGAGTATTCAAATTTTCAGAGATCAAGAGTGGAACCATCTCTTTATTTTTATTTTTCAAAAGAGAAATTTAATGCACTTTTGTTACCTTTAGAGTTGCACCCTTTATATATTCGTTTCTGACTGATAACTGTATGGGAAAAACTGCTGTCATGATTTCCACTTTTTCTATATACATTTCTGGCCAATGAATGTATGATAAGTACTGTTTTCATGATTCTCAGTTTTGTTTTAAACAAAACTTTACATATCATCCAAGGGAAAATTGAAACACTTTTGATTAATGTAATGACTGCATATGCCGTTTGTCCTTTTTTACTCTTTTATCAGTATATTCAAAATTTTAGATTTCTCATATATGATTAACCATTTGATTTTCTTTTTGATTTCATTTTACCTTATCTATATTGTTCTTGTATCTCTCATCTGCATATGTATGCGTATGATGCTTATTCCATTGCATGTTTATTCTTTTGGTTTCTTCGCTTTCTTGTTTTTAGGTTTACCTAATTTAGAGTGTTTCTTACATGTCTTGTCATTATGTGTAGGCATATCATGCCTATTTTCTGGTTTAACATGTATCCCTTTTATGCTGAAGTTGATGCTTGTTGTTTTGAAAATGTATCTGTATTTGTTGAGATGACTTTCCCTTTGTGAATCACTCTGCATCTGCAGTTTAACAGGGGAACTAGTGCTATGCAACATTATGTAGCATCAAGACCAATGTTTATTGACGTGGAAGTTATGAACACAGATATCAATTTAGTTCTAGGCGATCAGGGTTTACAAGCTGGTACCAGCAACATTGCACGTGGACTTTCTACACTATACAAAGAGATTACAGGTTGCAATTGACATTCTCCAATTATTATGAGATATTTGATCAATAATGTTCTGATTGTTTCTATTTACTTTCTTTGCAGACACAGTGAGAAAAGAGGCATCAACCATAATGGCAGTCTTCCCATCACCCAATGATGTCATGTCAAGTCTTGTGCAGGTATGCCAATGAATTCAGTGATTCCTCATTAAATTGAAAAAAAATATGTAATTTTGAACTTTAAGACAACTAAAGCATGTCCATCTACCTTATATGTGTTTCAGAGGGTTCTAGAGCAAAGAGTAAGTGCAATTCTCGATAGGTTAATGGAAAAACCATCACTTCTGAACTTACCTCCTGTCAATCAAGGAGGCCTTCTTCAGGTAAAATGTGCTGATAGATTTCATCATTTTACTATCAGTTAGATTTTAGATTTAACTAAAAATTTCAGTGACTGATGCCATTGGCTTCTGGTGTTTGATTCGAATCCACAGTATCTTAGAATATTTGCAGTGTCATATGAGAAAACAGAAGAACTTGCTAAAGATTTACAATCTGTTGGCTGTGGCGATTTGGATGCTCAAGGTATACATACTGCTTTTATATCTTGATAATTTTTCTCAAGTTGGTGGCTTCCACCTTCACTAGTCATGCTAGATAAATGAGAGTGCACTATTTTGGATGAGTTGCTAATTGTTGTTTATACTATTTAATACTAGTAGTCATAAAGAAGGTTTTAGAAACCATTCCATTTTGGTCAGTACAAGCAAAGCCTGCTGTTCATCTTGTCAATCAAAATCCAAATAGGAGTGAGATGAGCAAGGTACCACCTGTGCCTATGGAGATGTGCAGAAAGTTGCCTGTATCACTCTTTCTAAGCCTGTATTGATCAAGGCAGAGAGAATCTCTATGGCTATCAGGTTGGAGAAGAAGTTGGTCAGCTCATGTGGAGAAGTAGAAATATCTAAATCTGCATTTATGTGAGTGGTAATGGAAATGAGAAAGCACGCTGAAGTTGGAGGAAGCAGAAAACAAAGCTAATATTGAGCAGAAACGGATGTCTGGAATGATGCATGAAGGATGACGTCGAAAAGAATTTGATGATAAGAGCAATTGAATTGACATCTATCGTCAATCAAAGGCCGAGTAGTAATAGTTGCAAGTCTACAACGCAGAACAGGGGAGAAGAGCCGAAGTGAAGGTCACATATTTGTGTTAGTAAGTTATAATCCTGATCATGTTGGTATATAGATGCACTCATGCACATATATAAATAACATAGATTATCTACTATTCAACCATAGTTGCATTAATAATGTCCTCAACCTTAAGTACGGCCTAAGATGATTGATGAAGGGAAAGACAACTCCCACAATAACAAGCTAAGGAATTACAAAAATTTTAAAACTTGATTTTGAAAAACTAGCTGACTTGAGAAAAGGTGCACATCCTATTGAAGTTGTCAATATAGAGGAACTTAAAGAATCAAAGAGATTCCATCGCCTTTTGATACTACTACTCAATATGAAGTTTGAAATGGTATATGTAGTAATGGAATTGATGATGTGACGATGCACTAGGTGATTGTAAACATATGTACCTTTAACTCCAACAACTAAGCCATAGACTACTGTATTAAGGTTTCATAACACTACTTGGGTTGATAATTATGAAGTTAGACCAAAACAAGTAAAAGGGTGACAAATTAAATTAAACCCATGACTATCAAGATATGGGGAGACCCTAGCTTTGATTGAGTCCAACTGAAGTTCTTTATACTCATAACTTTCGTATTATTATTGATTCTGATATATTAACAGATGATTGGTCATATGTATTATTGCTACCATACCTCCTTATATTCATTTTTTTTTGTTGTCTCTAGTCATTGTTTGTATCGATTACATTCTGGAGCTAAGGATCTTAGGATCACATGAACCCAATTAACCTAACGATCAAGATGCCAAGTAAGAACTGAATTCGGTTGATAAATTAGAAACTTAAGCTTCATTTCTATGTTTGCTTATTGT
>JBAMIE010000022.1:5465529-5479679 GCA_037177295.1 Kaempferia parviflora | reverse complement strand
AATATAAAAAATATATTTAAAATTTTAAAAATAATAAGAATAAATTTTATTAATTGAATTCTGAAATTATTTTTACTGTTTTAAATTTTAACTTGAGCAAAATGTTACAAGAACCAATGCTTTCATCTGATTCACGCTATTTCTTTTAGTATCAGTAAGGTAACAACATATTATGATGTATCAATTTTAATTTGAATGATTCATAGATCAATTTTCTTTAAAGAAAATTATATTTAATTATTTTTTTCTAATAATATTAAATTGTTCAATAATGAAGAACTTATATAAAATCAATATACAACTTATTTTTAAATTATACGCAATAATTATATTTATCTAATAATTAATATATATATATAAATAAAAAATACCAAAACTGTATCAGCACAACACGATATGATACCAAAACTGTATCTTTCTAGTCTAGGACCGAAACTTCGGCACGAGTCGAGATTTTAAACCTTAGTTCTCATGTCCCTTTGTACAACCAATTTTATATAGTTTTTCCATTATCGTCTAATCTTATCTTGGTTAATGGTAATTTGCAGCTCATTGCATGATAATTTCTAGTATTTCAAGTTTTTGCTTATGAAGTGACTCATTTGGTCTTCAGGTGCTAAGGCCAGAGATAGAGCCCATAATTTACCGTGACCTTTTCCTGTTTCGTACTTTGGCTTCATTCTTGAACGGTATCAGTCTGCAGAAACTAGGCTGCAATGCAGAGCTTATTGTTGATGAATTTGGTGAGAAACTATTGGAAGAACTTGACTATACTCTTGTAAGTCTGCTCTCCATTGATTACACCTCTTTGAATTGATTTTCTTCCTTACACAATAGCTTCTAATCTTTGTTTTGGTGAACTAAAGAAGTATACC
The DNA here is from genome assembly GCA_037177295.1 of Kaempferia parviflora. Taxonomy (NCBI): domain Eukaryota; kingdom Viridiplantae; phylum Streptophyta; class Magnoliopsida; order Zingiberales; family Zingiberaceae; genus Kaempferia; species Kaempferia parviflora. The sequence continues at coordinate 5,478,804 of JBAMIE010000022.1, read as the reverse complement.
ATCCCCCTTTTGAAAATTTCTTCTAAAAGGAAAATCTCAGTTAACTACTACAATAATGCAGAGTTCATTCAAGTAAAGCTGTCACAAAAACACATAAAGCAGGTGCTGTTGTTGTTTTAATCTTTATTTTCATACAGGAAGCTCGGAACATTGAGGACTTCATCGAAAACTTCAAAGATGATCCAACTGTCAAGATCCCACGAGTTTATAAGCAATTCTCAGGTTCACGTGTTTTAGTAATGGAATGGATTGATGGTATTCGGTGTACTAATCCTCAGGTTAATGTGCAAATAGAAAACTATTTCTATAATTGCATTTGACTTATTTCATTTTAATTTTCTGAAACTTGTACATCTTAATAGTTAAGTGAAAGTTGAAAAAAAAGATTTAGTAATTGTACATATTAGTTAACTTTGTTCTATTTTTGTTTGTAATCATCAGGCCATTAAAGAAGCAGGGATTGACGTAAATGGATTCTTGACAATTGGTGTTAGTGCTGCTTTGAGACAATTGTTGGAATTTGGGTTATTCCATGGAGATCCACATCCTGGAAATATTTTTGCCATGCGGGATGGCCGTATTGCTTATGTTGACTTTGGAAATGTAGCTGTCCTTAGTCAAGTGAGTTAGAAATAGCTTTCAGGTTATCTTGTACATAAATGTTGTTTTCTTTGTTATTCAATTACAGGCAATTCTTTTGCTGATATAAGTTGCACGACATATTTCATTCCTTTTTATATTTATTGGTTTTGGACTTTCGGTTGGGTATTGGAAATCTGGTTCTTCAGTAAGATAGCATGCAAGAAAAGTCTTTCTTTATTATCCTAATCTGAATAGGAAGTAAGAATTATCTTTGCATCTATATGTTTATGCATACAACTGAAGCAATAATGTGTCGTCAAAGATATTTTTAAAAAATTATATCGTTCAACTATGGTACATAATCCTTTACTTGTCTTCATCTTTTTCCTATTCCTTCTCTACTTATCTGTTTGCTAGTTTGTTGTAACATTTTCCAGGGAAAAAATGACTCAAATTGTGCATTATTCACTTTTTTACTTCATTTTTTCGCAATATAGAGTAAACTTGCACGCTGCCTAAGTGCCTAACAAACAAAAAGTTTAATGCCATTCAGCACTAATTTGATGCCTAAATGGTTATTTTTCTTGTTGATGTTCTAGCATAGCTTTCTTAACTTGGATGTTTTCTGAGATAGACTACTGTCATCAAAAGTGTTGTTTGTTTTTTTCCCACTCATTTGCATGCATGTATTTTGTCTGTGTTTTCACCTGGACTGAAACATATTAGTCGAGAAAGAAAGATAAGGCATGGTAGAGAACAAGTAAACATCCTACTGCTTGCTCCTTGAACTTTTGCTGACTAAAGCATTATTCATGAGTGTGCACTTGGTGATGATGCATCTGATGGGAATGGTCGGAATGAAGGCCCACGATGCATAGTTATTTTTCTAGAGAGTTTAACACTGTTTCTAATGTGCTCCACAGTTCTAGTGGGTAGTTTCTATAATTTACTACGAACAAGCTGGCCCCACCTTAAGAAAATTATTTCTTTCTTTTGAAAATGATTGAAATATGGAAATATAAGTAAGAGCAGTGATAGAAGAAATGCCTATGATTTCCAACTTCATTTGAATGGTATATCCTCATGTTTGGTAATACACAACAAGCTAAGTGCTCTTTGGTAATACATTGGTTCAAATTCAAAAAAGTCATAGACATGGTTTCTGTGATATAGTTCTCTTCTTCATATTGCTTGGTGGCAAAATAAAGTCAATGGTGGTAGGGTTCAACTTTGTAGTCTTCATTTGGGGTAAAAGGAGGCATGTGGCCATGACCAATCTTAAAGGAGAGAGAAGTGATTATCTTTCTTCAAGAGTTAATGATTGTTTTTGGAGTTTTGCCTCTCAAAATACATTTTGAAGAATGTAATGGAGGAATTCCAGTTGCTGTCTTTATAATTGAGAAAAGAAGTCCATGCATGGAAGTTGTAGAAGAGAATAGATTTCATCTACCGACAGTGCACAAGGCTAAAGTTGATCATTTTTTTGGTGTCCATAAACAGTTTGCTCCACCACAAAAGTAACTGACCTTAATCTATGCCTACCTTGTGGAATGTGAGCACTATCCAATTCTAGCTCTCTGCTTCTAATAATTATTTTATGAACTAAATGGTTGGAAATTCCAAGAGAAGTATGTTTAATTTTTTGGAATTTGGAGCATAGGACATGTTTCAATATCCTTGTTTCTTAATATTCACAGTTTTAGAACTAGCCTTTTGACTTGTTCTGACACATGTGACATGACTCATTTTCCTTTTGTTGAATTTCCATCATTTGGTTTCAGCTAAATAAGCAAATCTTGATTGATGCTGTTGTCCATGCTGTCAATGAGGATTATGCTGAGATGGCAAATGACTTTACAAGGCTTGGCTTTCTTGCTAAAGACACAGATGTCTCTCCCATAATTCCAGCCCTAGAGGCTATCTGGCAAAATTCAGTTGGCAAAGGATTGTCTGACTTCAATTTTCGAATTGTCACCGGTACAAGTTCTTGCCTATATTTTGTTCAAACCTTGCATTCCAGCCTTTTCATATTAGTATTTATTCTCAATTTTATGTCTGCAATTTTCCTCGGGATTTCAATGTGTTTTCAAGTAATCTTAAATGCAATGTTTCATGAATTGAGTATACTATTTCACGAGAATCTGTAATCAGTGGTATTGAACTCGTGTGGAATAATGAACAAACATCTCTTGATATTTTCTGAATCTCATCCATCTAAGCGCACTTCAACTTTAGATGGTTGAAGCGTTGGTCTTTTTCCTAGCCTGATGTGGAATGTAGAAAGAGCAAATATTCTGAATAAGTTTGTGTAATTTAATGTGAATTTGCAAAGGCATGTGGAAAATGAAATAAACTAAACATTTTGTGCACAAAGAAATTTTTAACATCTACTTTGCACTATGCACGATTCTCTTTAATTTCCCCCCTTTTTTTTTATTTATAATTATTTAAAAAAAAAAACAACCAATGCCCATATCTTGGTCTTGCAGTTCCTTCAAATCTCACATAGAAAAGTTTCACAGCTATTTTCCTTAAGATAAAAGAAAAACACTAGCACTTACCACCATTATAGTAACAAAAACCAAGTTTCCAAATGTTCTTGTGTTATTTATGACATATTTGAGGTCCCTTCTCATGAACAATATTTGTTATCTATTGTGGCCAATGTAGTGCCAAGTATGATGGGTGATTGATTCTAAGGAATCTTCTTCAGACTCAATGACCTAGTTTTTATTTGTATTACATTCAATTAAGTTAATGGGATGTTAACTGCTGTTCGTGTACAGTTTAAATTTGTTGACAATCAACAAAAGACATTGAATATGTTTAACTGAATTAGCTTCTAATGATTGGAAGCTCTTATTTGATTGGTGCATATTCTGAGATCTACCTGTAGAGATTATGCTTGTATTTGTAACCAAGTTTGATTGCGACACTTTTAAAATAATGTTTAATAAGATTGTATTGATTCATAAAATCTTGAAAGTTGTTTTTTTACAGTAAAATAAATGTTTCTTTCAGTGAAGTTCAATCAGCTTGTGTACAATTATCCAATCCGTATTCCAGAGAGATTTTCTCTTGTTATTCGTTCCCTCTTGACTCAAGAAGGAATTTGCTTCACACTTAAGCCAGATTTTAAATTTCTCGAGGTAAATTAAGATGATATACTGCAAGTATTTGGCCAAAGAGCAGTTCTTTATTATACATATACTTTTTCGTAACTTATACATGCTATGTCAATGTAGAGATGTTCTTGATTATCAGTAACATTTCAGTAATTGTTATCTTATATATATGTGTATCGGTTACTTACATAATTGATGTTTTTCTTAGTGGAAATTCTGTCTATCTAGGTTGCTTATCCATACATAGCAAAGCGTCTTTTGACAGATCCAAACCCTGCTCTCCGGGAACGTCTCATTCAGGTTTATTGCTACGCAACATAGAATTCTTTCTTCCAAGGTTGAATACCATATATGTTTATGCATGCGAGTGCTTTATGTTTGCTATCTATCCAACTCAAAAAGATCCAGATAAAAGCAGTACCATTTTAGTCGTCATCTAATTTATTTGCGATCTGGATTATCATTTGGAACATAAGATCAGAATAATTGAACTAAGAATGGCCATTGTTTTGAAAAATGGCTGCATACAGACATGTACAATGAGGGATCACATTGCATCTACTTGTGATCACATAAGATTATTGGCATTAAACCGGTATCTAATTTTTTAAAATTCAATTCAATATTGATTTGATTAGAGCAGTTTTAGTCATATAAACTGACAAAAACTTGTCCAACTGATCGATCACTAATTAGGTCAATATGAAAAGTTTTGTTAAATATCGTCAAATATGCATCGCAAAGTTCTGTCAGATTACATGATATATCGTTGACTCTAGTATTTGGGAATGGGATCGCCGATCGGTCTTCTGTCTAATATATTCACGCGAAAAGTTTGGCACACAAAAAGGAATTAGTAAAATAAAATGAAACTAAACGGTTGACTTATCATACAGTGTGGGTTATGTTTGATAAATTAAGATTATCTTCGAGTCGTTTCTGGTAAATAGAAGAAACTTGAATCTAAAGGATACTGCACAATATATTTACTCGCTTTTATGTCTTTGTAGGTTTTGTTTAAAGACGGAGCGTTCCAGTGGAAAAGACTCGAAAACCTCATTGTTCTCGCAAAGGAAAACGTGGCCAAGATGAGCAGCAATCCTGCATTACAACATAACATGTCTGTAACATATGCCGTTAACCATGTTTATCATTTCAATTATTCTCGTTATTTCTTGACTTTTTTTTATGTCTATTTAGTCGTAGTTCGAGGAGCTTGCAAGTTGAGAAGAAATTGGATCTCACAGAAACCATAAAGGATGGAGCGCGAATGTTCCTCATTGATTCAGGGATTCGGCGTCAAATGATCATGGCTTTGACGGAAGATTCCAAGCTTCACATTCAAGAGGTCGATAATATATTTCTGAATGGTGAATCTTCTTCTTTCCACCCACACTAGTTTACTGAAATTTGCTCGGTTTCCTTTCGCAGCTCGTTGATGTATATAGGTTGGTCGAGGATCAGATTGATATTCCCTCTGTTGCTTTGGAGGTTCTGCAAGGTGAAGTGTCCGCCACTCTTATTGTTTTACCTTGGCACATTAGAAACTCTTCTCGAATGCCAAATTAAGAGATACATATCGATTGTTTGCAGACTTGCCGAATGTGACACGCGATTTTATGCTTGCATGGAGCGATGCCATCCTATCTGATCGGTGAGTTTGTCATGGTTTCACCATCATCGTCGTCAGTGGGATCTCGATATGCCCCTGAAGTTTTGGAGTTCTCCCTGTGGCTGAATTACCGAGTTTTTTTACACAATCTAACTGTTGTAACTCTATTGCATTACAAAATCAGTCGATTCGATCGGCTTTCTTCCTTAAAGGTGTAAATCTCTTCATAATGTCGTTCGTAAAGTTCAACTGATTCAAATATGAATATAGGCTACAAATTCTTTCTTCTCCATTGGAAACTTTTAAGAAAACTTTGATAAGGTGCTCTTTTTGATGTGTGTTAAAAATAGAAAGGGTGTTTTTTATGTCGAAAATAACGGTCTACTACTTAGTAGCTGAGTTTTAGCTTCTACCATACTACAATAATATAATATAAAAAACGATAAATCCAGTTAATCTCATTGATTATTTCTGGGATTGCTGGTTTGGTCTCACGGAAAATTTTCACCGGCTACCAGAGTAAATCGGAAAGCACACGCGGTGGACGGTCCAGAAGTCCAGCGTCCCTTAGTTGCGAGTCTCATTTGGAGGAAAAATCTCTGTAAATATGTCGTAGCTGGGAATTAAACTGTGGGTGTCTGGGAGACAACTGAACTTCCTTACTGCTGCACCATAGCTTAGGGCGTTACAATAATATAATATAGTAATTATGTAATAATGTTGTAACAGTTATTATTAGCAGTTGCATGCGTATAATGTTGTAGCAGCTTATAGGGTAGTTGTTATATGGTAGCAACTAGTGATAGCAACAGGTAAGAATATTATATAGTTCTTTTAGGGCGGTGCGATGGTTAAGATATAGAAAGTTGTCATATGAGATTTTAAGGTCGAAACTTGGTACGTCCGAGCATATACCTTTCTCATACTTTAATCATTTTGTATTAATGGCTAATAGTTATCCATGATTTATCTCTTCTGTGTTAACCTAAGGACGGGTTGGTGGGAGCGCTGGTGGGTGAATTACCTTTTTTGCCCCATGTTAGAATATTATATATGTAATAATGTTCTAGCAGTTACATATATGTAATAATGTTGTAACAGCTTATAGAGTAGCTGTTATACGTTAGCAACTAGTTATAGTAACTGTTATAGAGTAAGAATATTTTGGGTCTCCTCTAGGCGGTGCAGTGTTAAGATATAGAAGATTATCATATAAGATCATGGGATCGAAATTTAACGTGTCTGAGCATACCCTTCCCATACACTTTCACACCATCTGCAGTATACCCTCCCCATGCGCTTTCACACCATTTGTATTTACCTTCCTCCATATCCATGGGACCGGCTCTGGTGTGACCATTGATGTGACAGTTCCACATTTTCTAAGTAAGAATATTTTTAGGAAAAAAAATTGATGGAGTGTCCTTTGATTTTTTTTTTTTCAAAAAAGGTCCTCAGTTTGTAAAAAATGAAAAAAAAAAATGATAAACCCAGTTAGCCTCATTGACTATCTCTGGGGTGGTCGGTCCGACCCCACGGAAGTTTCCTACCGACCACCAGGGTAAATCGGGAAGCACTCGCAGTGGATGACCCAGAAGCCCATTGTCCCTTAGTTACGAGTCCCATTTGGATGAAAAATCCCTACAAATATGTCGTAGTTGGGAATCGAATCGTGGGTGCCTGGGAGACAACTGAACGCCCTTACCGCTGCACCATAGCCCCGGGGCAAAGGGCCCTCAGTTTGTGCTGACTATTAAGATAGATCTCCATGTGTATTTTTTTGATTTACCTAAGTGGCGGATGGAAAATTTTCATAGGGTTAAGCTGGTCACCGTCAAAATTAGTCGAGCCAGATTACACCATCTATATTTACCTCCCTTTATATCTATGAGATCAACTCTAATAGGGTCATTGATGTGACAGTTTCATATTTTTTAAGTAAGAATATTTTGAGGAAAAAAATTTGATGGAGTATTTTTGAATTTTTTTTTAAAAAAAGGGCGCTCAATTTGTATAATTTTGACTTTCGAGCACCTTTTAACTCTCAATACAATTCTCAAACAAGCTTAAAATGATTACATTTTTAAATAAAATTGTATTGAAAATTCAATAACATTTAAATAAACTAAACTTACATTTGTAAAAAAAAAAATAAAACTAAGCTTAAATAATCATCTGAATGATTTAAGTCATTTTAAGCTTGAACATTATAAATTTAACTCTGGACTCGTTTATATGGCTCGAACGCCAAAAAAAGGTTAGAATATTTAAGGGTTTCAATATTTTATATTATCATTAGGGCTATTTTATTTTGATAATTAGGAGAGTTGAGATATACTCTATTATACATTAGCAGTTGGATCGAAGGTAAAATTTAAATATTAATTTATTTTAATTAATCCAACAGTTAATATATAATAGATCAGAATGAATCAGATTAAGATATAAAGGATCACTACTTAATAGCCCTTTTATTTTATTTTTTTAATATTTCTGAAATTCTGGGAAAGATCAAGTGAAATTTCCTACGAGTCAATTCCTCGATTCCAATTCCCATTCAATCTTCTCGTGATTTTGGATCCCGTTTTAAACGCCGGTGTCGACCTCCTCGTCACGGGGATCGCTCGTCGCCGTCACCGGCAAGTCTGAGGGATCGTCGTTATTCAAGTCGCGTTAATCGTCGATCTCCCCATGTTTTCAGTTTGTTTAATGTTTTCGCGCTTGTTTCTTGTGTTTATTTGAGGCAACGTCGGAGATCCCTCTTTTTTTCTTCTTTACCTTGATTTCTGTTGGTTTCCCCTTCATATTGCTCTAAATCTTGTAGCAAAATCAGTCTTTTTTTGCTTCTCCTATACTCTCTCCTGATCGGTAGATGTCTTTCGAGGTCAATTGAAGCTTTCTTGGTTGCTTGCCGAATGCTATTATGAACAATCAGTCATCTGGATCAGGAAATCCCATATCTTTCCATGCTTACACCCGAGGTGACTTCGATTTGGAGTCAGGAAACTCCAGGAAGAGCTTTCGTAAGCCTAAGAATTCTAAATTTATCGCTTCCATCAGGATGATACATTCTATCTCAAACCGCATTTATTACTTCTACAAGCTCCACCCAGTTGCAGTCTTTCTCACCTCTTTGTCCTTTGGTATCGCCGTCCTGGTAGTGCTTTCTTTGTACGAAAGGAAGCTTCAAAGTTTGGATTTCCGGAGAAGTGGCGACTTGGGTCTGAGCTCGGACTCGTATCCACTGCCAAATCTTCGCAATCTTGTGATGGTTGCTGGACATTCAATTTACACTAGCACCAGCTGCGGTAAGTTTGACAATGAGGATTCATGGTTCCTAGAACCCTATCAGAAGAACCCGGGGCAGGCGGCTACATTCTTGGCACACATCCAAGTGGGAGTGGAGAGTGCAGCGAAGGATGAGGGAGCACTTCTTCTATTCAGCGGTGGGGAAACTCGAAAGGATGGCGGCCCTCGCAGTGAAGCACAAAGTTACTGGTTCGTTGCAGAGTCTAAAGGCTGGTTTGGTATGATCGTATATTCCTTTATTTGTAAAGCAACCTTCTTCCATACTTTCATGTCAATTGACGCCTGGGGTTTGTATAGGAATTCATCATTTGCTCTCTGCTATAAGAAGAGGATAAATATTCAATAGTACGAACTAGGTTTGACCAAACACATTTTTCATTTCTTTCTCAATTTGTATTGTTGCTGATTTTCAATTGGCACAACCTCAAATTTAACTCTTTTTGAACTTGTAAAAGTCAAGTGAAATTTACTTTTGTAAGGCTCTTTGGCTGCCTTAAAATTCATCATCTTCACTGTGCATGTTCATGTCTGAAAGCTAAAAGAAAACCTAGAATTTTAGTTTTAAAATGCTAGATTTTGGAGTTTTTATTTATTTATTTACATTTACCATGTCTGGTATGTTTCAAGACTGCCATGTCCCAAGGTGTATATGATCCTTTGATACTCATTATATAAATCATTAGGAAAAGTTTTGTTGAATCCTGCAAAGGCAAAAAAACTGGTGTGTCTTAGTTGTATTTCTTAATTGCAAATGTGTTATCCAAAGAATTGATTATGGTGGCATGGAGAAAATCAATTCTACTACCATACTTTTATCATCTAGTTGAAAGTGCTCACACTGAAACCTTGAAATGATTTAGTAGCTGATTCACACCGTCTCTCATATCTTCCAGCTCTAGCTTTCCCCAATTTAATAAATGGGTTATTCATCATTTCCCAAACTTTCACTTAATTCAACCAAAATCATGACATATTTTACTATTATTTTTTGTATGTCTTGTTGTGAATCTTTTTGTCTTGATCAATTTTTATTTCTTTTGTTACCCTATGAGTTTCAGTTTTTAGTTATCCTCAAGCTAAATAGGAGATGCACTTAAAGTCTGATAGTAAGGCTCTCAGATTTTGTGGTTGTTGTGAAAAGTCCTTTTAATGGTCAATCTGGCATGGTTAAGCAACATAGTAAAGCATAATGGCGCCATCCTCATTAGTTGATATTCAGCCTTTTATTTTCTGTTTTTGAGGTGTCCTATACATTTATTGTGAATAAAACTTAAGGGGAAAGGATGCATCCATGTCTTTCTTGCTAGAAGTCTATTTGTCAGGGATTGGAAAGAAATATGTTAAGAGCATCAGGAAGATATTTCTATTTAATTGCAAGACAGTAAGATGAAATAAAATTAAGGAATTTGAAACTACTGTTCCATTTCTTGCGAACCTCTTGGTTTAGTCTTAGATTCAGAAAAGAAAAATTATTGAGTGTATATTTATGGAACCCAACCCCAGCTCCATTCTCCAAGTACTTTGTTCCCTTTCTCTCTCTCTCTCTCTCTCATCATGTAAATACTGATTTTATGTATATGTTATACATGTTTTTTAGTATTCTGATTGATTTTTTTTTCATATATCTGTACTAGTTATTATTTTCTTTGGCTGCATATCACTTTTATAATTATATCTTAATGTCATAGGTTTTGTTCCTTCCTTAGTGTTAGATCCATCCTACAGTTTGAATGGTCAAATTGTGTTCTTTGTTTGCGTGATTAGATATTACAATATTTTTACCTCCTCTATGATTAATGTTGGAAATGAAATAGGAAATTGACAGGTGTAGCACGTATGTATATTCTTTTTAGTTGAAGTATTATTTATTATCACACAAAGAAATATTCTCATAGTTTTGGATATATCAGATGCCCAATTTGACTTGCATAGTTTTGACAATCTCAAGGTCTTTTCCAAAAGGATTTCATCACCAATTGTTATCTGCTCAGTCTTTTGATCTACCATTATTTTGTTTCAGTGCTATGCTTACTCTTTCTATTGAGTTTTTTTAATCTTCCTTTACAGGACACATAGATAGTGTCCGGGATAGAGCACTCACAGAGGAACATGCACGGGATAGCTTTGAGAACCTTCTTTTTAGCATTTGTCGTTTTCGTGAACTGACAGGTTCATACCCTCAGAATATTACTGTGAGCTTCACTTTCCTATCATTATTTCCTTTGTTGAACTGTTAGCTCATACCTTTTTAAAATTTGAATTTCTTAATTTAAAATCAAATTTAAAATTAGGATTGTATTAGAATGTATCTAGTGCACTAAGTTGATGCTAGTTTAATGTTTGCTAATTAATAATCTTGTAATATAATTAATTTCCATAATATTCCATTTCATTTCATCTTCCTTTGCATAATGAATCATGACAACACGAACACTTTATTGATTAAACTTCTTGTTAATGACAAACATCACCAAAGGCAATAAAGGATTGGCTTGAACCCTTTTATTTCAAAGACAATAAATGCGCATGTAGAAAATTTGGGATTGTAAGGAGCACTTCTTCAAGTTGACAAACAACTTCTAAGTTTGAAATGTCTCAAGGACTAGGTGGATTCCTTCTAGGTGGGTGTTATGCTCTTTTCTATAGATAATGATGTCATTAAAGTAAACTACTAAAAATTTTTATACAAGGTTTTAGAACTTGGTTCGTGATTCTAATGAATGTGATTGAGGTTAGCTATATGGGAATGAGGTTTATTGCATGTTTACTCATGCACAAAGGTGACAATTCCTCATGTCTTGATACTCATCTAAGACAACCTTAAGGTCTCGGCTACTAGGGCTAGGGCTAGGGCTAGGGTTGTAAACAAGCCAAGGCGAGCCAAGCTTTGAGGTGTTCAAGCTTGTTTGATAAGGAAATCGAGTTGAGCCAAGCCAAGCCAAGCTGAGCTTAAAATTAACCAAGCCTTTGAAATGATTGTTCAAGCTGACTTTGTTTATTTTTGATGAGCTTGAGCTTCACTTGAACTTGATTCGTTTAGATATTATCAAGCTTTCAATTAAAAAAAAATGGTAAATTTGTTACCTTAACGACCCCCCTAGTTCTTGCCCATGGATATAGAAGGAGGTTCATGCAGGTACACAAGCGGAAGGTGCATGGTGGGGTAAACACCAGTTCATGAGAATCGAGCCCTAGCCAATCGAGCTTTTAATTTAAGCTTGGCTTAAGCTTGGTTCATTTAGATATTATCAAGCTCTCAATTCAAACTTGTTTGATTGTTTGAAATTTTTGCTTATTTGATTGGTTATCAAGCTTGATAATTTAAACTTGTTTGTTTATTTTATTTTATTTTTTGTTTATTCATGTTGATTAGAGTTTTATTAATGAACATTGTTCACGAACGTTGGTCACGAACGTTAACGAGCTGAACACATGTGTTCAAGCTTGTTTATTTAGTTTAACGAGTTGTTTAAGCTTTTTTATTTAATCGATCTTGTGTGTATTGAACGAACATAAATAAGTTCTTACTAAGCCGAACACCAAGCTTGTTCATGAACGTTAGGTTCATTTACAACCCTAACTAGGGAAATTATGTCTTGCCCTTCTTGTTCAAATTAAAAATGTGTAAGAAGGTGAAGAGACTACCTTGAAGCACCGTGAAGGTTGGGCAAACCTGGGTCTTGGTTTAACTAGGTTAGGCTAGGACGGTAACAACTTGGTATTTTGCCCATTGTGTTTAAAGATGTTGGTGTTTTCTCTCTCACGGTGGGTTAAAGAGAGCTAAAAAAATCTAGCTCAACCGAGAATGACATGAGCTATGTTCTTGGGGAGGACATCGCCAAATTTTATTAGTGTATAGGCTCATCTCATCATGCGTAATCGAAAGGGTAGTTTGATTAACCCATGCTACTTTGTAAGTGTTTGAGTGAGGTTCTAGTATGATTGGATTTTAGAAAGGGTTTGGGGGAAAATTAGGTTCATACAACTTCCACTATTTTCACTACATATAATAATCTTACATGTTCTATTTCCATACTTCACATAAGTCTAAAAAAAATTTGTGCATTTTCATATGACATCCATTGTGGGTGCGCACAAAATGAACTTTAATGCTTGACATCCTATTGCTTCTCCAGTCCAGTGCAGCCCAACTAATTTTCATATAGTAACCACCCTAACAATATTATTTTAGGGTTGCACTGGGCTCCAGCCTGCAACCCAGCCAATTTTCGAGTGTAGATCCTCTAGTCCACTTTTCTGTGGTCCCTTCCTGGTCCACATCACGAGGACCGTTGGATCAAATCAGGAGAGACCAATACATGGATCCATGATCTAATCCAACGGTCCTCCTGATGTGGACCGGAAGGGACCACAAAAAAGTGGACCAGAGGATCCCAACTGCCAATTTTCATGTAGCAATCACCCCTGGCAATATTATTTTAGGCCAATATCGAAATAGGTCCTGCATGAACATCGAGTGATGGAGCAACGAACTAAAATTTAGCCTAGAGCGAGTGATGGAGCAATTGAACTAAGATTTAGCCTAAGGCGAGTGGTGATCCTGGCTACGCCATTGTCTGGATTCAATGTTGTCATCACTTCCCAAGGTTGGAGAGTATGTGATTTCATGTTTATGGGAGTTCTCTA
>JBAMIE010000022.1:5444652-5455929 GCA_037177295.1 Kaempferia parviflora | reverse complement strand
GATCGATCAGGATCATGATTGAAATTGATTAAGACCGTGATTACTAATTGAATTGATTAAGGTTGATTTCGGATGATTGGAATCGACCAAAACCCATTATTGTTATTATGCCCCTGCAAATCCAATCGGAGGTGGCACATTCATGGTGTTGACAGTTGGAACCTCTGCCACCACCTTAGCTCTAAGGTGTTAATGTTGTGTGGTGTAAGATGATTCGTTCGTCCCCAATGTCCCTACTATTTGATCGTTAGATTAACACGAAAGAAGTAAATCACGGATGACTATTAGCCATTAATACAAGTGGTCAAAATATGGGAGATGACATGTTCAGACGCGCTGAGTTTCGATCTCATGACCTCATATGATAACCCCCTATGTCTTAACTACCGTACCGTTCCGCGAGGACTCTAAGATGCTAATCTTGCTTAATGATCAACGTGCTTTGATGTCAATTATAGAATCCATAAAAAATCTGCTTAGGAATTGACTTTACTCAGCTTACACCATCTTAACTTGCTTAGATTGAAGTTAACTGCTATAACTAGGGGTTGAGCATTCAATTTAAACCCGAACTAACTAAACCCAACTTAACTAATCCAACTTTTTTTTAAAACAAACCAAACCGACCAAAATTTATCACTAAGATCAAATAACTAAACCGATATAAAATTGATTAATTTGATAACTGATTATTCATGATCCACTACTCCATCAACAGTGGTTGCTATGTATACAGTCGACTAACTTATTGTGCCCGATTTGTGAACTGAGTTCGATTGCTAAACTTACTATTCAGGATTTTTAGAAATTTTTTTATCATATCTCGACCAGCAGTCGACTAAGTTCAATTTAATCGATTTAACTAAAATTTGAATTTTAAAATCAAAATTCATCTAAATAAATTACAATAATCATTAAATAATTTTTTGAATCAAAATTTTAAATTAAATTGGTTCGATCCATTATTTTAGTTTAATCCCCAACTATAACTTGGGACTCTTCTCAATTGGTCAAAAGTTCCACTAAAATACTAGATAATTTACCCTTATTTAGCTAAACACATCATTGATGATAACCCAAAGACCCAAGATTTCATTTCATTTTAACCTTGTTGCACTCTTGAGTTCATCTTGTGTTAGATCCTCAACCCCTTGTTATGCACTAAATTCTCCAAGTTTCCTTCAAGATATCATCCTTCTTTGTTCACCTACAAAATCCTTTAGTCCAGAGTTCACATTGTTGTCCTCCTTTAGTGCTTAGAGTTCACATTGTTAGAAATTTTCAATGTCTTGGATGCTCCAAGCCATCCATCACTGATCACCTTCAAGGTCACATTGTTACGGACTTTTAAGCCGTCGAGTATAATTCATCCAACTTGATTGCGTCATGTTATTCATCACAACAACTCGACCACACTGAGTCAAATGGTTTTTGACCTTTATGTGCACTTTGCTAAGTTCTTGCACACTTGATGCACACATCATTATTTTAGGTTTCAAGTTTGTTTGCTCATCTACAGTCATGCCCCTTGTGTGAATATATAACAATTCAAAAACAATTCCATCAGACCCATTCTTATATAATGTATAGATCATATATTACTTAAATTGCATACCCTATAGATAATAATATTAATAATAACTATATTTTAAATATCATATGTTAATCAAGTATCAACTATTTAACCAATTAATAGACAACCTAAGTATATCCCTAATTAATTATACACTATCCATTTACCTTTGTTGAATCCTGATCTAAGAATAAAAATTTGCCAAAGTTTGGATCACTCCCAATCGCCATAAGAATATGAAACTCCTTTGACTAATATATACTTTGTTTTTTGATGGGAAAAAAAAAATATTTGTTGGGATGTTGTTTCCATGACTAGATATAATACCAGAAAATCATGGAAAAGCTCCTGTAATCTGATTGTCTATTGTAACAAAAGAATCATCCATGGAGTTGAGGGAGGGTATTGGAAGGAGGAACCAGTTACCGACTCCGTATTCACCTGATATCTGGTACAGAAAGGCTGCCCATCTGAAGAACTCTAGGAAGAATCTGAAATTATCCAAATAGAAATACTATGAATTTACATGAGGAAGCAAAGTTTTAAATAAAATCACAAGATGCCTACCTCCCCACATCTTGCGTTTATTTTTAAGGAAACAAAATCATCGGCCCGTGTCTCGCCTATGTTGACTACTGCAACAGGAGCACCTGCTTCATGTGCAGCTCTGCGAAGTAAAACTTTTACACATTGAACACCAGTTACATCCTTTATAATGCAAGAAAGAACGGAAAAAGATTATTGGACAAGCAAGTTCTATAAGATGAATAGGTTTTGAATTGTACTTTAAAACTTAAATTAGTGATTATCAATTATTCGACAAATGATAAGAACTGTTTACCTAAGTTGAAGTAGAGCAAGCTAACCAAGGATCCTTGAATTACTTAACTCAGATTCGATATGCTGACAAAGAAAATAAGGTAAACTAACATATATATATATATTATTACTTACCTAACTAGCCTGAAAGCAGACATAGTCATTACTGATGAACCAATGATTAGAAAACTGTCACATTCTCTTGCAGCTTCCCTGGCCTTATCAGCTCTTTCTTTAGGGACATTATCACCAAAAAAGACAACCTTCAGAGTTCAAAGAAAAGTTATCAAATAGCACTAGGAAAATAGAAAATGAAACTAATGCCACACACAGAACCACATCTACAACATAAATTCACTGAGTACGTAGTATGGATCCTCATCTTCATCATTGTCATTGTCGTCATCAATAGTAATAACAAGAAGCCAAATTGTCCCAACTAATTATAGTCGAATGATAGATCATATCCTACCATTAAGATCCTTATAAAGCTACATCCCTAGCCATTTTCAAATTAGTTAAATCATTTTTTTATTACATTAACTAAGCTTTTATGTGGTGTTCCTCTACCACTTACACTTTCCATTTTAATCACGACTCTTTTGAACATAAAATCTGTTGATCGCCTTAACATATCTATATCTTCTCAAAATATTCTCTCATTTTATTATCAAGTCAAAACACAACTAATTGCTTTCACATATTAGCTTTTTTCATTTTATCCTTTTCTAGTGACTCTTAATCATTTTAGCATTCTTATCCTTTTGTGTTGCTTCTTAACATTAATATATCTGTATTAACATTAACCTTTTGTGTTGCTTTTTAATATCCAACACCCTGATTTATAAATGATGAAGGCTTGTACCACACTTG
Organism: Kaempferia parviflora; assembly: GCA_037177295.1. Lineage (NCBI taxonomy): Eukaryota > Viridiplantae > Streptophyta > Magnoliopsida > Zingiberales > Zingiberaceae > Kaempferia > Kaempferia parviflora. The sequence continues at coordinate 5,452,664 of JBAMIE010000022.1, read as the reverse complement.
TAAAACTTTTTATTTACAAGAAGCACACAGGACTTCAAAAGCTCCTTTCTAATTGGACCATAAATTATTTATTTTATTAATAATGATATCTTTGTCAACATGTTCTTAAGAATCATGGGTCCAAAATATCAAGAACTCTTACAAGAATTTCGTTAGCATTCATTTTATTCATTTCTAATTACTGAAGCTACATCTTCTATATTCAACTTAGTACTACTTAACTTGAAACCCTTAGTTATTAAGCTTTTCCCCAATTCAATGAAGCAAAAGGAGATTTCGTTCACCCCAAGCAGCCCAGTATCACCGGCCCCACGACAAGATACAGACAAGTAAATCACGGTACATAGCGGCCTCCTAGGTGGGAGGACGTAACCCAGGATGATGAAGTCCCCGAGAATTGACCCTTGCCCAATGAAGCAACTCTACCACTCGAGTACCAACTGCACTAAACTCGTGGGGGCAGTTTTTCCCCAATTCAAGCTTCTAGTCTAATTAGTTTACATTGTCATCAATTAGCACAATATCATGTGTAAATGACATATACCAAAGGCATAAATCTTGGACATAAGTTGAGAGATCATCTAGTACCAAAATAGAAAGAAAAAAACTTATAGCTGTTATAAACCTACAGTCCTTGGAATTCAATATAGCCTCAGTGTAAATGAAAAAAAAACCATTTGCAATACAAAAGGGAACAAAATATCAAACATAAATTTTTAATCTTAATAAGACAATCTTATACCAGTGAATAAAGTAGATAACCATTTGCCATAGGGAAGTTAAAATCTGCAATGATAAAAAAATTTGGAGAAACAGAAATGGATAAATTTGCACAAAATGAATTCATGGCTCTTTTGTTAAAAAAAAAAAAATAATGACAGAATTTTAGAATGAGATTTTGATTTAAAAGTTTGAACACAGTTTTGTCCAACACCAAGTCCTGGACTAAGCTAAAGGGGAGGATTTAAAATGAAATACACACAGATCTGGTATATCAAATCTACATAGCAAGAGAGATATCCTATATTAAAAGGCACATGATCTTATTGTAACTAGCCAATATTCCCGTTCCAAGTGATTTGACTATAACTAGCCGACACTACATGATCTTAGCTGAAAGTTGGTGTGAAAAAATTATGCAGCACTAAACATTCATTTGTTAATCTTAGAAATAGCTTGTTCAATTTTGACTTCAATATAACTGAACTACATTAACTTTGATGCTTATGACTAAATTAACGCAGAGAATAATATGAAGAGATATACAAAAAATCAATCATTAACCATAATGCTTGACATAAGTACTTGCTTTATTGTATTCATAAGTCTCATAGGATGCTTAACATGTGCAGGTAGAAAAGACTGTTATCATATTACTGAGTGGCATTCTCACATCAGGTTTTAGCATTCCACCACATAGCTGGCAGTTTGGAATTTCAAAATCCTCCTCCCAATATTTGGCATCTATCTCAATGTCAGCATCAGGTCGTTGGTGCATTCCAAAGCTTTTATCCGAACCAGGATCTCCAGATTCCAGACTTTCAATTGATGCAGCCCACTGCAACATTGTATCTCAATGCATTACACTACAGTCACAGTGATCCCACTAGAAGAAGAATTGCAACGATGACCAAAACTGTTAGTTGTTTCCATGTCATCGTACTAAAAATAAAAGCAGCATTTAATTGATGCATCAACCAGTTCAAAATTGCTAAATAGAAAATGAATTAAACAAAATCGATATAAATAACTGTGTAACAATCACTCAAAGTATCGTTTTATCACATGACTACACCATCAATTTATTGTAATTCGACTTATAGTTAGATATAAAAAATAGATTTAGGTAACATATTGTTTGATGTTATGTAGAACCAATAACATCATTTATTGAGTCGCAAACTATAGATTATAAAATGGTTTATTCATACATGTGGATGTGAGTGTTCCATATTCTTTTGGTGTTGCTGGAGCAGGTGCATATCTGATGAATAATCAAGGACAAGTACTTTGGCATTTCATGGAGCCACTTGAGCTTGTATTTTGTTGGGGTGCAAAACTGGAAAGCTATGTATTGGGATAGAGTTGGCCTGGAGTAGAGAGATCCTATCGCTCAACATCTTCATGGACAGCACGATGGCTATTAAGTGCATCAGCAGACATGACCCTTCTCATGATTCTTGGAGGGATGTGTAAATGCAGTTCCAGAATGATGGTAAAGTGATTGGCAGATGGCTATTAAACATATCCTAAGGGTACAAAACGAGGAGGCAGATCCTCTAACAAAATCAGCTGCCAAGTTGTGTTGTGCTAGAATTGTATTAACCGAGTCAGAGGCCTTTCTTATGGGGGATTTACCCCATAAGGATTGGGTTGATGGATCTTGTTTAAACTCATAGTAGTTTTTAATACATTGGCCTAAGTGCCTGCCTTCTTGCCAAAAGAAAGGATATGATTTATTCCAAAATTTAGCTTGGGAAGTACATGGTAAAGATTTTATATTGTTTACAATAACATTGCAAAGCATAAAAACCCAGATATACATATTTTATTACCATGAACTTGATTGTTCAGTATGGATAGATGATATATAGAAATACACCTGGTAGGAGGAATGAAAAAATCCATGATCTTATCATTAATATGATTCAGTTACCTACCTTTGGATTAAGGGACTTGACACTGTCTTGAAATGAATCGCGATTAATGGAATTTCCACACTCTAAACACACTACAGTATAAACAGTTCCATGCAATTCAAGTGGGTTGCTACCAGCTCGATGGTGCAACCTGCAAATAGATCATTGATTCTGAAATGAGGAAAAAAATTTGAACATTAATTACATCATGAAAATAGTCATCTTACCTATCTACATTTTGGGTGACCATGTAATAAATTCGGCCAATCTTCTCCAATGATGATAGCGCACGATGAGCTGCATTGGGCTGTGCTGAAATGAATCTTATCCATCCAGCATAGCTCCTAGCCCAATAACGCCGCCGGGCACGGATTGACCGAACAAATTCCTAGTTACAAAAGTTTTCAAGTGGTACAAATATTCAGTTTAGAGTCATGAATTGGTAAAATTTCTACTAATCCATGAGAAGAAGCAAAAGAGAGTTGGGTTCTTGTTGAATGAATTATAGCTCCTAGTGAGATGACATTTGAGCACATCTTGAGTGAATATCCATAGTGATGTAGGGGTAAACCCACAGGTCCAATACTCAACCTACCTTAGTGGCATGTAGTTTAGTGATGTAGAATTAGTGTGAATCTGATGCATGTTGAGACAGTTATATTTATAATTCGGAGATCCTCATGTGTGATGATTGATGTTTCTAGTAAACATTGCTTATTGCAGTATGTAAGTCAACCCCAATCTATTTACAATTAGGTCTTTGACACTCCCTCAGGCTGGTTTGAAAAATATTATAAAAAAATTCTAGCTTGATACACATGTATTCAATTCTAAGAAAAACATTTTGTTCACATTTCACTCTCTCTAATAAAGTAATAATCATCCTCTATGTGTGTCATTGGATTTGACTTTCTCCATGATAAATTAATAACAACCACTACATATTTTGTTCTGAAATACGAGATTGGAAGCAATTTAGAGTTAATTCTAAAAATTACTAGTACACAATAGCATAAAATATATATAAAAAAAAACTACAAGTAGATATGGGATAAATATTGATATAAAATTAGAATAATCTTTTGCAAATATTTTTTTATAATTTTTTAAATATGTTTATTATTAGAGTAGATTAAAATATACAAAAGGAACTATGTTATTATCCAAAATTTAACTATTTAAAATTATAAAATGGATAATTTTGACATCTTAAGCCATATGGCCAATTGACCTAGTTCTTAAAAACTACCGCGACCAACTGATTTTCGCAAAACTAAGTGGTTCAACCTTTTTTTTTTTTTTACCAATTTCCTCACATGTCCAACCCATGATCTAACTTGAACAAGAGAAGCATTCGGTTCTTGTTTTATGGTCCAATCAACAGTTCGGCAAGCTTTTATAACTAATACCAAAGAAAAGAGAAATCTTACCAAACATATGCTCAGATGCAATTAGATAATGAATTTAAGTATTTGACCAGGTGATGTGGACAGGACATAGAGTGGCATTCCTGAACCAAGTATAAAACACACTAAGTTGATACATCCTAAATGGAGAAATCATTTTACTCATCAACCAGTAGGCCAATAGAATGGTCACTGCTAAAAAACCTGCCACCAAGGAGGCCAGAATGAACATATTGCTTAGGTTGCAGTATTTCAAAAATCGAAGAGAAAGCCACAAAGGAAGGATGCACAAGCTCTGGTGGAACAACACTAAAGGTCTATACTCTCTGCAGATTGGGTCTAGATCATGTTTCGCATCTGGTTGGGACGAGCAACAGATGGTGGCAAGTTGTACATGAGTTTGACATTTACAGATGGTGAACTCTTCATGAGCAAATGAGAATGGAAAGATGTGCAAGATTGGCTAAGGTCAACTGAGTCAACAAGATTGGCTAAGAAAGGATGAGGTTGGCTGAGAGTGCCTTAGATCTACCGACTACTGAGGTCGATGAGATCAGTCAGATGTGCAAGAGGAACAAGCTGAGGCATCTGAATGGATAAGATCAGGCCGCAAGCAAGAGAAATTGGGGAGGAGAGGAGTTGAGCAAGATCGAGGAGAGGGGCAACTGATTTATTTTATTTTTTCATTTCTATGAAAACAATTCTCTCCTCTCCTCACTTTCTTTCCTTCTAATTTCCCTTCTTTCCCACAGGCTTCTGTTCCCTAGGGTGACAAAGCCCTAAAAGTGAATAACAATTGAAAAAAAGATTGCTCCACAAAACTTATGAAAGCAGTGACCAATCCATAACCAGTGCAAAATCAATCTCTACTGAAATCTAATGTCTGCAGGAATAAATCTGCAATCCTGAAAGTAAAATCTAGAAATCTTGCCCACGGGGCTACGGTGCAGTGGTTAGACCCTTCAGACTGTTAACCAGGTATATACGGCTCAAATCTCAACCACACTGGGATTTTCCTCCAATGAGATGGCAAACCAAAGAAAGCTAGCCGCTTGGATGGGCCTCCGCAAGCGTCATTTACTCTGGTGACCGATGGGAAATTTTCATGGGGTAAGGCCGGTCACCTGCAGAATTAGTCGGTTCGAAAAGATAGATATCTTGATTACCAAAAAAAATCTAGAAATCTAAAGATTGATCAGGTTTTTAATATTGAGTAGATTTAGTGACGAATAGACATGGCCAGAAATGTATGCAGATTCTCCTAGAAGCAGAAGTTGCATGATATTGCAAATTGGACAGAAATCTAGATGTAGAATCCACAATTTGTAGGCAGGAAATGGGAAACTGCAGCCAGAAATCTAAAAGAAGTTGGCAGCAAGAAAGAGTACGGTAGAAGAGAAAGATATCTCTCAGAAGACTGATGAAATCTGATGAAGTATTTAGACAAAGAAAAAAAAGAGGGAGAAGAAGACGAAATCACTGATGAAATCAGGGTGGCAACACCTCAGCAGTGATGAAATTGCTGATCATACAATCACCTGATTTCCTAGAAAATTGAATCCTAAGATCACTTGTGTGAAAGGCAACCATGTCTGAACAGCAGAAATCTCAATGTAGGAGGGGAAACTAAAAAGGCCTCTCAATTGAGGGAAAACAGGAGTTAAAAGAAGGCAATGCGCCGGAGATGTCGAACATAGGAATTCATGTGATGTACGGACGGTGACAAGCCCCCAATTGAGGCTCCGATACCATGTTAGTCAGGTAAAGTTATTAGTGATTTATTTCACTACGGTAGTCTCCTCTAAATTCATATTGCCTTATTGTCATTTTACATTTAAATCTCTAAATTTGGTATATTATAAATAATACTAATCTATTTAAAATTAGGTCCCAATAGTTCAGATATTGGAACGAGTCATTAGATCCCACTCTAAGATGCATCTGCTTCTGGGTCCTTCGGAACTTATTTGGGCTTGCAGAGATCTCATCTCATGGTCTAGTTTACCTTTAATTTCAGTTATTTATGCACGATGTGAGCATCTTCTGTTACAGTAATTTGTCGTCTCTAGATCTTTTATCATTATGTAGTTGCAGACAATTTACGGTTAGTAATGCTGTCCAATTGAAGTTACTATGTTGACTCCTTACCATTTTGTTTGCTATACTCTAAGCTGACATAGTGTTTAATTGCATATATAGTGCTCTTGCTACAAGATTCAATGGTTAACATAATATTTGCTAACAGACATCATTGTCAATTCTATCCTAATCGTGTGAAAGAGTCCACTTGGGTTGTGACAGTGTTTTTAAAATGGAGGACACAGTTATTGGAGAAAATATAAAGAATCTTTAGGCATATACTTAAACAAAATAAAGATCACCAATAGTAATCTTGTCTAATGAGTTAAATCACCTGATGAGTGATTGGCTTGAATCCAGTACTATAGGCTCCATTTGGGCTGTGAAAGTAAGGAAAGCAAATAATGACCAAGAAGAAACAATAAGCTTTAAAATTAAATTTCAGACTTGTAAACCTTCTATAGTCAGGAATTCCAGATTCTGTGCTTATTCCAGCTCCAGTCAACACCATAAGTTTGTGACTGAGGGAAATTAAGAGGGACTAAATAAATAGAACAAAAACCATAGAGAAACAACATTTCTAAATGTGTTCATTTTCTTTCTCATGATTCAACAAAAGGTATTGAATGTGAAAAAAATGAAGCAATACCTTTGATCAATAAAATCATTCAGACGGTTGACATCTCTAGCGCTAGGAGGATCAGAATGAGGAACTATCTTCCTTTTATTCAAATTCTCGAAGCGAGATACATTATTTTCTTTCAATGTGGACCTATAAGTAGAATAACTGCTGCTTGTCAACAGTTGACTTATGCGGCATTTAGATACAGATTCGGGCCTTCTGGTGTATAATGATCCATACATCAAAGTCGATTGAACAGTTGACATGTGAAGACGAGAACCTAACAAATGATAACCTGCAAGCTACTAATATGTTTCCCTAAGACACCCAACAGAAAATATTAACATGTAATAAACCAACTTGCCTTTTGATAGCGAACCAGTAGCTTCTTGTAGACTTTCAACAATCTGCAATTTGTGGATAATAAAGTGTCAATGAAGTTTTGGAGCAGCAGATTTTTTTCTTATTGCACATGGGATTTGTAGAAATTATATATGCAAGACCAAATGGAAACCAGGTATGATAACATTGGACACTAGTGTCCGTGTTGCAAGAAAATAATTTCAGTAAAAAATTGTCTGAGTAAACTTTCTGGTGCTTCCTTCCTTTTCGCCTTGCCATCATCTCTACCACTAGTCAAACATTCTCTCCATGGTCTCTGACGACCCTTCCTCCAATATGATGAAACATAGGCCCCCTTTTGGTGTCTACTCCAATTCTATTGTCATCTTCTTGTCCGTTAAACCCTACTTGAGCTGCTCAATCATGAAAGAGCGGATGAGAGGTAGAGAGGGTGGCGATGGTGGAGGTGAGGGTAAATCAGCCAAAGAGGATGAGGTGTATAGGAGGCAACAGTAGAGAGGATGAGGAAGTGAAGGGGGCACTGATGGAAAGGATGAGGGTTGGAGGGGCTGCAGTACTGCAAGTGGAAGTGGATATGACCAAAGGGACGAGAGGCAGAGGGTTGCTCACAAAGAGGCATGGCAATGTGGCAAACAGGCTCAAGGAAGGCTTGCATGGACATGGGGAAAATGTCTTCCACTCGTTTAATGGGAAAGCCATTTTCTCCCAAAAGAAAAAGAAGAAAATTATTTTCTATTGACCAACTCATCATTTTCTGATAACCACAATCTTACATAAAAACATTTACATGAAACAAACCAACTTTAAAGTGATATGCGCTCTCCAATAAAAAAATTAAGTGGATTAGGCAAAATGTAGAAATAGTGTCCGATAAGTTTCTAGGATGCAACTTTGAATTAGTCA
>JBAMIE010000022.1:5402831-5421402 GCA_037177295.1 Kaempferia parviflora | reverse complement strand
TAAATATGGGAATCAAAGTCCAAACATATCAAGGAGGATTAATGTTTGAAAATGATGAAGTTTCGACAAGTCAAAGTTAACCTAATGTCAAACGATGGATGAAGTTCTAGAGATGAGAAGTCTTTAGGCAAGGAAAGTCTAGGTCAATTCAATATTAGACAAGGATGAGGTCATAGGAAGTCAATATTGATGAGTACTAGTCATACAAGGAAGTCTCAAACGCATGAGGATCTCATGGTATAAGAAAATTTGGTGTGAACATTATTTTTGAGCATTGTGAACCATCTTATAGTCGACAACAATTGACTATTGCGAACATTATTTTTGGCAATAGTATTTTTCAACTCAAAATTGGATAGAAAGTCTTACAGTCGACTACCTAGTTGATTGATGTCCTAGATGCTGAGTTGGAAGGAACCGTTGACTAGAGTAACATTTGAATTCCAACAAAACAGTCGACTGATAAGGAGTTTCAGTAATGAACAACAACCCTATAAAAAGAGGATTTTGTAAACATTTTGAGAGATCAATTCTTGAAAGATTCGTGTAAGAGTGTTGCTACATTCCAAACATTCATGGAGCAATCTAAAATAACTACAAAGAGATTGTAAAACATAGATCTAATTTGTAAAGTTGTTTCATTTACATCATTTATTTTCTACTATATCTTTGGATTCCTACTTGTATTGTTTGTAAGAATAGGTTTTATTAGATATTTTTTTCACCTGTGAAAGATATCTGACAAGGATAAAGATAATGGTGATATCGTTAGGATGTTGAACCATGGACTATAAATTAGGGTTTCAAGCCAAGTAAAATCGAGATGTTTTATGTGCTTGTGTTGTTTCATTTATATTTCTGTTGCACTAGCGAGTTACAGACAAGCATACAACGTTCGAAACAAATTGTCAAACTCTCTAGAGATGTCAATGGTTCAACAAAGTCATGGTCCCCTTTAAGGTTACTAAGTTAATAGCTTGATTTGTTTTTGTTTATTTTCTTTATCATTGCACCTGATATGCTAAATTTGACCTTTGATTGTTACTAATTTTGTCTTTATAGTCTTTAAACATTAATAAAAAAAATCTTCTTCCAGCAGGCAACATGTAAAAAGGATACCCCAGAATGGTTGGAAGAGATGGATGAAGTGTTTGTTAATGCAAAGATAGATCAAAACAATGGTTTGAATCAAAAGGTATTTGACGCATAAAATGAAGTAAAGAACAATGTCAATTTTGATGAAGCATGCAACGAAGCAAGTCCATTTAGAGATGTTGCAATTTCTAGCAAGTCCAAGAAGGAAAAGATTAGCAAACAGCGACACTGTTAGGAAACGTGGAGAGCTACAAGGGGAGGGTGAATAGCTTATTTTACTTTTTTTTTTACTGATGTTGCAGCAGAAAACTTGAAGCAATACTAACACAGATGCATTATGAAACTCCCTTTCATGAGATAGAGAAGTTTTGTACAAGCTCGAATATAAGAAATGTAACAAGAAATGTGAATTAGGTTACACAAGAAATTGAAAACGATTGCAACAATGGACCTTATTTTGCTTGCTCTTTTCGTGCTTGGAATAGCCTCTTGATGCTTGGAAAGTGCAGCAACACTTCTCTTCTAAACCTTCAAGAGCTAGCATGAACAGTGATTTCGAGCATGCACAGAAAAAATTTTTCAGAGAAAAGTTAAGGGATAAACACATAAAGTGATGAACCCATAGAAAGTGAAAATGATGAGTCATGAATTTATATATCTATATCTAAACTTTTCTCTAAAATTTTTTCCCTTGCATATCATTTCTCATATTAAAATAACTATGTTTTTAAATAAAAAATAAGATGGGTACTCTTTTTGATAAATTTTAAAATGAAATGCTCTTTTCAATAATGAAAAATAAGAGACAACTTTTTAATTTTTTCAATATATATAATATAAAGTATATTTACTTGAGAGAGCAGAATAAAATTAATTAACTAGTAGGGTGCATTTTAGAAAATAAGCAAGCTATTTGTTTCGTGCCACGGGAGTTGCACGTGAACTCTCAATCCCTGTCCCTGGTTCCGTTCCGCCGGTTCGCTCGACCGCCGCTTCGCGTGGGCGCTGCCATGGAGGACATAGAGGACCTCGTCGGCGCCGGCTCTCCGCCCGGCCTCCGTCTTCCGGTCACTGCCATCGGTATCAAATCCAAGAGAAACCCTAAAGCTCGCCTCCTCTGTGACCTCGTCTCCCCAAACCCTCAAATCCCAGGCACACAGGTTCTACCGTCGAACCACTTCCCTTCCGTTTATTTCTCGGTTCAAGTATTTTCTCCATGCTGCTAATGTGTTTTGTTTAATTTGGTATAGACGGTATACTTGAAGACGTTCGGCTGTTCTCACAATCAAGTAAGTCTGTCAGCTGCATCTGTTAAGCTTTCTAATCTTTTCTTTTGAGGTGTCGATGCATTGAGACGAGACAGATGTAGTTCACTCCACAAATTTCATTGTCTGCCACCTGCCATATAAACGAATTAAAATTGAAGTGGGAAGAGCCCCTTGTACACTGATTAGACATTCAGTCAATATACATTTCTTAGATACAATTTTTGTTTTCTCACTAACTTTAGCTAAAATTTATTGGGTAAAAAATCTCCAGTCATTACCATCAAGTTAATTATGTTACCACGCATTAGGTAAAGCCTTAGCTAACATGTTTATGTTAGTGTGTAAGGGGCTTCCATTCCTTGTATAATGAACTAATAGAAAGAGAAAGAGAGTTGACCTTTGGTATCATATATCTTGATTATGTTTTACAACTAGACTAAGCTATCCAGAAAATCTGAAACAAAAAGTGCTGTTATCTAATACCAATCACCATTAATGATTTATCCAATACAAGGTTCAATGTGACTTAGATATTGTGGTGGGATCCAACATATCATGCTAACGAACCTTAGCCATTGATTTTTAAGGTTGCCTATGTGTCCTCATCTAATCTTCTGCCTCTGACGACACTGACCTATTCATGTTCAAACCTATTGATCTTTCTATTGGACACATGTCACCCATCTAAACATTATTGTGTTTTGTGGGTAATTTTATCTTCATTAGCTACTTTACTTCATGTCAAGTTTTATGAGACATCCTCACAGAATTTGATATGAATGTTTGATTGATCTCACATAGGGGTTGCCAAAAGATACCCCCTGATATTCCTTAATCATATGTGTTTTGATCCATGCCCCCCACTTTATCTTTCTCCTCTCCCATGGCATCCCCTCTTAAATAGCGTGGCTGGCTCAGTTAAAAAAAAATTACCTTCCCTACATATTTCTCAACTTAAAGAGTCTTCCATGAGTACAATTCAAGTCTTCCATGAGTACTTCCTGCTCAAATGCAGTCTATAAACAATAGAGTATGTACTGGAAAATTATTTTATATGAGAAAAGAAAGGGCTGCCTCCTTTTGTTTATATCATAGTCAAATGGAATAATAATGTATACCAACTTGAAAGTTCTATGCAATTTACTATTCAAAGTTCCATTCCGGTTCTGGGTTTTAAAGGAAGGAAAGGATGAGGTCATTTTGGTGCCAACTGGTGTATTTTACGTTTACTAGGCATTATCAGTGTCATCAATGGGAAGGGAGGAAAAGGAAGAAGATTAAGGAGAAAGGCACACCTTCCACTTTGTTGTTCGTTGGAATTGTTTGCTTGATCACTCTTCTTCCTTGTCGAGCTTCCTTGAAACTCCCTTGCTGATATTGTTGCCCAAGGGTTGTTCTCCACAATGATTATGCCTTTTTTAAACTGGTTTTATTTTTATTCCAATTTCAAGATCGTTGCTCACCTCAAGTGGCTTATATCGCTCGATGCCCATTTTGTGCGATATGAATGGCATTTAAAACCATGATGCAGACCAAGGTTTAAAGTGACATGCCAAGGTGGAGTATCAAGAAGAAACTATAAGGAGATGATCCATAGAGGAACTGGAGGAAGCCCTAGTCGTCTCACCTCATATAAGGAGGCTCCCAACAATAGTCCTAAGGATTTGAAGAAAACACTAGTCAGTTTGCCTTGCATCTTATTATGGGAGAAGCCTCGCCTCACTTCCCCTTGGCTCATATCACCAAAATTGGAGGAAACCTCACATTCTGAATCATGGAAAGTAGAACCCAAATGCATATGAGGTGGAGGAAGTCATCACTCACCTCACTTCACAGGATCTAGAAGAACCTTGCATTTTGAATGGGGGAAATAGAAATCATATGCACATGAGGTGGAGGAAATCTTGTGTTGAGACCATGTATCTACTCCTGCACATGTCGTTCAATTGCCAGAATACGATTCATGCATGCCAGTTGATTTTTTATATTGTGATGCAAAGTGCTGCACATAGCATCCTAAAGGCCATGTGAGAATCATAAATATGCATCTGCGAACTTTTGAAGTTAATGTAAGTTGGCTAGTATAATGTTTTTGTTAAACAATACCATTGTACTTTTTTTGGAAAGTATGTTTGCAACTTATTAAGTTACAAAGAAGTGATTTTTTTGGTGTTGTCTTTGAAGTGCTCATTCTTTCTCCTTTGTTTGCTAAATAGAGTGATAGTGAATATATGGCTGGTCAACTGTCAGCATTTGGTTATGCTGTGACGGAGGATCCTGAGCAGGCGGACTTATGGCTGATAAATACGTACTTTTCTTGTTCATAATCTTCAGTTGTTGTTTTTTGTTTCTCCCTTTGACTTCATATCAACTTGTTTTTCTTCTAAACATTTTGTTAAACCTTAATGCCACCTTCAATCAATGTCTATGCTATTCTGTTATATGATCGTTTATATCTTATGCCTTGTCACATCCATGGGAGTGAATTGTAATTTGGAAAAAGAAACAGGAGAAATTATTTTGTTTGTATGTCACTTGCAGGGGCATATAACCAAGTTTGACACTTCATGCATGTTAAAGTGTCAGCTAAACATTAAGACTTGCCTCTTCCTGTTTGTTAGACATGATTACTTTTAGGGCACATTTTCTCTTACCAGTATGATTTTCTGAGCCCCTTAATTGACTAATTGCTGCAGATGCACTGTTAAATCTCCTAGTCAGTCTGCAATGACAACCCTTATAGGGAAATGTAAAACTGCAAAAAAGCCTTTAGTAGTGGCGGGATGTGTTCCTCAGGGTAGTCGAGATTTGAAGGACCTCGAAGGCATTAGCATAATTGGAGTGCAACAAATAGATCGTGTTGTTGAAGTTGTAGAGGAGACTTTGAAAGGCCATGAAGTACGACTTTTAAACAGGAAAACATTGCCATCACTAGATCTTCCTAAGGTATTTCTTGGAGGCTGTGCATTGCTTATATAATCATATTAGAGTTAGTTTCAGAAAACAATGTTGCTTAGCTATTTTTCACTAGGTTCTAGTATTTTTATGATTCCAGAAGTGTGTTTTAATGTAGAGTTGATGATCTCTTGTTCAGATCTTTACTTGCAAGTATACTTGTCTAACTCTTCTGTGTTTCTGCAGGTAAGGAAAAACAGGTTAATTGAAATTCTTCCGATAAATGTTGGTTGTTTAGGTGCCTGTACTTATTGCAAGACAAAGCATGCTCGTGGCCATCTAGGTAGCTATACAGTTGAAAGCCTTGTAAGTTAGCTGAACTAAGTTGTAGCTATATAATCATTCTTTTCAGATATAAGCCATGTGTTGATGCAGGTAGAACGTGTGAAAAATGTTATTTCTGAAGGAGTCAAGGAGATTTGGTTGAGCAGTGAAGACACTGGTGCATATGGTTAGTGATTTTTTTGGTGAACTACCTCTTTAGGTGACAATTGAATCAAATGTCTAAATATATATGTCCGGGATTGTGTATGAACTCAAGGAAATGAAAGCTAAATAAATTTCGTATCAAAGATCTAAATATATTTTCATCTTATAAACAGGAACATCTTAAAAAGGAATGCATACTATATAAAAGAACATCTATCAGTAAAATTGGTGCATCTAAGAAAATAAAATACTGAACACTAAGTAAAACAAGCAAACACAAATTAAACAAAAAATGGTTTCAAACATGTTCGAATATCTTTAAGCAACTCTATATATGCTAGTTGGAACTAGTCAAGACCTGGAATACATATGCTTGCCTATAAAATTTGGAGGACAAGGAAAATATAGTGTAAGAACATATCACAAAGTGTGTAAGAGGATAGATGTGCTTGAACATAATCTTATTTAAGAACTTAAGAACCAACACGAGGTACAGGTCCTAACTTTTTAGGTTTCTTTTAAGTACATAATTAACATCCAATCTTTATCACATTTATTTTATCATGAATATGGATCACTAAAATCATCTAACACATGGTCAAATCCCTCGTAGGTGGTAGATAGCAATATAGTGAACTACACAATATTGACCATATGCGATGCCACGAAGCCCTAGGTAGTCAGGAGCCTTGATTATATATCTACGCTTGGAGTATTCACTTTTTAGCATTTATTTTCACCATTTACAATAGCAACTTGTTATAGCCATTCTTTCACTTTACGCTTTTGCACAATAGTTATTCAATTTTGGGTTTAAATATAATTTAGGTATGTTACTTTTAAGTACCATTAATTTGAGGGGCTAACCTATTTCACCATTTAATAAATGTTATGCTAATTTAACTATGTGTTAGAAGATGGTTTGAAGGTTTAATATACTATATGTAAACAAACATGTAAAAATGGAAGAAAATTAATATTGAACATGGAAGGGTAAAAACAATTTAAAAGACAAGTGACTGGAGCATCATGTTATAACTTGAAATTTTCTCCCCTTAAATGTGACCCCACAAGATGTCTCACATGATTGATAAACAGCAGAAAAATAAGCATTCATTTCACCCAAGAATTTAACCCATGATTTAATTTAATTTTGAACTGGTTTAGCATCATTTTAGTTCCCTTTCTTAAAACAATGTTAGCACCATATATAATCTTTAACACATTTAATGTATGCCCAAGTGATCATATAAGTTTACCCATATCAAAAGATGCGAGAAGAGCCAAAAGTCCTCAAGGTTAGTTGCTCCGCATTGACGAGTCTCTACATAATCACATAAGTATAACTTAATAAAAAAAAATCCAAATATGGCTAATATAAGATAGGAATATTAAACCTCAAATTCTATTCCTTGAATTAGTGGATCCAATCTTGGTCCATCATCCTCAATACATCTCAATTTTTAAAGTAAATGGTTGTACTGCCCGTTAAATCCAATTTATCAAAGTCAAGTTCACTAATATCACTATGTAAATTCTAAAAATATAAGTTAGACAAAGAAAGTGTTGCCTAGCTACTCTCCTTGAGGAAATAGAGCAGGTGTTTTGATAATGTGAAAAGCTCATACCAAAGCCCTAAAGGTGGGAACAAAGAAAGGGGAGGAGCACCAAGTTAGCTATTACTGATGGTGGCATGCAGGAGGGGTTGTTGCTGCCGGGAAGAGAAAGGGAATGAGATAATACTAGAAGGTCGGACAACAATGCTACAACATGCCTCAGGCACGTGCAAAGGTTAGGTGGTGCTCCATGTGTGTGTTCAAGAGGTGGTCGTGTCTCAGGCACACAGAAGCAATGCCAGGCGGCTTCATGCAAGTGCAACAGAGGCTTCATGCGAGGGCAACAACAATCAACTACACGCAAGGGCAATGTGGGTGAGTTAGAGCCATAATTAGGATGGAAGGAGGTGAATGCTTTGAGGGAACACATGGCTTGTGAACGACCACGTTGGGGAATGGAGGGGAAAAGGGTTTTATATTCTTCATAGAAAATTAACTCTCCCACTAACTCAATTAACACTATTAAATTGGCTTGTAAAAACTTGGTTCAATCTTAATTTACTTGTAGATCCAAATCGAGTTTAGTTGGGATCCACATGATCTAATCTCCTTGCCTATATGAAGGACTCACCCAAAACTTAATTAGGCCATAGATCCCCCAAAGCCAATAAATTGGTTCTCTTCTTGCTTAAATTGGTTGTGTCTAAATTTCAAAATAAATTAAGACAAAAAAATTAAATAGGATAAAATTTGATATCTAATAAAAAATTATTGCAAATAATGAACTAAAAATGATTGCTCGTATGAATTAATGTTGGAAATTGCCAAGTATCTTCTATGTTAGCTTATACGAAGAATGTGTAGCCTTTCTCTTTTTATACCTACAATTGATACTGCACCGTGAGCAAAATTACTCGTTTAGATGAATAGGAGGAAAGAAGAGGGAGAGGGAAAAAATCATGTAATTGACATGGGAAAATATGATCTCATGTATTGTTTTTTTTCTTTCCTTTTTCCTCCCCTCTCTCTCTTCTCTCTTCCCTCTTATGATCCTATTGCTCCACTCAAGTAAACAAACCATCTGATCAAGTTAGTGGACATTCAATTATCCGAGCAAAGGCGAAGGCAGTTATTAGTCTTTGTTGCCTTAGATGCAATGGTTAGAACCATTTTGTTTCTGGTATTTTGATTTTCTGAGATTGTATAATTTAATCCTTCACGTTATGTATCTGATAATAAATATTATGTCTAAGTGAGATGCTGAATTGCAGGTCGGGATATTGGAAAAAACCTTCCAATTCTTTTAAATGCTATTATCGCCGAGCTTCCTCCTGATAGGAGTACCATGCTTCGCATAGGCATGACCAATCCACCATATATACTGGAACATTTGAAAGAAATTGCTGAAGTACTGAGTCACCCATGTGTATATTCATTCTTACATGTTCCTGTTCAATCAGGGAGCGATTCTGTCTTAACAGTAAGTTGGATAAAAGATTTCGTGTGTCTATCTAGGTGTAATTCTGTCTTCCTCTCTTTTTGTCATATTACAAAATTAAATGAATTTCCAATTTATGACTTCTTACCTGCAACTTATGGGTCTGTTGACAATGTTAGGCAATGAATCGTGAATACACTGTGAGTGAGTTCAGAACAGTGGTTGACACTCTCAAAGAGCTTGTTCCTGGGATGCATATTGCTACTGATATAATATGTGGTTTTCCTGGTACTTTTTTAGTTTGTTTTATTAATTTTACTAATTAAGTGGATTTTTTTATGGTTCTTGATTTATAGTTTCTCTTGTCTTATTTTTGGTGTGATTTTCTTAGAACCTATGAATAATCAGTAGGGCCTTACTATCACGATATAGATACTTTCTGAATAATCCTTACTATCATGATATAGATACTTTTTTAAATATTTTTCTTAGTAATTATTTTTCATGTTCTGAGATGTCTCCGGATTGCTGCTGAACACTTCTTGCACATTTTAGGTGAAACAGATGAAGATTTTGAACAAACTGTCAATCTTATAAAAGATTATCAGTTTGCACAAGTTCACATATCCCAATTTTATCCAAGGCCAGGTATGTTCTGACAGTTTTAGTCACCAGCAATTTGTTTGTAATTCATTGTATATTTTGTAAGCTTTATCTGCTGAGCAAGTTACAAAAGTTTGCAAGAAAGCATTGTGCCTGGGAAGATTGCTTTGCTTAAATTTTGCCTTTTTCTTACTAGCTGACCTAGTTTAAATTTTAAGTGTTTTTTTAACTGCACGTTTTTGATAAAATTATTTCTATCAAAATAAGTTATTTAAAACTAAGAGGCTTGCTCATGGATGGGATTGTGGCAATGTTGTCACTATTTAACTATTGTAGATTTTGGTACATTTGATTGTTGACATGACATGGATGTGCTCTTTTCTGGTGCACACAATTCTCTAGGTACGTCCGTGTGCTGCGTGTTGGATAATGTGGTGGACACGCAATACCCTCACTTAACATTATTGGCAAATAGAGATAATTAAAATAATAGCAATAACAATATAATATGCATCTCAAAGGATCATAAAAGTAGAAAGCTAACAAAGTATACCGCAAATATTTCTCATGAATTAAAATGTAAATAGTAAATATATGCTACAAGCTAAAAGAAAAATTAGAAAACAACAGCAATCAAGCTTTTATCCTACTAAATGAGGTCGGTTATACAGATCCTCCTACACTATTGGGTTCTATCTCCTACTATATTATTATCTATATTTAAATAGATTTTATCATTCCTAATCAAGCTTTTTTTTGTCTTTCTCTTCCTTATTTAATGTGTGTATTTATCATAGTCTAACATTGCCTTACTGGAGCATTTATTGGACGTTAGGTATGTGATCATACTATCTTAAATGTGCCTCTAGTAATTTTTCCTCAATAGGCATAATCCCAACTTTCTTACTAATATTTTTGTTTCTTATCCCGTTCATCCTCATATGTTCGCCATACACCTTAACATCCTCATCTTTATGACTCTCATCTTTTGCCCGTGCTTGCTTTGCAACCCAACATTTAGCTCTGTATAACATAGCATGTTCAACCATAATTTTGTAGAACTTCCAATAAAGCTTTAGATGTAGCTTCCAATAAAGCTTTAGATGTAGCTTACAATCACAAAGAACACCTAACACCATTCTCTATTTTAAACATCCTGCTTGTATTCTATATAAAGTATCTCTATTAACTCCTCAATCCTTTTTCAAAAATGATCCTAGATTCTTAAAGCTCTCAATTGCAGCAACTTGTTATCTCCTAACTTAATATTTGTCTTGCTACGTCTAATACTTCTAAACTTAAATTCCACTTACAATGTTCTGCTAAGATTCGAGTTTAGTATTTAATCTTTTATGTGTCTCATTGACTAAAACAATGTCATCTATAAATAACATGCACCATTCTAATGTGTTTTGGATGTGTCCAATGTGTTCATCCATGACTAGTGTTAAAAGGTATAAGACGTAGAGCTCATCCTTGATGTAATCCAATCTTTATAGGAAATGAGTTTTTACTCTTGTTATTTCATCCTTGTACGTATCCTTAATTATTTTAATATATGCTGTGCTAATACCTTTCTTTCTTAGAATTCTCCACATAATTTTTATAGGAAATATTATGCATGTATCCATCAAACTAAAACATAATAATAACACATTTAAATAGATTTAAAATATTAAAAACTAGTTTCTCAATTCCAAAAAATCCATACAATTAATATTTGTGTAAATAAATGTTCACATCATCCAAGTAAACTTATTAATCAAACCATGAGTAACTAAATAAATTTTCAAATCTCACAAGTAATCTAATCATTAAATCCTTTTTCATGGCACTCATTGGGATAGATTCCTCCTAAAAATAAATGATTCGTATATCTCACTTTTTGAATCATTTTACGAACTATCTCTTTAGATTTTCTTCTCTTCGCCTACCTTCCTCGATAAACTTATCTTCCTGCCAATTTTCAATGATGGGAAGTTCCATTCTTTTTTGCTTAATTTCTTCCTCCATTCTCTTACTAGCAGCACACGTCTTTAATTTCTTGCGATAGTTCCTTGTTCTTCTCATCAGAACACATCTCATTACTTGTCGGTATAAGTAAACTTTGTATAATCTTCACGAGTATTGATCGCATTCAAATCCATACACCCTCCCCACCCTCCTCTTTATAGGTCACCCACCATATCGCACCACGATTTGAAATTAAATGAAGATGAGAAGATTGATCATTAACATTTTGTTTCTCTCTATATTTTTCTTATCCATATTATAATCACTTATATTAGTCTAATAAATATAAAACAAACAAGTGAGATGCACTGCTTTGCAATATATAATATTAGTATTAATCAACTTCCAAAATCCAATGCTATTCTTAAAACAATGGACAAAGGTTGTACTTGACTGATTGGCCACATCAAGAATTTAACTGCAAAATTGCTAACTAATAAACTTTTCGTACAAGGTAACTCTATCTCGTCAAACAAAAAGATATAATTATGTTAATATTGCAAGAAAGAACCAATCAACGATATGACCTCAATAAGGAATACATTGCAATAGAGCTGCGCTAAGTTAAAATATTGGTTGAATGCATATTCCATTTAAATAGAAAAAAAAAAAATGAAACACCAAGAGAACATCTCCATTAACATTAGTTTTGTAATTGCGGCTACTTTCCATCAACAATGGCATTATACTTTAACCCAATAACTTGGTACTAGATTGGTTCTGCTACCTTGTTAAAGGGCAACCTCATTTTAAAGATAAAAATCTATCAAAGAAGGTGAGACATTTTATATTGATTGTTTCTCATTATGCATAAAACCTATTCAGGAAATTCTGAGATATTCTAAGCTGACAAATATGATCCAACCAAACAAATATATTCATAATATTTTATTATATTACCAATATGATATAATAAAAAATTAATTATTTTGATTCACGCTATCTCGTGTTAATTTGTGGTCCACGAGTCTTTGGTACCTTGCTTCCTTTTATGCATTAGTTTAAATAAATCTTTATTCTGCAATTATATATATCATATGCCAATATAAAAGATAACAAATGAGATACATTTAATTAAAATATGAATACAAAAATTTAGAAAAAAATATGTAAATTATTTGGATAAAAACTTAAAAAAGATGGTTTACCCACCTCTAACAGCGTGCCCTAAAAGAAATTGAACCCCCGACAAGCTCGGTAATAGATAGGGGTGTCAAAAATGAACCTGACCCAAGTTGACACGAAAAATATCGGGTTAGGGTTCGGTTAGATCGGGTTTGACTCGAAAAGATCCGATTTTTTTTTTTTTTTGTTTGGGTTGACCTGAATTTAGGATGGAATATAATTATTTCTACCATCTATGAGCAAGGTAGAATTTCTAATGTAGGAATTCGGGTTGTGTTTAAATTAAAATATTATTATTATTATGTGTTTTGAATTTTTATTTAATTATTTAGTTAAAGAATAAAAGAATAATATCGCATAGTAAAAATCAGATTGGGTTGGTCGGGTTATTCGGGTTCGAGTTTATAGTTTATAGTTTGGTTCGGGTTAAATTTTTTTTATAGTACCCTTACTTCAATCCGACCTGAACCCAATTGACCCACCTGATTCATCCGAATGGACACCCCTAGTAATAGACCCATCCTTCATTGTCATTCTATTCTTATGTGCAGCTTCACATTTGATGTCATGATCTTCTTTGTACCAATGATTCTTAATCAAGCCATTCCATATATTAGCTTCCATCCATTGAAGTCCTCTACCTATCATATTTAATATGTTTGGTTCTTTTCTTATTGTTTTCTTGTACTAATGATAATGTTGTTTTTTTAGCTAAATGAATTGCTGCCCTGTATCTCTCATCTACATTTTCACTCCACACCTTTTTCATTTCTCTATCCATAAAATTTTCTCATTTAAATCTTGACTACATTTCCGTTATGCAATTAATGGTTATAAAGAATATCAAAGGTGAACTAACTCAAACAAAATTAGATAATTTTTTTTAGATTTTAAAAATTATTACTTACCTTAAAATTGTCCCAAAGTAAATCCTTAATATCATGAGGCATCTTTTACCACATTGGCCATGCTCCTTTAATGACTCCTTTGATATCATTTGTAATATTGCGAGGAACTGCAATTTTAACAAATCTATATATAATAAAATTAAGAATATTTTAACAATAAAAATAACCTATTACAAAAATATCGATATTTATTAAATTTAAAAGGTCATTTGCTTTACTTATTCATAACCATGTTCGTTTTAGATTGTACAACAATGTTCGCTGGAATTTAAGATCCTTGATTAGGTACTCTTCGTCGAACAACTAATAAATTACCTTCTTCATATCAAACATTATTGGTCACATCATTTTCTGAAATTTGTCTTCCTCCTATGTCAAATAAATAAATATAATATAGGGATAAATACATTAACACTTACCTGTGCTACGTGAATGATAATGACAATGATGTCATGGAACTACACAAATATATACGTGTGTTCACGCACTCTTATTTGGGATGTTGTCAACTACAAGTGTTGTACCATCTTGCCCACATGTATCATTATTAAAGGAAATATTATGTAATTCAATGGTCTCTTCCTTGTTCTACCGTGTTATCATTATACTTCCTCTCCTTGATCTTCCTTTGTTAGAACCAATATCCTTTCCTATACGTTCCCTCTACTTACATCTTGCATCAATGTTAAAAATATTTAATTAATATATTTAACAATGAGATAATGTATGTCGTAGATATTTTATTAACAAAAAATTAAATATAAAGAAATGAATTTCATTGGAAAAGACATTTAAAAGATAAAAACAAATAACCCAATCTTCTTTAAGCAACATGGAGATATTCACCTACTTCAAGAACATTGTACACCATAAAAATGTTGAACCAGGCACACCATATGAGCTTTACAATCATGTGTACTCATAGAAAAATGTACAGGCCAAATGCTTAATTATTACTCAATGCATAAAACAAAATAATTCATATTATTAAGCATAAAATTGTAATTAAAAGATGTCCTACAGTAAATATTTTTAATCATCATTTTTCATAATAGTGCCATGACTTTGATAATAGTGCTAGTGAAATGAAAATTGATGATTAGATATATTTACTAAAGGACATTTTCTAATTACAATTTTATGCTTAATAACATGAATTATTTTGTTTTATGCATTGAATAATATTAAGCATTTGGCTTGTACAAGTTTTGGAGTACACATGATTATAAAGCTTATATGGTGTACAATGTGCTTAAAACAAGTGAACATCTCCATCTTAAAGAAGATTGAGTGTTTTTATCTTTTAAATATGTCTTTTCTCACAAAATTCATTTCTTAATAAAATCTCTATAGCATGCATTATCTCTTTGTTAAATATATTAATTAAATATTTTTAACATTGATATGGGATGTCAACTAGAGGGAAACTAGGGGGAAACTAGGGGGAAGAATATTGGTTCTAGCAAAGGAAGATCAAGGGGAGATGCAAATGCCGACATTGTAGAGTAAGAAACAAACCATAGGGTTACATATTATTTCCTTGAATAATGATACACGTAGGCAAGATAGTACAACACCTATAATTGACAACATCCCAAATAAGAAACAGATGCGTAAATTAAAGATATGTATTTAATAATTAAATTTTATGCCAAATGCTCATTGTAGCACAGCTGATAGGGGTTGCACACCTCAGCTTGTTTGCCTACACTTGGAGGAGGCTATGCAAGGGGTTGCTACTTTGACTCTGGAGAAGAATCTTAGGGCTGCCTGATCTGGAAGGAAATCACTTACAAACTCCCAGCAGTTGTGAACTCGCTCTCTAATGTCGAGTTTGTATTGGAGGGAGTTGACATATGCACTGGAAACAAGCAAGCCTGATAGTGCTGCCCATTGATAGAGAGGAAATGAACGCCGAAGGAGAAAGGAGAACAGGCTTGCTACTCCACGGATATCTCATTTGGTTAGGTTTTCTTGGCTGGGAGGAATAAGCACAGATATTTGTCATCACCAACATAGCTTACAGTCACGTGGAAGCATCCATTCAACTGAGAACAAAAGTCTCAGCTTGGGGAAGATCGTATGCTCATACAAGGCTCAAGGATAATTAGGAGAAATGAGTTAGGTTGTTGATCCCACTCTTTAGAATCTCGTTCCAAATTGAGAAGAGCCGATGCCAGGCTTTCTAAATTGGGGTTCTGCGATGTGAGCTTTACCAAATTGGGAGTGGGGCTGTGTTGCATGCGGTAGGGAGAGAAGGAGCCAAGTAGTAACTAAATCCTAGTCATTTAATCTCAGCCAATCTGGTTTGAGGGAACCATTGGTTTACTTGAATTAGATCTGTTTGACACATTCAAACTCGATTTGAGCTCATATTGCACTGAAACTCAATTTGCCATTCAATACACTCAACTAGAAACTCAATTTGCTAAAATCAAGGCAGATTAAGCCTTGACATGTAAAAGTCATTCCTAGTTTAATTTAAGGAAAAACTTAGGCATATCATTTGTTGAGCTACTAGTTTTTGTAATTGTTTTAGGTACCCCTGCTGCAAGGATGAAGAAGGTCCCTAGCACTGTAGTCAAGAATCGCAGTCGTGAACTTACTTCGGTTTTTGAGTCATTCTCTCCATACCAGGGTATGACAGGCCAAAGTCTGAGGATATGGATTACTGAAATTGCTACTGATGGAGTTCATCTGGTATGCCAATTATGTAACTTTCTCAATATTAACCACAATTATTTGTCTTTTGTACTAATGATATTATCAATCAAGGTGTCCCATCAAACTAGAATCTACGTTGCTACCTTACACAAACTGATCTTTTATTTATACAACAGGTTGGTCATACTAAGGAATATATCCAAGTCCTTGTGATTGCTCCTGAAAGTATGTTGGGGACCTCAGTGGATGCAAAGATCACCTCCGTGGGAAGATGGTCTGTTTTTGGTGAAATTACGGAGACTCCAGTTTTTGGAGAGGATGCCGCGCACCAAGGAAGACCTCTAGCAGGATCTCCTTCAAATTCATGCGAAAACTGTGACTGCTCAGAGGATCCTATGCCCTGCCAATGCCTTGTCGAGAATTCATGCGGCCAGCAAATTAGTAGCACTGAACATGAAGGCCATACCAAGACTGCTATGGATGGAAGCCACAGTGGGATAAATTTCATTGTCTCAACTAAGTCTATGCTGCCGCGTAAGAGAAGACCACAAGGAGAGAGTAACGAAATTAATCTGGTAAATAACCAAGAAGCAGCGCGAATGAGTAGTAAATTAGTCGCGATAGATTGGATTTTGCTGGGTGGAATTGCTCTGAGCTTTATTACAAGTTCAGTTGTGCTGATTTTGCTTTCCTCAAACTTGTTTTCTTGACTCTCCTGACAAAGGGCATGAGGTGTACAATTTTTTTTTCACTGTAAGCTCGATTAATCTGTGTTGCAGTTCATTTCTTATTATTCTGACAGATAAATGTTTCACCAGCACAACTGCAAGGGTTGTAGCAGTAGTTGGTTTTCTAGGTGAGTGTATCTTTTCTAATTATTGGCATTGCTTGTACTCAAAACCAGATTTCAAAAGTGCCAATCAGTGTTTGTTATCAGCTTTTTATGGGAATTGTGGTAAATCAATAATAATAAAAGGCATTTTATCTTGTAATATTATTTAGTCTTTTAATAAAAATTCTAGTTGAAACATCATATATTAAACCCTAACCCTAAATCTATTTGTTGATCCAATAGATTTGAAAAGAAAAGAAAATTATAAAATTATTCATGAATATCTATAATTAAAGATATGCATTTAATAATTAAATTTTATATAAATAAACAAATAAATTATTTTATAAATTGTTCATGAAGATTAATGAACAAGTTTATTAATATTTAAATTTATTATATATATATATATAGAGAGATTTATTAGCCAACACATTCATTCATGATCTATATGGGATAATAGTTCATGAACTATTAGCCTATCCAATAGTCCCATTGTCTTGTCGATATTTGAAGTTTGAGCCATTAGTATATGGGAGAATCTGTATGGGATAAGTCTAATTGATCTATATAATTGGCTCCCCTTTGGAGGATAAGATTTGATAGCTATTATTGTTGTTGTACGGGAGAGAATCTGCTAGGTGTTGACGCTGCTGTGCAATAGATACATTCAAGTGGAGTGGAGCCAAGGTAACATCCTTTAATAGGTCATATTGGCATGAGCATATCCCTTGGCACCCGTACGTAAGTCAGTCGTTTAAAAAGAAAATAAAATGAAATATTTCTAAAAATTAAAAATTCTATGAAAATAGTAATCATGCCGTTTACATATTTATTTTGAAGGAAATGAAAAATAATAATCTAAACCGGCGCGTGACTCGTGAAGGCGCGACACCTGGTCGTATTTTAAACGACTGACACGTCACGCAACGTGGCCAATGCTGCCCGTCCATCAACACGACGACTTGCACGCGCTTCATGTTCCTTCACTCCTCCATTAAAAATATCGACGAACTCAATTTTAAATCCCAAAAAATTGACTGGAAAATCACTCAATTCGCGATCGATCTCCAAATTTCAGTGCTTAAACTCGATCCAACTGTGCAGGCGAGGCGAGAAAGGAAATGGCTGCAAATAGGAGGAGCAGCGGGAGTGGCCATGAAAACGTGAGGCTCGCGGCGGCGACGGGCCGTCGATGGCCGCTGCGTCCGCTGTCGGGGAGCGGTGGCTGCGGGAGGTTGCGGAAGTCGTGCCTGATGGTGGCCCTGGTCTGCTGCTCACCGGTGCTCCTCCCCCTCGCTTGCCTCTCCTTCCCCCTGATCTGCCTCTCCGGGCTCTGCTTCCGGCTCGGGCGGCCGAAAACGATGGAGTGCCAACGACAGTCGGAGGCGGCGGCAGAGCGACGGCTACTTCACCGCTACTTGGAGGACCAGCTGGGACTCGTCGGAGGCGGGCTGACAGTCGACTTTGGCGGCGGCGGCGGCGGCGGCGTAGCTTAAAAGGAGTTTAAAATTAAGAAATAATTGCCAGCTTTGTTCTGTTTACTTGTTGTAAAATTCGATCGCTCAAATTAAAGAAATGTAACCAGCACAGCACAGAAACTGAAGCCGTCGTACAGCTCAATCGATTCAATAAGACCTTATCTCCTAGCGGAATGCATCAAATTTTCACAGTAAAATCTATGC